>OX438789.1:9428194-9958456 GCA_949316455.1 Acleris holmiana | reverse complement strand
TCATTAACTTTAGGTATTTTATGCACTCTGTGTATGTGTGCGTATAGCACACCAGCAAGGAGCGAGCTGGAGCCATGCGCCGGCCGCGCGCCGCGCCTGACGAGCCGTGCGCCGGTCCACTAGGCGCGGAGGTTGCTACCAATGTTTACAAAATAAAAAAACATAATCGATTCCGAATACTTTTATTCAAATATTGACTATAAGAAGTTAAAAACTTTTTTCAGTCTACATTTTTTTTTAAATTTGTTGTTTACTGTCGGTAGGTAAGGTAGGATTGAATTACTTGTATTGTTGAGGTACAGTCACATCACGAGATTGTTGAGCCACTCTAGAACCCACTCACAGATAGATAGATAATTTTTAATTAATGTCGTTTGTACATCTATGGTGTATTTAGCTAGTGTTAAGTTATTTATAATATTTATTGGGCAAATTGTTCGGCTAAAGAGAATAAATCATAAGTAAAAGCCGTACATCTTCCAATCGGCCATCTTCCCTCTCCGAAGGTTACCGGGAGAACGCTTTCATAGAAAGTTGACGGTAAATTTTGACGTAAATAATTTCTTTTGCGTGACTTGACGCTGTCATTAGGACAGAGTTCTATGGTGGCTCAACAACCCCGTGATTTAATGTGACTGTATATTGAAATGAAATAAAACCTAATTACGTTTATTGACAATATTCTAAGCACAAAATAAAGTGAACTCAATACCTAATGTAAAGTAATAAGAACGGCTGAGTAGGGCAAAAATCCCAGTCATGGACCCTTTCTTCAAGATATTATTTTTAACTGACTTCAAAGAAAAGGAAGTTCTCAGTTTGACCTGTATGTATGTATGTATGTTTGTCCGTGATTATCTCACGTTTGGCTGAACCGTTTTTAATGCGGTTTTCAGAAAAGTATTTGTTTCACATAGGAGAAGGTTTTGGTATTTTAACCGTCTTTAAAAAAAAGGATCTTAGTTTGTACGAATGTTTATCCATGATTATTTCCGCAAAAACTTCAATGTCTGATTCTGATCACTATAAAGTATAAAATTAAATTGATGTTTTAAAAACTAAAAACTTAAAGCTGCTGTATCAATCACATATTTAGAAGTTCCTACTTAATGTTTGTATGTATATAATGTAATGAATAATGTACGCAGGTATCTTTAGAAAAAAATATTAGGACATAAGAAACAACAATAATCAATATCGGATTTTACTTCACGGCATTATTTTGTCTGTGTGAGTAAGCAATGTCATTGTCTATTTCTCCATCCAGTGAAAGACAAAAAATTTGGTCCATTGGCATCCTGTAATAAAACAGAACGTTTTGATTTAACTATAATTTACTTATTAACAGAATTAGTTTTTGGATGAAATTTTGTAATCCTCATTCTATAAAAATAATTCGTATTTGGGACTTACAATTCCATTGTGTGGTAAATTTTATAATCGATGTCAACCAATTCATTTACTCTGTAAATTGAAAAAATATAAAGATAATGTGAAAATTCATACTAAATTTATTAAAATGTTTTCCTATACACCTCTTACTATTTTTACGCATACCTCACCGGTTCATTAGGTACCTAACTCTTCGCTTTGTAGCGAAGTGCCAACAACTGGAACATTAACCCTATAAATAAAAAAATATGAATAATTTTGCAATTTTACTCATTTGTTGAAATATAGTTGTTAGGTACTGAGTATTCTTACGGAGTATTCTCTTTGTATTCAGATTTCTGGAGATGTCTTGCTCTAGAAATATTGAAACCATCCCAAGAAGTAACAATATTATATAATTAATTATAGTAAAAAAAACCTCGGGTCGTTCTAAGAAGCTTGTTTTGCCTGTAAATGTGTTTTTTTAGCTAAATTACTTTTATATCTTGGTAAATATTCACCATAGAAGTGTATTTTTTATATACCTACCTACTAATTGAAAGAACTTCGCGTGTTGTTGAAAATTACTTGTGTAAATAAACCAATTTTGGCCCAAAACATCAAGACTACAACTAAACGATTACAAAGTCTTAGTAATACAAATCGATACATCTCGAAAATCAGTCTATGTTGCTACCGATTTATTTTCTCCTCCCTTAGCGTGGCATTTTGACAACTGTCAAATCAGGTTTCTTAGAACTACTCCACTATCAGTAGGTTTACGATTTTAACTAACTTCATTTCTTCACGCAAGCGTTTAGCATTGTGCTTTTGCCAACCCCTTCTCTTCCTTTCTTGGTTGTGTTTGTTCCCCATTTAAAATAAAGTGAATAATCACAAAAATCGCGATAAACGCAACCAACCACCAAGCGACACAGCCTCCACGTCCGACGGCCGAAGCCTGACTAATGCGGACATGGGGGAAACGTGACGGCTCTGGCTAAAATGGACGAAACGCGTGCGAATTTAGGTATTTCCTTCATATTAGTAAAATAAAAACACATTTTCAAATCTAAAGTGATGAATATATAGAAGACGTGTAGTTTTGTTGTAAATCCAAAACTGATGATCTTCCGTGAAGTAATTACGCCGTACTAAGTGTTTATTTTGTTATGTAGAGGTATCTTTGGATGTGTTTTCTATCGAGGGAAGTACAAGTAATCGTGTTTCTAAAGTATATGATAAATAGAGTGATTCCTTAAATATCTTACATATGAATTGCATAACTAAAGCTTCAGTAAAAACAATGCAGCAGGCGATCAAACGAACGCATTTTTTTCGTAATTACGTGTCGTTGCCTCGGCGCACTCTTAACTATTTCATAGTGCGATGTCACAGCCAATCTAAACTATAACCAACACATATTAAATAGCTGTGCTTTACAGGGTCACCGTCTGCTCCTGTAATGAAATTTACGTTAAAATATAGATATATTATTTTTTGTTTAAGTGTTCGTAAAATATAGCCGAAAATAGCCCGATTGCACAAATAAAAAAAAAACGCCATTTTTGACTTTCGATAAATTTACGTAGGGGCCATCGTGATTATTATTATTTCGTTAACGAACTCTCCGTAACAGATCAAAAGTTGATCTAAATTACTTAGATAAGATAAAGAGAAGTTTATTGATAGACCAATCACAAGCATACATACAAGAAATATCCGTTGGACTCCAAACTAGGCTGCGCCTGTCTCTTGGAGCCCTGCGAGCCGGTTTACAGAAAAGGTATACAGAGTGAACTTTAACGAACAATAAATAGTACAGTGAAGAAAAAATCACGTGTTATACTTTAAAATATCAAGAAGGAATACTTGGGCATTTAATTTCATAAGATTAAGGGATACCCAAATGATTTACTCTAGAACCACGTGTGTGTAAGTGTGTCTATGTGTGTTTATTTGTGTATATGAGAATGTTTGTGTGTTATGTGTAAAAGCAGGTTGGTGGCCATAGGGATACGTGGATAATAATATTGCGGTAATAATAATATTTTTTGTCGTGAATGCCTAGTTAAAAAAAATTATTCAGTTAAAAAAGCTATATTTTAACAAAACTAATGATGTGAAGTCCGAAAAACTAGTTGATAAAAAAAAACAGAGCTATCCAAACAGATCAGTGTCAAGACTGACGAGGGGTTAATTGACAAGATGGTGGTAGCGATCCAGACGCCTTCGCCTTGTCCATATTTACATTAAAAAAAATATTGATACCGACTCACCAAGAGTATGGTCCTTCTTGAACAGGCTGTATTTCGGCTGCGAGCGCGCGAGCGAGTCGTCCAGAAGCGAGAGGCGCACGCGCAGCGCGGAGGGGCACGGCGGGAGGGAGGGGGAGAGGCGCAGCGCGCGCTCGCACACCGCCGCCAGGTGCCGCCAGGAGACATCGCGGTATTGGGACGCCTGAGTACACAGGTTAAATTATAATTATTCACTTCTCTTGCTCTAAATTGACCCATAAAGCGTTTCCACCATAGTGGGAACTCATCACTTCATCGAACGCTATTTTCTGCTGAAACCATAATGTTTTCAGGCCGTATAAGGGCATTTCTCCACTAGTTGGAAACTTGCTGTCCATGGCTTTTTTCGGAATTATGAGTTTAGATAAATGTGAAATAAAGTTTAAGTTAAGTGTGAGATAAAGTTTTTCATGTTAAATAGCCATAATTTTGAACTTGTCTGATATTATGCCAAGAATAAGGCTGCCTATTTAATTATAAATCTTTAAATAGCTAAAAAAACAGTACCCTGGCCTGCCCCAAACCCAGAATTTGATAAGTATCACATAATATTAATAATGTGCTAAAATTTAACAAGATTTCTCTATTTAACTTAATAATAATTAATTTTTGTTTAGTAATATGTGGATAATGTTGTTGACCATGCATAAAGTAACAATTGTTGTAACAAATATTGTAACATATACTGTATGATTGTTTGTTATCCCTAAAATAAATAAATAAATAAATAAATATAATAAAGTAGTATTTCAATTAATGGCAAGTAATTTTATTTGCATTTTTAATCAAACTTTTTTTTTTTTTAAGGAGAAGGCACCCAAGCACTCAGGCCACCTGATGGTAAATGGAATCTGAGACCCATAGACATTTGAATTCTCAAGACTATAATCCTAAGACCTCAAATGCGTTGCCAACCCTGAGGACTAAGATGGAATGCCTCTATGCTAGTAATTTCACTGGTTGTCTTATCCCCACACCGGAAGACTACAATGCGAACACTGTTGCTTGGCGGGTGGTTAATGGATAAGATGGTGGTAGCCTACCACCACTTTGTCCCAAGAGTACAAAAACAGTCCCCCAACGCTTGATTGTGATTAACATACAAATAATTGATAACATTGACTCTTGTACACAAATTGATATTGGTATGAACAACCCTGAAGTTATGATGCAAAACCATTTTACTATTTAATTCACTAATATTTGGAGAGAAAGTTGGCAGGGGACTGTTCAAATTTTCCAAATAGTGGAGAAATACCCATAAAACATTAATTACGTAACACATAACCATGTTAGGTTAGATGTTTAAGATGCCCTGAATACATTATGGTTTCAGCAGAAGATAGCATTTGATGAAATGAAATTCGATGAAATGATACATTTGATGAAACGTGTTTTGATGGAACGATAAACACCCCACCAGAGCTGTGAAAGGTAGCAGAGGGGTGTCCAAAGAAAAAACATATAAGTGTATGCAAACAGACAGAATCAGCCCCCTAAATATACAGGTGATATTATTTCTGATCTCAACTTTACTACTTATTCCGTGCTGATGTCATGTTTAGTGTAGTTGGTACTTTTGTAGTGACTCTGCCTATGAAACTAAAGGGTTTGAAGATAGATACGAGTCTTAGATGTTTTCTAGGTATTTATTTTATTTAAGTATGTATTTTATTTTTCTATAAAAAAATATCATTATCTATTAGTATCCCTAAAACACTTAGATTTAACCTTGTGTGAGATTTTCCCCTGATATTAATTATTTATAACTGACCTAACCTTTGTCCTAAAATGGCTAAAAACCATAACAAATTTACTGACAGCTGCCATAGACAAATTAATAAATACTCTAGTTTTTATGGTTTCTTTCTTTCAAAAGCAACAAAACAATGGATCAAGGTGATTGCATTTCAATATTTTATTTATATCATGTTGCATTGTCATCCAGTTTTGAGCTGAGTCGCAAGCTTATTCTAAGCTCAGTAATACTAATCAGAGATAATATTTTTTTATGATTCCTACGAAAATTCATAACAATTACTAAACCGTTTATTATTTGAATTTCAATGATAAAATATTTAATAGAATAAATAAACAACAACAACAAGAACGTTAATTATAGTTGACTGTTAATTTAATTCTGCGATGTTTCAAACATTGCCGCCATTAGAACGTCTGCCATTGTAGGCGGGAATCGGGTGCGTCCGCCGCGCTTCGGCCTATCGCTACCCGGACCGAGCTCGGTCGGCTCGATGAGCGAGAGAAAACACCTGCATCAATGAACTGACCAAGAGCAAGACAGAGACAACAAGACATGCCATTACGCCAGCATCCGTCCTTGTGATGCGTGATATTAGATATTTTTGCAAATTGCATAAAAACATCAAATTTATCACATAAACCACCCAAAAACATTTTTCACTATTTCCAATCGCATTTATAGGCTCATTTTGATGCCAGACACGATTTAAAAAAATTCGTCGATTTCGAGCGTTTCGCGTATTTCAGGGCACACATCTCGTCAGAAAAACGTAAATAAACGTGAAAAACCGCGGAAAAATGAATGAAAACTTACCAATTCATCGTAAGACTGGGCGTGCTCCGCGCCCTCCCAGTCGAGGCGTCTCGGAAGGACCTGCAAACGACCGCATATATAAAAACTTTTCAGGAAACTTTCAGCGTCTTTGACAGACCCAACCACGTGCGTTCGCTTTCAAAACAATAATAAGCTCTAAACCCGGCACTAGGAAAGCTCGGACTCACCTCAACTCTCTCGAGCTCTTTTAACAATGTCTGCAAAGGAAAATGTTCCGATTAGTGGCTTATCTGACACACAAATATATTCTACACCAATTTTCACCCAATTTACCTTTGCAGTCTCCGTCAAAGGTCCACCCGAAAGAAATTTCGCTATCAGAAAGTAGAGTTCTGAAACCGGGAAAGGTAACATTACAGTTCTCGTATGTCAGTTGATCGTAACTTGGAGCTCGGTTTTTGAAACACTGCACTTACCGGGAACGACCCTGGGGTCCTCGTTGGGTTCCTCCATTACCCTAGTATTTAATTCGAGGGATAAAATACCACAATCACATCACAAACACTGCAAAAATCGAGCAAACATTTCACTGCTAGTTTTACATTGTTGACGAACGATAATAGTGCAACCTTTTGTAAAGTAAAATGGCGTTCACTCGGTAGGTAAAGCAGGCCAGCACTATGTGGATTGCCAGGGGGCGACATTTCGCACGAGTCCTATTGCTTTTACACAGATGTCGCGACTACAAATATCATTTTAATTAAAACTTAATAAATAAAACAGAATATTTAAGTTTGAAGATTTATTTATCATTCACAAGAAATATCAAAGTTTTGCGAGGAGAATTCAAGTAAAAGCGGCTTGAAAATCTCAGGTCAGCGTGACCTATATCTAATTATTAGCGCTTGCAACACCGTTTCAAAAGTCAATCGAGGATGCAGAGATGGCAGGCAGTGGTGTCGAGTATCCTCTGAAAAACGATGGGTTTTAATAGAAAACTCTCGCTTAGAAGTGATACGAACTGCTCGCAGCCTAGTGGCCAAGTGGCAAAAAGCTGTAGTGTGGTGCAAAAGGTGACTAGTCGCGGTAAAACCGTGCTCTGATGATAGACAAAGTGGTGCCCAGGAATAAGGCCAGGATTGCTGGTTTTGGAGCCCTACGACGGCACACGCAACTTCGTAAGTTTAAAATTTGAATGCTAGTTAGATTGGGGCTCTTTAGAACGCACCAACGGTGGTTTAAACGCGGGAAAAGTTATTGTTTTGATGTTGTTAACTTCACAATCTTCACATGATCAATAACTTGTATATTGATCATCTATTATTACCTGACCCTAATTTGCGAGGGTGTTAAGAATAGCATTCATGTATAAAGTATTAAGCAATCACAGTTTTATGTTCAGCTTTATTTTAAAATCTTGTTTATTTAGGTACAATTAGTATTGAATGCAGAAAATAAAAATTATGCTTGTGTGCTTTTCTTGGCCAGTTTAAATAGTTAACCACCAATTGGGCTAAAGTTTTAAATATTTAGATCTAATAAAGGACTTAGTCTCCAACTTGTACCCTAGTGGTACAAGTTCAGTGTCTTACATCTCTGTGTGACTATTGTATGGGTTGGTTTGCTTGCAAATGAATTAAAAAAATGACCATAGATGCATGCATAACCCGCCATTGTACCATAAGAATAGAATAATGAGAATTGACATTATTGATAAGAACTTAATGATATTGTTTACATATGGATTGTGTCAATAAATAAACTAGTAAATAAACAAACGTCAGGGTACTATCTTACCCGAGTTGTTAGTGGTGGTAGGACACTGCAGGGTCCGTCCAGATTCTACCACCATCTTATCCATTAACCTACTACCAAGCAGCTGTGTTCACATTGTTTAAGTGTAGGGATAAGAGAACTGGTGAAATTACTGCATAGAGGCATCCCTTCATAGTTCTCAGGGTTGGCAGCGCATTTGAGGTCTTAGGATTGCAGTCTTCAGAAATCAAATGTCTATGGGTTCAGATTCCACTAACTATCAGGTGGCCTGAGTGATTGTGTGCCTCCCAATGTAGAAAAAAAAAAACAAGTTCCAAACTAAGCCTTAGGCTTTTACTATGGGTACTGGATAACTATAATCATTTGTATATAGCAAAATTTTAAGACTCAGGAACAGATATCAAAACTCATCACACAAATATTTGCTCTTACTAGAATTGTAACCCTCCCAGGTTACCTTGCTAGCTTCATAGGCAGAGTTACCAACTAAGGTAAACATACACCTTCATTCCCAGAATGGGGTAGGCAGAGCTACAAAAATACCAACAACTCTAAAAAGACTTGTTGATAATTCTGTAACCACATTTTGCACAATCAGGTCAGGGTACACAAACTTACATTATTACAGGCCTGAACTAGGATAATTCTGTTTTTAGACAGTTATAGGCTTGAGTAGAATTTATTGTTAAATAGTAAATTGAGTTACATTGATATGATTTAGGAGAAAATGTATATAGAATCAAAACTTGTTAAAATTTTATAACTTATTTTAAGGTTTAGATTGTTTTTTTTTGGCATCCTTATTTTATTTATGTAATATTTTAATCCAATGATATTGGCTTAAACATTATCACTACATAGTATAAAACAAAGTCGTTTTTTCTGTCCCTATATCCCTATGTATGCTGAAATCTTTAAAGCTACGCAACGGATTTTGAAGCGGTTTTTTTTTAATAGATAGAGTGATTGAAGAGGAAGGTTTATTATGTATGATAATAATACTTTAATCCGGAGCGAAGCGAGGGCGGGTCGCTACTTTCGAAATAAATGCAAATTTCTTTACATGGTCCTTATGTTTTAAACATGGAACAACTGTGACGTCATTCCTGCTGTCAATTTTGTATAGAGTGTTTTTGCCCCCTGCAACTATGACTTTTTAAAGCTTCATATCTTATGAAAAAATTACATGACAATTATTTCGCATATACAGTTATTCCTCTCTGTCATAGCACTTTCCAGAGAGCATAAGAAAAAATAATATGCATGTTCCCTATTGTAATCTAAGAAATAGTTTTCTGCTTAGTACCTTAACCTCATTCTGCCTAATGTTCACCTCGTAAGACTCGGTGTCCTATAGAAAGTACATAATCCAGCAATTCAATTTAAACCTTATATCAAGTCTCACAAAGTTCATTTTTATTTGTTTCAAAATTGAAAATTTCATTTAAGTGCAAAGTTAATTGAACTCTATTTCCTTGCTGGTAGATTCAAATTCCTACTAACAAAAATCTACCGGATTGTAGTGTGGTGGGCCTCAAGAGGTTATATAGAACACATTAGGTATAGTACATTCTGGTCAAGAATTGAAATAATTCATATAAAAATGTAATTTGTAAAGGACACAGCAGTAATTAAAAATTGCTAATTGGTTTGTTAATATTTTTCTACATACATAACAGCACACCTTCATTCCCAGAGTGGTGTAGGCAGAGCTACAGAAATACCATCAACTCTAAAAAGATTTCTTGATAATTCTGTAACCACATTTTGCACAAACAGTCTTAGATGTTTACTAGTGTATTAGTGACAGGTTGCAAGCCCATCGCCTAACAGTACTACAAGCCCTTATTCCCTTAGTCGCCTCTTACGACATCCACGGGGAGACATGGAGTGGCACTATTCTAACCCGGCGACCACTCGGGGAATATTTTTAAATAATAGCTTCATAGTGATTGTGCTGCATATCAACAATGCGCTTTCATTATTAATCGTAGTTACCGCACTAGTGTTTGTTTATAACAATTTAATCATTATTTCATCAAAATATTAAAACTTCAATATGTGATGTAATATTTTTTTTGTAAATAATTAAACTGGCTAAGTTAAAATACAATAAATAATAACGGCATTTCAAAACCCAATGTAAATATCACTAGTGAGTTTGGTAATCCATACTTTAATATTATAATTGTGAAAGTAACTCTGTCTGTTTATTACGCTTTCATGGGTAATATAAGATTATGTATGAAGATAGTTTGAGTCCTGCCAGTGAGTGCAATAATATAAAATATATACATACATACATACATAAATCACGCCTGTTTCCCAGAGGGGTAGGCAGAGACCACTTCTTTCCACCTGCTATGATCCTGACAAAGGTCTTTCGCTTCTTCTACATTCATACATCGAGTCATGCAAGCACGTCGGTTTCGGGTACTTAAGATTCGGCCCTTTTCCAGTATTTCCCCGATTTGATTAAAAAAAGTACGCCTGTCACCTTCCGACCCTTCCACTCACTTTAGCACTGTATATTTCTTTTATCAATCCTTTTTCATCCATCCTTTCTAAATGACCGAACCATCGAAGCATGCCCTTTTCAATTTTAGTCGTAGATTATTTCATTTTTTGGGGCCCCATACCTCAAAAGGAATTAACAGAACCCTTATAGGATCACTTTGTTGTCCGCCCGTCTGGCGAAATCAAAATTTATAGGGCAATGAGGAAGGTACAATACAAGTAAAGGAAAAAGTCAGAAAATCGTTAATTTGTTACTCTAAAACAAAAAAATATATGCGATTACAAACTTATTTGCAGTTGGTAAACCAATCGCGATGTATGGAGACAGTTTTTCAACGGCAAAGTAAAATTTGTCCCTCTCCCACTTGATCGGTTTTTTTATTTTCATGGGTATGCTGCCAAATGTAAGCATTGATCTTTAAACTGCACCATTGTGTTACAGAGGCATGTCTGCGACAGGGTCCGGGGCAGCAGCCCTGGGTGGGCTCGGGGGCTCCTTGGAGGACAAGGACTGCGAGCTGCTCTGCCCGGTCTGCTTCGAGCTGATCGACGAGGCCTACGTCACGCGCTGCGGCCACTCCTTCTGCTACGCGTGCATCGCTAAGTCCGTGGAACAGCATCGGTGCGTATGCCCCGTTCAACCTGGTTTCACTGAAGACCAGTGTTACGGTACATCTAAATAATATACCGAAATATTTACGGTTTCGGTAAAAAGTGGTTTGCCAAATGATAATATAGAAAGAAATAAAGTAATAAATTTATAACAGTTATACTTCACAGACAAACAAAATTTTAAAATGTTATAATATATTGGGACGCTGACTTCAGTTGAACTGACCTATAACCTATAATTTTAAAAGAAGTTATTTCTTGCTTTTTGAAGACTGTTTTTAGTTTTTAAAAATATACTTGTTTCATACCGAACAACAGTGATCAAAACAATACTGTTATGTCGTCCACATACTTTATTCGTATCATATTTGAGGAGTTTCCGCGATTTCTTCAAGATCCCATCATCACATTTTGACGTGCTGGAAATGGGACCAACTAGAAAGTATAACAAATGGAACAAAAAATATTTCAAATCGGTTCAGCGGTGTTTGTGTAATCGGGAAACATGAATAAAAAAGATATATTGACGACACGCTAGCCTAGTTGGTAGTCACCCTGTCTTCAAAGCTTGGGGTCCTAGGTTCAAATCCTGTTAAGGGCAGATATTTGTGTGATGAGCACGAGTATTTGTTCCTGGGTCTTGGATGTTTTCTATAGGTACATATTTCTCTATATAAGTCGGTTTATCATTGTCTAGTAGCCATAGTACAAGCCTAGAGCTTAGTTTGGCACTAGATCAATTTGTGGGGATCCCCTTGGATCGCATAATGTGTTTTTGTCTAATATTTTTTCGCATTATTGTTTTCGTATAATTTGTATTGGCATAATTGTACTGTCGCATAATAATACTTTAGCATTCTCCTTTTTTAGCATATTAGGCTATTAGAATAATTTTAGTTGGACTAATTTCTATTTGACTAATACACATTATGCATATTATTGTTTGGGCTAATAATTACTAGATACTTAAGGTTAAATTAGGTCACGTTAGGTACATTAGGTTGGGTTAGGTTAGTATGATAACCATTTTGTAATGATGCCAACTAATTATTATGACTTTTTGCAATTATGCTATTTGACGTTAGTCTTGATGACAATTATGCTTACTGTATTTATGGTTTTTAATATTATGCGTAATAATATATGCGTAAAGATGATTATGCACATTCGGCTAAAAGCAATTATGCGTAACACTATTATTACAAATAATTTTATGCCATCCAATAGAGAACCCAATTTGTGTGACATTGTCCAGTGATATTTATTTATTTATATTTATTTCAGACGAATTGAGAACCTTCTTCTTTTTTTGAAGTCCTGACAAAATACTGACATAGACAACAGGTCTGTTGTCACGAACTGGTTCCATCAAGCCAGCGCTGGTCTTCCGTTGGAACAATCCAGTAAATTCACGACAGTTTAGCGCATAGCACATGCACTGAATTTAGATAAGCAAAACAATCGACAGTTTAGCCTTGAAGGCGTAACAGCATAGAGGCATTCCATCTTAGTCCTCAGGGTTGGCAACGCATTTGCAGTCTTGTGAATGCGAATGTCTATGGGTCACAGTTCCCACTTAACATCAGGTGGCCTGCTCGTTTGCCTACTCAATTCCATAAAAAAGACAGCTAATTTGGGTCGGTTACAAAAAAATATAACATAGTTAAAGGCTTAATGAAAACAAAAATCACGATCGCGTCCTTTGTGTAACGAAAGTTTTGTCATACAAACTATATGGGTGACTCTTGACACAAAGGAGTCAATAAAGTTTTTTTTTAATTAAAGCCCTTAACTGTGTTTTTTTTAAAACGTTCCATTTATTTTTTGAATATTTAAACTGCATACATACATACATAACATCACGCCTTCTTTCCCAGAGTGGGGTAGGCAGAGCTACAGAAATACCAACAACTCTAAAAGACTTGTTGATAATTCTGTAACCACATTTTGCACAATCAGGCCAAGAAGTTAACTAGTGTATTAGTGACAGGTTGCAAGCCCATCGCCTAACAGTACTACAAGCCTTTAAACTGAACATGTATATAATAATTTTACATACATAACGTCACGCCTTCATTCCCAGAATGGGGTAGGCAGAGCTACAGAATTACCAACAACTCTAAAAAACTTGTTGATAATTCTGTAACCACATTATGCACAATCAGGCTAAGATGTATAATAATTTTAGTAATTTGTTTCACATTTTGAACGTGGCAAGAGGGATCCTATCATTTTATAACCAACGTTTCACAAATGATTCATTTCACAAACATATCATTTGACAACCCGCGTTTTTTTCCGAAACTGTAAATATTTCTGGATTTATTTCAGGACCATTGTGTAGAACGCTATAGGTTAGGTTAGAGTAGGTTTATAAAATTTCTGAAATATTTGTAGTTACAGAAAAAAAAGCGTGTTGGAAAATGAATAGGTTGCGAAACGATGCATCTGTCAAAGATTGGTCGGCGAAAAGGCAGAGAACCAAATCGTTTGACCGAATTACATATGCAATAATTTCACTGGCTATAATTTTAATCAAAAATAATTATATATGCTATTAAAGGTAATGTGCCATAATATTAATTTGCCATAAAGGCATTTTTTCTGAAACCGTGAACTATTCAGAGTTATAATAAAACAAGCCTAAGCTAACCTATTGGGCTCAATACGATGACATGTAAAAAATACCTGAAAGGTTTACGAATTCAGAAAAAATGCCTTTATGGCAAATGAAATTATTGTATGTGACATGAGGGAAAATGAATGTTATGGCAAATGTAATTATGGAAAATGAAGGGATACCGTATCGGACATATGCCAATTCACGCATGTTTTCCAGCCGGTGTCCAAAATGCGGGGCAGCGGTAGCCACGCGCGACCACATGTTTCCTAACTTCATGCTGAACGAGCTGGTCGCGCGCCGGAGGCTGCGCGCCGTGCGCCCCCCCGCCGCCGCCGACGGGGGGGGCGAGGCCGAGCGCCTGCGCGCGCTGCTCGCCGCCGAGAGCCGCCACCTCGCCATGCCGGACGTCGAGCTCATGCTGGAGGTAAGGGGGGGCCCTGTGGCGACCTAGCGACATCTAGTGACAACTTGTAACAACCAACGCGACAGCGCCACCAGCGGCAGACAGCGCAACTAAATCTGACAGTGCGCTACATCGCGCTAACGAAGTTTCTTCAGTCGGTTGACTTATACAAGGTGTCCGGGATTTAGTGAACTTAGTATAGTTGACCTTACAGGGCTGGATAGCTCAGCTCAGGAGTGACCAAAATATGATAAATTATGTTTAGTAAAAGTCGCACCAAAAACGAGATATCTCAACTTTTCAACATTTTGGAAATGCGGTACCCTGGTTCATTATATTCGATGCCGCGGCCACATTCAATGAATTACTAGCGACCCGCCAGCGGCTTCGCCCGCTGCAATTTTTTTTTCTTTCATGTCACATAGGGATATGAAAATAAGATAGTAGCCGATTCTCAGACCTACTGAATATGTATATAAAATTTCTTAAAAATCGGTGAAGCCGTTCCGGAGGAGTATGGTAACTAACACTGTGACACGAGAATTGTATACAGGGTAATTTTTTAATAGGTGCACAAATTTTAATATTTGCTTCGCTATTGTTACGCTCGCTATAGAATACGAGGTCCAATATTGAATTGGATTAAAGCTTATCTTGGTAATAGACAACAATGTGTAGAGATTCTGAAGTACTGCAGCAAATCTCAAACTGTAAGGTCTTATCGTTCTTTATATGTAAACAATGAATATGGAGTGCCTCAGGGCAGTATCTTGGGACCTTTGCTATTTTTAATGTATATTAATGATTTACCATGCCACTTACCCCACAAATGTATTTTATTTGCAGATGACACGTCAATTATAATAAAATGTAATGATATACTGACATACAATAATGATATAAACTTGACATTAGCTTTAACAATTAATTGGTTAGAATTAAACAACCTCAAGGTTAACATTAAGAAAACTAATTATATTCAATTTCATACAGAACGCAATAAATCACAAACTTTAGATGTCCGATACAATAACGATCCTATTGAAGAAGCGAGACATACGAAATTTCTAGGAATAATTATTGACAGTCACTGTAATTGGAAAGAGCATGTGGAGAAA
The DNA here is from genome assembly GCA_949316455.1 of Acleris holmiana. Classification (NCBI taxonomy): domain Eukaryota; kingdom Metazoa; phylum Arthropoda; class Insecta; order Lepidoptera; family Tortricidae; genus Acleris; species Acleris holmiana. Next base: position 9,943,203 of record OX438789.1, on the reverse strand, counting down.
GTCTGCTCCAAAGTGAACAGTTTCGTATTTGCCCTAAGACGAATTAGGCAGACTGTCTCTTTGCAAGCTGCTTTAATGGCATACCACGGTTACGTTAGTTCTAAAATACGGTACGGGATAGTAATATGGGGTAACTGTTCAAAAATGGACCAACTTTTTATTGCTCAAAAACGCTGCATCAGAACTATTTTTAAAATTGGCAGGCAACAATCGTGTCGACCTTACTTCGCTGAATACAATATTATGACAGTTCCTTGCCTATATATATTAGAGGTCTGTATGTTTGTTCATAAATATAAGAACCAGTTTACGGAAACACAAGTCATGTACTCACGTAAAGTTAGACCGCAATACAAATATAGACTACATAAACCAGCCGTAAAGCTGGCTTTAACATCCAAGAACTGCTATGTTATGTGTATTGAGATATATAATAAACTGCCGGATGTTTTCAAAGACATTAATTTAAAAGTATTTAAAAAACTGGTGATGAAATGGTTAAGTGAAAAATGTTTTTATAGTGTACGTGAGTTCTTTGATAAGTAGCTAATGTTTGTTGGCTTATGTAACTTTAATGAATAATTTATAATATTAAAATTAATGGACTTACCTAATTATAAATTTGTACGCCAGTTTGTTGGCATAATGTGGCGATCTTATGGCTGTATAATTTTAAAACCTTTATGTAAACCCACTATTAACAAATAAAATATTTCATTTCATTTCATTTCATTTCGTTAATCAATAACACATGTTGTGTTATTTTTACTCTAGCTTAAAAAATATTAGAGATACTGCCGATTCAATGATTCCACTAACTTAACGATATTCATGGACCCCTCTAATGCAGGGGTGCGAGGAGAGGGGAGTGTAGTTAATTAAGTTAATAAATTAAATTTCAAATTTAAAATATTAGTAGGAGAGGGGCTTGTTGTCTGATAAGAGTTGTACATGAAATTTAAAATTTCGAATATTAATACAGTATAATCACAAACCTACAAATTGACAACCCATGTCATCATTTTTAATGTGACTTTGTGTCCACAAGAGAAAAAAAAAAATTGCAAAAAAAAAAAAAAAAAAACTTGTTTTATTGTCGTAATATATTATAATAACGATACAAAATCATATGTTAAAATTTGTGCACTGATAAAAAAATTACCCTGTATATTAGATTGTAATCTGGTGTGCCGTGTGCAGGTCCTGACGCGGCGCAAGCGGCTGCTGGAGGCGGAGTCGGCGGCGGCGCACCACCGGCTGCTGTACGAGTTCCTCGCGCAGCTGCACCGCCACCGCGCCGCGCAGCTCGCGCAGGTGGCGCGCGAGGCCGCGCTCGTGCAGGCCGACATGCGCCGCGTGGCCGCCGCGCTCAAGGTGCGTCACTCCACTCTTACCGTGCGGAGCGCCGCGCAGCTCGCGCAGGTGGCGCGCGAGGCCGCGCTCGTGCAGGCCGACATGCGCCGCGTGGCCGCCGCGCTCAAGGTGCGTCACTCCACTCTTACCGTGCGGAGCGCCGCGCAGCTCGCGCAGGTGGCGCGCGAGGCCGCGCTCGTGCAGGCCGACATGCGCCGCGTGGCCGCCGCGCTCAAGGTGCGTCACTCCACTCTTACCGTGCGGAGCGCCGCGCAGCTCGCGCAGGTGGCGCGCGAGGCCGCGCTCGTGCAGGCCGACATGCGCCGCGTGGCCGCCGCGCTCAAGGTGCGTCACTCCACTCTTACCGTGCGGAGCGCCGCGCAGCTCGCGCAGGTGGCGCGCGAGGCCGCGCTCGTGCAGGCCGACATGCGCCGCGTGGCCGCCGCGCTCAAGGTGCGTCACTCCACTCTTACCGTGCGGAGCGCCGCGCAGCTCGCGCAGGTGGCGCGCGAGGCCGCGCTCGTGCAGGCCGACATGCGCCGCGTGGCCGCCGCGCTCAAGGTGCGTCACTCCACTCTTACCGTGCGGAGCGCCGCGCAGCTCGCGCAGGTGGCGCGCGAGGCCGCGCTCGTGCAGGCCGACATGCGCCGCGTGGCCGCCGCGCTCAAGGTGCGTCACTCCACTCTTACCGTGCGGAGCGCCGCGCAGCTCGCGCAGGTGGCGCGCGAGGCCGCGCTCGTGCAGGCCGACATGCGCCGCGTGGCCGCCGCGCTCAAGGTGCGTCACTCCACTCTTACCGTGCGGAGCGCCGCGCAGCTCGCGCAGGTGGCGCGCGAGGCCGCGCTCGTGCAGGCCGACATGCGCCGCGTGGCCGCCGCGCTCAAGGTGCGTCACTCCACTCTTACCGTGCGGAGCGCCGCGCAGCTCGCGCAGGTGGCGCGCGAGGCCGCGCTCGTGCAGGCCGACATGCGCCGCGTGGCCGCCGCGCTCAAGGTGCGTCACTCCACTCTTACCGTGCGGAGCGCCGCGCAGCTCGCGCAGGTGGCGCGCGAGGCCGCGCTCGTGCAGGCCGACATGCGCCGCGTGGCCGCCGCGCTCAAGGTGCGTCACTCCACTCTACTCTTACCTCTCTCACTCATCACACAAATATCTGCCCTTACTGGGATTTGAACCCGGGACCGCTGGCTTCAGAGGCAGGGTCACTCCCAACTCGGCCAACGTGTCGTCAAGTCAATACAATTTTACATTCTTATAAGTTTGTACGCGGTGTACCCTCGGTGCTCGAGTCCGACTCGCACTTGACCGGCTTTTTTTTTCTACTTTTGTTGATTTGGAGAACCGTCCATATTTCTGCTTCTCCAAACACCAGGCCTATAATTTTTTATAGTGAAAATATCCTACATAGTGTTCTACGAAACGGCCTAAAAATCATTAGTGTAAAAGGGTTAGGCCCAAGACTATGTATGTTCGCCTATCTCCTTTCAACTGTCTAACCATCACGGTTCATGGGATACAGCCAGGTGACGGACGGACAGCGGAGTCTCAGTAATAGAGACCCGTTTGACCCTTTGGGGACGCAACTCTAAAAAATGATGACAACGATGACGATGATTGATGACGTATTTGATATCGACAACGATGTCGACGTGTGTTTGCAGGAGCTGCGCGCCGGCGCGGCGGGGCTGGCTTCGTTCCCGAGCGAAGAGGGCGAGGCGGGGCCCGCACACGACGCCGTCAGGACGCTTCGACAGGTCAGTAATATATAGAAAACGTAATATCTAGAATATCAGTGACATTAAATTTGAACCTTAATACTGTGACGATACCGTTTGTTTTTCAATATGAATGTTGTAGTGGCACGTGCTAACTCGGTAGCTAGCGGCTTTGCGATAATAGAGACAATGGCCTTGGTTTGAAAGATTAGGGGTCGAAGCGAAGAACTCACCTGGGAAGATTCATACTATACGAATTAGAGCAGCTTCGGGTTGAGTTGCGCACGGCTCATTTCAGACGGAGGTTTAAAAAAAGCCAAGGTTTTTTGTCTGGACCCGCACGAATGCTTAGCCATTTGTTGAACAATGTTTGTTACAGGAACTGACAGAGTTAGCGGGCTCAGTGTCGGACAGTGCGTCCGCGCCGGAGCCCGACGAGGAGGGGTTCGCGGGGGGCGGCGACGGCCAGGCGGGAGGGGGGGACGCGCTCGCCAACAGGTGAGCACCAGGACACTCGTCTAATGTCGTTAGAGTTAGTTAAGGCGTAGATTTACAAATTTTACGTGACATACGTGAATCCAGTTAGGCGATTATTGACTTTCGAGTGCTCGAATTTTGGCATCCCGTATTTTTGTAAGGACACTAAAGCTAGTGATTAACTTAATATATTCACGTGTTTCGTTGTACGCAGGAAGTTGAAGATTATCGGTTTTTTAATCATGTTTTAAACATACGTACGTCCTTCTTGAAGCGACTCACAATCTGATAACTGCTGCATCTCAAATGAATTTTAACCGTCAGTGTAGAGTAGGCGTCTGGCAAACTTAGGGACTGAGGCCAGATCATTTATAACAACACCAAAAAGTAAAGGGCCTAGTATTGATCCCTGGGCGACTCCAGAACGGGCGTGGTTAGTTTCAGAGAAAGCATCCGTGTTGCACTAACTGCTGTCTGTCGCGCACATAACTGGCAAAGAACCAGAGGACTTTGAGTGAAAAGCCAATGTTAGACAACTTGCTCAAGAACACATCATAATCTACGCGATCAAAAGCTTTTTTGAAATCGAATCCAAATGTTCAGAAATGGTGATTCCATTGGTGTAATAAACGTATCGTTTCGATAGCTCTCGTTACTATCTTGTGTATCAAGAATGTTTGGTTTATAGAATAGGGATTCTATACGAAGCCCTTAACTCTTAGCACTTGAAGGCTTGCCATTTTCTATATCGTAATAAATAAAGTTCCTTTCAGATGGCGACGGCTAGCGGCCCACTTCGAAGACTTCGTGCAGTGTTACTTCGCGCATCGAGCAGACGAACTGTACTTCCCGCCCGTCACTCCCGGCGTCACACCCGCGCCCACGCCCGTGCCTCCCGCCCCGCTGCCGCCTGTGACCACGAGCGGCAGCGAGGACCACGTGCCCGACCACGAGCCCACCAGTGAGTGTGTCCACTAGTAGTTTAATCTCCTACCGTCTTCATACAAAGATTTGGGGACTACCATTCTTATTATGAATGGTAGTCCCCAAATCTTTGTATGAAGTTTTAGAATTAAAATACTACATTACTGCACAGGCCGGGAAAAGTGCTGTTGCGGGACGAGTATAAGTTTAAGAAAAAGTTGATTCATGATATTTCACTTTTTTTAATTTTATTTTATAGACATGACTAACTCCAAACAGCCAAACACACGTATAATCAAAGGTGTTTGGCTTTTAGGAGTTAGTTAGTCTCAACATAGTTCTGAATAGTAAAAGACCGCGACGGTAAAATATTTTATAAATTTTTCGCGGCTACTGCCATCGGTAATTAATACCTTTTTTTCTAATTTGGTCGAGGCAGAACTCCGGTGGCTGTTTTTACAACAGTTAAATTAACATCCCAATGCAGGAGAAAATAACCTATCCGGTGACATATCACATGTCGTTGTTGGTCACCTAGACTGACGTGCCCATATTCTTTCAACTTACATACATACATAACATCACGCCTTCGTTCCCAGAGAGGTAGGCAGAGCTACAGAAATACCAACAACTATAAACAGACTTGTTGATAATTAACCACATTTTGCACAATCAGGCCAATGAGTTTTCCTAGTGTATTAGTGACAGGTTGCAAGCCCATCGCCTAACACCACTACAAGCCCTTATTCCCTTAGTCGCCACTTACGACATCCACGGGAAGTCACGGAGCGGCACTATTCTAACCCGGCAACCACACGGGATCAACTTATTGTTCAATAATCTGATGTGTCCTCACCACAGCCACAACGAAGCCCATCGTGAACGGCGACCAGCTGCTCCCCGAGTCGTCCCCCGCGGAGCCCGCGCCCGCGCCCCCCCCCGCGCCGGCGCCCCCCGCGGGCGCGGGCGGCCTGGACGCCTTCCGCGAGGACCTCGTCGCCTTCACGCGGTACCGGGCGCTCCGGCCGCTGGCCACGCTCTCATACTCCAGCGACGCTATCAATTATTCTACGATTGTTTCTACTATTGGTAAGTGACTTGAAAGCGGTTTTAAAATACCGATCGTAAACTTATTTAAACGGGATATCTGGTTTTCCGGTTAAAGCCTTCATGTTGTACTCAGGGTACCGGTTTTAAAATACCGCTTTTCCGGTTTAAAATTTGGTTATTCAAGGGGTATTAAAAGCTGAAATAGTTTCGTTTACCGAATTTACCGGTGAATAAAAAGAGGAAAAAATTGTATTGCTCGCCGGTATCATTATCCGGTATAATTTGTCTGAGCGCGGCAGCCTGGACGCCTTCCGCGAGGACCTCGTCGCCTTCACGCGGTACCGGGCGCTCCGGCCGCTGGCCACGCTCTCATACTCCAGCGACGCTATCAATTATTCTACGATTGTTTCTACTATTGGTAAGTGACTTGAAAGCGGTTTTAAAATACCGATTGTAAACTTATTAAAACGGGATATCCGGTTTTCCGGTTAAAGCCTTCATGTTGTACTCAGGGTACCGGTTTTAAAATACCGGTTTTCCGGTTCAAAATTTGGTTATTCAAGGGGTATTAAAAGCTGAAATAGTTTCGTTTACCGAATTTACCGGTGAATAAAAAGAGGAAAAAATTGTATTGCTCGCCGGTATCATTATCCGGTATAATTTGTCTGAGCGCGGCAGCCTGGACGCCTTCCGCGAGGACCTCGTCGCCTTCACGCGGTACCGGGCGCTCCGGCCGCTGGCCACGCTCTCATACTCCAGCGACGCTATCAATTATTCTACGATTGTTTCTACTATTGGTAAGTGACTTGAAAGCGGTTTTAAAATACCGATCGTAAACTTATTTAAACGGGATATCTGGTTTTCCGGTTAAAGCCTTCATGTTGTACTCAGGGTACCGGTTTTAAAATACCGCTTTTCCGGTTTAAAATTTGGTTATTCAAGGGGTATTAAAAGCTGAAATAGTTTCGTTTACCGAATTTACCGGTGAATAAAAAGAGGAAAAAATTGTATTGCTCGCCGGTATCATTATCCGGTATAATTTGTCTGAGCGCGGCAGCCTGGACGCCTTCCGCGAGGACCTCGTCGCCTTCACGCGGTACCGGGCGCTCCGGCCGCTGGCCACGCTCTCATACTCCAGCGACGCTATCAATTATTCTACGATTGTTTCTACTATTGGTAAGTGACTTGAAAGCGGTTTTAAAATACCGATTGTAAACTTATTAAAACGGGATATCCGGTTTTCCGGTTAAAGCCTTCATGTTGTACTCAGGGTACCGGTTTTAAAATACCGGTTTTCCGGTTCAAAATTTGGTTATTCAAGGGGTATTAAAAGCTGAAATAGTTTCGTTTACCGAATTTACCGGTGAATAAAAAGAGGAAAAAATTGTATTGCTCGCCGGTATCATTATCCGGTATAATTTGTCTGAGCGCGGCAGCCTGGACGCCTTCCGCGAGGACCTCGTCGCCTTCACGCGGTACCGGGCGCTCCGGCCGCTGGCCACGCTCTCATACTCCAGCGACGCTATCAATTATTCTACGATTGTTTCTACTATTGGTAAGTGACTTGAAAGCGGTTTTAAAATACCGATAGTAAACTTATTAAAACGGGATATCCGGTTTTCCGGTTAAAGCCTTCATGTTGTACTCAGGGTACCGGTTTTAAAATACCGGTTTTCCGGTTCAAAATTTGGTTATTCAAGGGGTATTAAAAGCTGAAATAGTTTCGTTTACCGAATTTACCGGTGAATAAAAAGAGGAAAAAATTGTATTGCTCGCCGGTATCATTATCCGGTATAATTTGTCTGAGCGCGGCAGCCTGGACGCCTTCCGCGAGGACCTCGTCGCCTTCACGCGGTACCGGGCGCTCCGGCCGCTGGCCACGCTCTCATACTCCAGCGACGCTATCAATTATTCTACGATTGTTTCTACTATTGGTAAGTGACTTGAAAGCGGTTTTAAAATACCGATTGTAAACTTATTAAAACGGGATATCCGGTTTTCCGGTTAAAGCCTTCATGTTGTACTCAGGGTACCGGTTTTAAAATACCGGTTTTCCGGTTCAAAATTTGGTTATTCAAGGGGTATTAAAAGCTGAAATAGTTTCGTTTACCGAATTTACCGGTGAATAAAAAGAGGAAAAAATTGTATTGCTCGCCGGTATCATTATCCGGTATAATTTGTCTGAGCGCGGCAGCCTGGACGCCTTCCGCGAGGACCTCGTCGCCTTCACGCGGTACCGGGCGCTCCGGCCGCTGGCCACGCTCTCATACTCCAGCGACGCTATCAATTATTCTACGATTGTTTCTACTATTGGTAAGTGACTTGAAAGCGGTTTTAAAATACCGATCGTAAACTTATTTAAACGGGATATCTGGTTTTCCGGTTAAAGCCTTCATGTTGTACTCAGGGTACCGGTTTTAAAATACCGCTTTTCCGGTTTAAAATTTGGTTATTCAAGGGGTATTAAAAGCTGAAATAGTTTCGTTTACCGAATTTACCGGTGAATAAAAAGAGGAAAAAATTGTATTGCTCGCCGGTATCATTATCCGGTATAATTTGTCTGAGCGCGGCAGCCTGGACGCCTTCCGCGAGGACCTCGTCGCCTTCACGCGGTACCGGGCGCTCCGGCCGCTGGCCACGCTCTCATACTCCAGCGACGCTATCAATTATTCTACGATTGTTTCTACTATTGGTAAGTGACTTGAAAGCGGTTTTAAAATACCGATAGTAAACTTATTAAAACGGGATATCCGGTTTTCCGGTTAAAGCCTTCATGTTGTACTCAGGGTACCGGTTTTAAAATACCGGTTTTCCGGTTCAAAATTTGGTTATTCAAGGGGTATTAAAAGCTGAAATAGTTTCGTTTACCGAATTTACCGGTGAATAAAAAGAGGAAAAAATTGTATTGCTCGCCGGTATCATTATCCGGTATAATTTGTCTGAGCGCGGCAGCCTGGACGCCTTCCGCGAGGACCTCGTCGCCTTCACGCGGTACCGGGCGCTCCGGCCGCTGGCCACGCTCTCATACTCCAGCGACGCTATCAATTATTCTACGATTGTTTCTACTATTGGTAAGTGACTTGAAAGCGGTTTTAAAATACCGATAGTAAACTTATTAAAACGGGATATCCGGTTTTCCGGTTAAAGCCTTCATGTTGTACTCAGGGTACCGGTTTTAAAATACCGGTTTTCCGGTTCAAAATTTGGTTATTCAAGGGGTATTAAAAGCTGAAATAGTTTCGTTTACCGAATTTACCGGTGAATAAAAAGAGGAAAAAATTGTATTGCTCGCCGGTATCATTATCCGGTATAATTTGTCTGAGCGCGGCAGCCTGGACGCCTTCCGCGAGGACCTCGTTGCCTTCACGCGGTACCGGGCGCTCCGGCCGCTGGCCACGCTCTCATACTCCAGCGACGCTATCAATTATTCTACGATTGTTTCTACTATTGGTAAGTGACTTAAGAGAGAAATCTCGTAGTGTTCATTACAGGTTTGAATCGGTTTCCGGATTTTTTAACCGGATATAATCGATTAAATCAGGTATATCCTGTTTTTATGTTAAAACCACTGTTATTTGCTTGGAACCGGTTTTTAAATACCGGTTTATTCCGGTTTTAAAGTAACTGGTTATTTTAGGGGTTTATAAAAGCTGAAATCGTTTCGGTTACTGGTTAATGAAATAAGAAATGAAATTGTAGTGCTGCCGATATTATTCGGTTGTAACTTCTGTACAGGCACGGGCGGCCTCCGATTTCTGCGAGGACCAAGGATGCGATTTCTGAAACTCACCGACAAAAAATACTGACTTTATAATCAAAGTTGAGTATTTTTCTTATAGAATTCGACAAAGACGAGGAGTTCTTCGCGATCGCTGGTGTCACGAAGCGGATCAAGGTGTTCGAGTACGAGGCGGTGGTGCGGGACGCGGTCGACGTGCACTATCCGTGCGCCGAGATGCAGTGCGCACATAAAATCAGCTGCGTGTCCTGGAACGCGTACCACAAGGTCAGTGTTGTTTGTGGCGGCGTTAGCGACACCTAGTGGCTAGTAAGACGCAACTATCTACGAGGTTAGTGACATCTAGTGTCTAGTAGGAGGCAACTGTGTACGTTAGCGACGTCTAGTGGCTAGGAGGAGGTAATTGTCTACGCTTGCGACATATGGTGGCTAGTACGAGGCAACTATCTACGAGGTTAGTGACATCTAGTGTTTAGTAGGAGGCAACTGTGTACGTTAGCGACGTCTAGTGGCTAGGAGGAGGTAATTGTCTACGCTTGCGACATATGGTGGCTAGTACGAGGCAACTATCTACGAGGTTAGTGACATCTAGTGTCTAGTAGGAGGCAACTGTGTACGTTAGCGACGTCTAGTGGCTAGGAGGAGGTAATTGTCTACGCTTGCGACATATGGTGGCTAGTACGAGGCAACTATCTACGAGGTTAGTGACATCTAGTGTCTAGTAGGAGGCAACTGTGTACGTTAGCGACGTCTAGTGGCTAGGAGGAGGTAATTGTCTACGCTTGCGACATATGGTGGCTAGTACGAGGCAACTATCTACGAGGTTAGTGACATCTAGTGTCTAGTAGGAGGCAACTGTGTACGTTAGCGACGTCTAGTGGCTAGGAGGAGGTAATTGTCTACGCTTGCGACATATGGTGGCTAGTACGAGGCAACTATCTACGAGGTTAGTGACATCTAGTGTCTAGTAGGAGGCAACTGTGTACGTTAGCGACGTCTAGTGGCTAGGAGGAGGTAATTGTCTACGCTTGCGACATATGGTGGCTAGTACGAGGCAACTATCTACGAGGTTAGTGACATCTAGTGTCTAGTAGGAGGCAACTGTGTACGTTAGCGACGTCTAGTGGCTAGGAGGAGGTAATTGTCTACGCTTGCGACATATGGTGGCTAGTACGAGGCAACTATCTACGAGGTTAGTGACATCTAGTGTCTAGTAGGAGGCAACTGTGTACGTTAGCGACGTCTAGTGGCTAGGAGGAGGTAATTGTCTACGCTTGCGACATATGGTGGCTAGTACGAGGCAACTATCTACGAGGTTAGTGACATCTAGTGTCTAGTAGGAGGCAACTGTGTACGTTAGCGACGTCTAGTGGCTAGGAGGAGGTAATTGTCTACGCTTGCGACATATGGTGGCTAGTACGAGGCAACTATCTACGAGGTTAGTGACATCTAGTGTCTAGTAGGAGGCAACTGTGTACGTTAGCGACGTCTAGTGGCTAGGAGGAGGTAATTGTCTACGCTTGCGACATATGGTGGCTAGTACGAGGCAACTATCTACGAGGTTAGTGACATCTAGTGTTTAGTAGGAGGCAATTATCCACGTTAGCGATATCTAGCGACATCTAGTGGCTGTTTGGAGGCATTTATCTACGCTAGCGACATCTAGTGGCCAGTAAGACGCTACTATCAACGACGTTAGTGACATCTTGTGGCTAGTAAGAGGAAATTGTCTACGTTAGCGACATTTAGTGGCTAGTAGGCGGCAAATATCTACGCAAACGACATCTAGTGGCCCTGTGCAGGGTCCGTCCGCATCGCTACCACCATCTTATGGGTCAATCAACTTTTCTTTGTAGCTCGTTGCCATGGTGACGTCTCCTGGGTCACTCTTTAAAACCACGATTTTAAAGTATATAAGTCTCCTGGCTTACGGGACAGAATAACAACAACGAAAAGTTGATCCACCCTTATCCATTAACGACCCGCCAAGCAAGTGTTCGCATTGTTGTGTTCCGGTGTGGGGATAACACAACCGGTGAAATTACTAGCATAGAGGTATTCCACCTTAGGTCTCTTAGTCCTCAGGGTTGGCAACGTATTTGAGGTCTTAGGATTATAGTGTTGAGAATTCATATGTCTATGGGTCTCAGATTCCACTTGCCATCAGATGGTCTGAGTGCTTCGTGTGCCTTATTCTTATAATAAAAAAAAACTTTTTCCATAACAAATATTATTCTTAGTCTCTTACAGTTAAAGAGCTATTTAAAATTAGGGCCGACGGACAGCGTTCCCGTTTAACACCCGGTTCCTATGTTCAAATCGTGGATAGATAAAAAAAAAACCAGGGGACAATGTCACACAAATTGACCTAGTCCCAAACTAAGCTCTAGGCTTGTACTATGGGTACTAGACAACGATAAACATACTTATATAGAGAAATGCATACTTAAATACGTAGAAAACATTCATCACACAAATCACGCCCTTACCGGGATTTGATTCCAGGACCGCTGGCTTCGGAGGCAGGGTCACTTCCAACTAGGCGGTGTCAAAATATTCGCCTTCATTCCCAGAGTGGGATAGGCAGAGCTAAAGAAATACCAACAATTACAAAAAGAGTTGTTGGTAATTCTGTAACCACATTCTACACAAACAAAATGTTTACTAGTGTATTAATGACAGGTTGCAAGCCCATCGCCTAACAGTACTAGAAGCCCTTATTCCTTTAGTCGCCTCTTACGACATCCACTGGAAGACATGGAGTGGCACTATTCTAACCCGGCAACCACACGGGGCTCAAAATTAAATATAAAATATCACAGGACAATATAACACAAATTTACCTAGCTCCAAACTAATCTGTAGGCTTGTACTATCGGTACTATGTACTAGACAAGGATAAACTTATTTATATAGAGAAAATATATACTTAAATACATGAAAAACATCCAAGACTCAGCAACAAATACTCGTGCACAATTTGACATATGGTTAGAATGTAGGAACCCGGACATCAGCGATGTTTGTTTGTAGAACGTGCTGGCGTCAGCTGACTACGAGGGCACTGTGGCGGTGTGGGACGCGGGCACGGGGCAGCGCACGCGCGCGCTGCTCGAGCACGACAAGCGCTGCTGGTCGGTGCACTTCAACCGCGCCGACGTGCGGCTCCTCGCCAGCGGCAGCGACGATGCCCGCGTCAAGCTGTGGGCGCTCAACGCGGAGAGGTACACTACACACACATATCAGTGGCATATGTGCACCTATAACTTCTAAACCTAACATACACACATAAATCACGCCTGTTTCCCAGAGGGGTAGGCGGAGACCACTTCTTTCCGCCTGCTATGATCCTGACATAGCTCTTTCGCTTCTTCCACATTCATACGTCGAGTCATGCATGCACGTCGGTTTCGGGTACTTAAGATTCGGCCCTTTTCCAGTATTTCCCCGATTTGATTCAAAATAGTACGCCTAAAGCGGCCCCTTCCAGCCCTTCCACTTTCGCACTATGTATTTCTTTCGTCAATCGTTTTTCATTCATCCTTTCCAAATGACCGAACCATCGAAGCATGCCCTTTTCAATCTTAGTCACTAAATCGTCTTTCAGACAACACTTCTCTCTGATGTTTTCATTTCTTACTCTATCACACAGTTTCACACCACACATACTACGCAAAGAGCGCATTTCTACTGCATTTATGTGACTTTCATGCTTATCCTGCCACACCCAACATTCACTACCATACATCAGAGTAGGGGCCAACACTTCATTGTGAACAGCCAGTCGAGCTTTTTGTGAAACGCCCCTTCTGCTCATAAAGGAGTGCAGGGCTCCATTTTCACACTAAATTCTTCTTGGAAACCTCTTTTTCAAAAAAAATACATTTTAACCGTTCCATGTTTGAAGTTGCTTGCTTTGTCAAAAATCAGCAAAATCTTTTTATGACATAAAATCAAGCATGGCGTTAGTATTCCCCAAATGTAAAACGGATTTGTATCGTAAGAACTGTTACCCAATGGCAATACAAATCTACGATACACTTTTAAAGAACTACCGATAAATAGATTTCGAGTGACTTTTCCAATGGTTGAAACAAAAAACTTATTATTCAATTAAAGAATTTCTAAATAAGCATTGAAATTGTTTTTTGTAGTAGTGTGTAATATAATTAATTTAGTTATACGACAAGTTTTTGCATGCCGATTACTTACGATACTTTACGCACCGTTAAGCTCCCTCCTGCAATAAAAAATCCTTCTCCCCCAGGTCTGTGGCCACGCTGGAGGCGCGCTTCAACGTGTGCTGCGTACGCTTCAACCCGCGCTCCTCGTGCCACCTCGCCTTCGGCTCGGCCGACCACTGCGTGCACTATTACGACCTGCGGGCGCCGCGTGCGCCGCTCGCCGTGTTCAGAGACCACAGGTATTATTCTCAGAACTCGCTTAATCTCTTTCCGTAGGTTAATTACTTGTGTCTGTTACCAATATAGTTTTAACCTTCCTCTTGAATCACTCTATTAAAAAAAACGCACCAAAATCCGTTGCGTAGTTTTAAAAATCTAAGCATACATACGGACAGACATCGGGAAGCGACTTTGTTTTATGCTATGTAGTGATTAGAATTAGATAAACAAAACGATCCATTCCCCAACAGAAAAGCGGTGTCGTACGTGAAGTTCCTCGACGCGCGGACCCTAGTCTCGGCCTCCACGGACTCGCAGCTGAAGCTGTGGCGCGTGGAGTCGCCGCGCTGCGTGCGTTCCTTCACCGGCCACGCCAACGAGAAGAACTTCGTGGGGCTGGCCACCGAGGCCAGCGGCCGGTACGTGGCCTGCGGCTCGGAGAACAACGCGCTATACGTGTACTACGCAGGTAACTAGCTGGCTATTTCTGATCCACTGTTCCAGGTCTAAAGCTGATCCACTGTTCCCTATCCAGTGACTGTCTGATAGGATACACTTTGGGGACTATGCGTTGGTGCTGCATGACTTAATTTAATACTTCGTCGATATAGGAGTGGAGCTCTCTTCCAGCTGGCCTTTTCAAGTCGAGATAGGCACTGTCTAGGTAAGCATTCTACATCTTCGGGTTCATCATCAGCTTTCATCACGTGAGATCGAGATCAAATGCTAGTCTATTATACATAAAAAAGTACGCTAGCTATTTCTGATCCACTGTTCCAGGACTAAAGCCGATCCACAGCTCCCTATACAGTGACTCTTGAGTTATTTATAGGTTTAGTGGTAGTAGGGCCTTTGAATTACCGCCAAGCATTAGTGTGGGGATAAGCCAGTAGCCGTATAATCGTAGCCGCCCATCTAATTTGCATTATACTAGTCTTCAACAGCACGATTCTTAGATTTAGAGCATTATTAGCAGGGGTGGGAATAGGCAGTGCCTATTTGCCTAAATTTCGCGGGAGGACGTAACTAAGAGTGTTTAGAACCACCAAAAATAATGATTTATTTTTATTTAATGCGACATTTCCACATCTTCGGCTTCATCGTCACTTTCCATCAGGTGGAATCGAAATCAAATGCTAGCCTCATAAAAAAGTAGTACGCAAGCTATTTCTGATCCACTGTTCCAGGCCTAAGGCTAATCCACAGTGTCCTATCCAGTGACTCTTGAGTTCTTAATAGGTTTAGTGGTGGTAGGACCTTTGAATTACCGCCAAGCATTAGTGTAGAGATAAGCCAGTAGCCGTATAATCGTAGCCGCCCATCTAATTTGCATTATACGAGTCGTCAACAGCACGATTGTTAGATTTAGAGCATTATTAACAGGGGGTCGGAATAGGCAGTGCCTATTTGCCTAAATTACGCGGGAGGACGTAACTAAGAGTGTTTAGAACCACCAAAAATAATGATTTATTTTTATTGAATGCGAGATTTCCACATCTTCGGCTTCATCATCACTTTCCATCAGGTGGCATCGAAATCAAATGCAAGCCTCATAAAAAAGTACGCAAGCTATTTCTGATCCACTGTTCCAGCCCTAAAGCTAATCCACAGTGTCCTATCCAATGACTCTTGAGTTCTTAATAGGTTTAGTGGTGGTAGGATCAGTAGTCGTATAATTGTAGCCGTTCATCTAATTTGTATAATAAGAGTTAGACAAAGTACGCTAGCTATTTCTGATCCACTGTTCCAGGTTTCATGCCGATCCCCAGTTCCCTATCCAGTGACTCTTGAGTTCTGTATGGGTTTAGTGGTGGTAGGACCTTTGAATTACTGCCAAGCATCAGTGTGAAGCCAGTAGCCGCTCATATAATTTGCATTATAAGAGTTGTCAGCGGCACGATTCTTTGATTTAGGGCATTATATTTTTATTATAAGTACAATGGCATAGTTTCGACAGTAGCATGACGTGTGTTGGGCAGGTCTGTCGAAGCCCCTGCTGGCGCACCGGTTCGACGCGGTGCGCGGGTTCCTGGAGCGCGGCGCGGAGCGGCGGGACGACGAGCCGAGCGAGTTCGTGTCGGCCGTGTGCTGGCGCCGCGCCGCGCCCGCCGAGCGCCAGGTGCTGCTCGCCGCCAACAGCCAGGGCACCATCAAGGTGCTCGAGCTCGTCTGAGCGATGACACGGATTACAAGTTAGCGAACATTTTTGTGTAGAAGCTTGGCAACAAATTGGTTTCATAGCCGAACTGACATTAAAAAAAACATAACTGTCAGTCGTTTGACAGTTGGCGCCATTAACAGAATGCGTTAGTTTTCTTATTTTTTTTCGTAAGGACGTTCTCCTGACAATAGTAAACAACAAAAAAGAACTAACGAAATCCGTCTAGCCGTTCACGCGTGATGCCGTGACCAAGGACAATTGGGATTCATTATTATATTAATTTATAATAATAATTATAAGTAAACATACATATTTCATAATACCATTCATTCAACATTCCTTAACCGGTTTATGTAAATAATGGTAAAAACCGGTAAATAGTTAGAACGAAATTGAATAACTGCTATAAATCTGTACTAACCGGTTAAATTTACTATGTGCGGTATCTTAGCGACGAGTACATGACGCACTCTAGGATGTGTTGGCTTGTCTCCTCTTTGCCAACATGTGGGTATTGGGGATCCTGAGTACCCATTACTGTTAAGGTGGGTACGAATTAGAGCAGCCTCGGGTTGAGGCACGCACGGCTCACCTATTTTGCTCAAATTCGTACGCGCTCACGCGCTGTGCTCAAAGGCGGCTCGGTGTGCGTGCCTCGCGTAATTTGGACGTATATCGGAGCGTACCGCGGGCAGAACTACAACTTCTAACTTGTCTGTAGGCAAGGCGCGTACAATTTTGATAAAGTTGCCGAGTCTTTCCAACACCGAGGCGATTTCTTCTGTTTGTTAATGATTCGGTGAATTATGATAAACCCAGCCTGACACCGTGTCCAACGCCATTCTGAAATGGCGGCTCGCGGCGAGCCTACTGCCTTACCCGCGCATGTTTATGTGCAACAATTTGGCTCGCGAGCAGCTTGCCGCGCGAGGCGAGCATGCCTCACGCTGAGGCCGCTCAGGTTCGTACCCAGCTTTAGGTATTCAAAAGGTTACTATTGTGTTGGCCACCGGAGAACGTTTGTTATGCCTTTTTTGCCAAGCTTTATGTATAAATCTCTTTTGAAAATGTCCATGTCTACGTTATTATATTGTCGGTACACTTTATTGTATTAAATTAAGGTGCAAAGGTGGATTGTTGTCGTGTATACAAATGCCAAAATGTTCAATCGGTTCGAATGTACAGTCGGTCCAATAAGTGCTCTACATTAAGGTTGAATTTCGCATGACACAAAGTAATAAGGCCGGTTGGATATGTCCGTCGCTTTAAAGGGTCGAAAACAGACAAGATCTACATTAAATAACGAAATGTTTATCATGAATTTTCAAATTTGAATTTGTGGCGCGATTAGAAATTTGTTGTTTTATATCATATACAGGGTATTTTTTTAATAGGTGCACAAATTTTGATATTTGCTTCGCTATTGTTAATCAATAACACATGTTGCGTTTTTTTTTTTTTATGTTAAAGAGAAGGCATACGAGCGCTCAGGCCACCAGATGGTAAGTGGAATCTGAGACCCATAGACATTTGAATTCTCAAGACTATAATCCTAAGACCTCAAATGCGTTGCCGATCCTAAGGACTACGATGGAATGCCTCTATGCTAGTAATTTCACCGGTTGTCTTATCCCCACACCGGAACACAACAAAGCGAACACTGTTATTTTTACTCTAGCTTAAAAAATATTAGAGATATTGCCGATTCAATGATTCCACTAATTTAACGATATTCATGGACCCTCTAATACAGGGGTGCGAGGAGAGGGGAGTGTTGTTAAGTAAGTTAATAAATGAAATTTTAAATTTAGAATATCAGTAGGAGAGGGGCTTGTTGTCTGATAAGCTGTACATGAAATTTCTAATTTCGAATATCAATACAGTGTATCGCATACCTACAGCTTGACAACCCATGTCATTATTTCTAGTGTGACTTTGTGTCCACACGAGAAGGTAAAAGAGAGATAATTTGCAACAAAAAAATATATTTTAAACTCGTTTTTTTCTCGTAATATATTATATTAACGATACAAAATCATACGTTAAAATTTGTGCACTGATAAAAAAATACCCTGTATACATACATAACATCACGCCTTCATTCCAGGCTTCAGGCAGGCAGAGCTACAGAAATACAAACAGCTACGCGATTTAAGCATTGCCTCACAATCCACCTCTCCTCTTAAATGAGAGGTGAAAGGATAGAGTTGTGTCGAAATCTAGACTTATTTTTCGCGACTGTACATGGACCAAATCATTCAATGTCATCATTGATGTTGTGTATATAATCGAGTATTAATTACGAAATCGAGATTAGTTTAGATCAGCCCCTACACTATCCTGACAAAAGGTGACAGGTGACAACTGCGTGTAACTGGCGAAGCTAATATGAATCCTAGTTATGTTAAAACTTGTAATTGTTAACTTGCAAGCGAACTGTGTGGGGATGATTATCTTAAAATCAAAGAGCGCTTTACTGTTGTACAAGTTAATACGCAATATATAGCATACATACAACCGGTGAAATTACTAGCATAGAGGCATTCCATCTTAGTCCTCAGGGTTGGCAACGCATTTGAGGTCTTAGGATTATAGTCTTGAGAATTCAAGTGTCTATGGGTCTCAGATTCCACTTACCATCAGGTGGCCTGAGTGCTCGTGTGCCTTCTCCTTAACATGAAAAAAAAAACGGTTATATGCATTCCCTAATAAGAATAAAACCATAGGATTGAATCGCTTATATCGCCTACTTATTACACCGAATTTTCGCCTGTCACCTATAATTGTGAACTGTCGGAAATACAGGCAGGTATCCCGATTGGTGCCAAACGATCATATCCTATCTTATATTATAAGATTTCGAACTAACTGTCGTGATGCTAGCAACACCCTTGCCTCCCACTAGGTAGTAAGAGGAAATAGAAAGAAATGGTCTATGATGTAATATACATGTCACATAAAATCCACGTTGTTAAAGAAATGTACATCACGCCTTCATTCCCAGAGTGGGGTAGGCAGAGCTACATAAATACCAACAACTCAAAAAAGACTTGTTTATAATTCTGTAACCACATTTTGCACAATCAGGCTAAGATGTTTACCAGTGTATTAGTGACAGGTTGCAAGCCCATCGCCAAACAGTACTACAAGCCCTTATTACATCCACGGGAAGACATGGAGTGGCACTATTCTAATACGAAAACCAGGGCTAAGGGCCAGCACATCCGCAATTAGGATCTTTAGGTAAAGGACCTTCCTCGTCACTATTAAATTGACTTCTGGAATAGGAAAAAATGCGGAAGGGGAAAAATATAGATCTAACACTGGCGTGGTTTTTTTGTCAGTGAACTCTGGGATATGACGAACTAAGCCTTTCCCAGGCCTTGCTTAAGTAAGGATACAAGCAAGAATTGGAATAGAGCCACGAATTCGTAACTTCCTGAAGAATACTGACCCATGAAGTCATGTTTCAGGAAATTTCAATTGAATTTGCGTCATAAGGTAGTTAAGTTTAATTTTGAGCGATATGAATTTGGTCGATGATACTATGCATGGAAAAGGGTTAACAGGGGTTCCATTTCGGCTTTTAACGTGGACAGTAACGGTGGCCAAGTTAAAAACAACTATATGTCAAAATAGAGCTCCAGTACTAGGAATTCATGAATGTATAGCTTCCTCTTTCTAAACTAACAGTACAGTGAGAGCGTTTGAAATATATAATTGGTCCAGAAGCTATGTAGTAATGCTAACTAGATATGTCCTTGCGCAAATATACGGACATGTTAGAATGTATGTTGCCCAGAAATGACTCTGAAATACGAAATGTTGAAATTATTGTGGCTTATTCTCGCTTTTTACTAAAAAATACGACAACCCTGGAATATGAAGGTTATAGAACCAGAAATAAATGTTGTGTAACTAAAAGTGATGCAATATAGATGATACCCCGTACCATCTGATTTGTCTTTTTAGTAAACACTTTTATAACCTCAAAATGCTCCCTTTGAACCTAAAATTATCCCTGATGTAAAATCAGGGAAATAGTGTGCAAAATCTGGTCTCTAGTTGGTTTGTTCACCAGCTGTTTAAGCCAAAAACGATGTATTTTGAGGTTTTAAAAGTGTTATGTACCATAGATAAGTTTAGAACACATTGGAAATAAAACTAAAGAACGATACGTATAGCTCGTTAAAATACTGCCCCGCGCGCCCCCATTACTACTAATAAACTAAAGTATTTACTTGAAATCGAAGAGTTGTTTTTGTATATGACATGACATAGATTGATATCAATTGAGCGAGTGAATAACTTAACGGAAAGTGGCTTTTCTGTTGACTCATAGGTCAATTGTTATTAAATTATGTCATACACCCGACATATTGTGTATTCATTTGTACAACAAAAAACCGCTTCGATTTTAAAACAATACTTTAGTTTATTGCGTGCATACATAACATCACGCCTTCATCAGACTTGTTGATAATTCTGTAACCAAATTGACAGGTTGCAAGCCCATCGCCTAACTGTACTACAAGCCCTTATTCCCTTAGTCGCCTCTTACGACATCCACGGGAAGACATGTAGTGGCGCTATTCTAACCCGGCAACCACACGGCGCCCGGCACTTTAGTTTTTTATAAAACTAAGAACGCAATTGTATTGAGGGTTTTAAGGTTAACGCACACATAACCGCTTAGCAACGGACCGGCACCGAATCGACTCATTTATGTAAGGTGAGGCGATGCCGTTGTGGTGCCGATGGAGTTTCAAACAAAGAATACTGATCGGATTGAGTTGAGGTGGCGACGATCCGGTGCCGAGCGGCTATGTATGCGTCAACCCTTAATCCGATGTTGCGGCTGGGTTGCCCCCGCCCAGGTCGCGGAAGGGCTGTCCGTGCACGAGGTGTGGCCACTTTTTTTGTATCGCGTTAGAACCTGATTTTATTTTTAATAAGCAGAGGCCGGAATTTTCGTGGCATTTATAGACTTCCGTTACGCATGTATCAGTACAATATAGATAAAAAATTAAAAAAAAATGTAGAGGTGAACAACAGGTCTTATTGCTAAAAGCTCTTCCAGATAACCTTGTGTATGAGAAAGTTTTGAAATTGTCACAAGCAATTAAATATAGAAGTTACTTGAACACACAATATATTGTATAATTAATCAGTTCCCAAATACGACAGCTTTTTCAATTTCATGTTCAAAATTTGTGTTAGTACTAACAAGTTAGGGAAGCGTTTCTAAGGCTATTTATAAAAGTACTTTTTCCATAACTGGTTTACGAAAAGTAGCTCACAAACAATTTTAAAGTTAAATATATCGAAATGTACCTAATTGAAAGTCGATATGAGAAGTCACTAGGATATCTCAAAAATGCCACGATAATTCCGGCCTCTGCTAATAAGACGGATTGTGTTGTAAATTAAGTGATCGTGATTACCGTCTATTTGATCGATGTTTTTAATCTAAGTGAACATATTTTTTATTGTAATGTAATGTGTATATTATTGGTGAATATGAGTGAAGGGCGGTGGGACTAGGGTTGCCGTTTTGCAAAGATAGGGCGGTTGCACCAATGTTGGATACTTTACATGACACGACAGGCTCCAATAATAATTGTATGTTATGTGGGCGCCGTGCGTCGTGTGAGCGTAGCGTGGCCAATTTTTTTGTCCTTACCAATATATGACATATGCAGTCGCAATTTACGACAACTTTTTGTTAGACCTGCTGGAACTTTCGATGAGATCTTTGTAGCTGACTGCATCACCGTCCCGCTCGCCCTTCGGTCGCTGTTGTTATATAAGAGAGAGATGTATAGTGGTAACTAAAGTACACTGTCTTGTGATGCTTATTCTAAATCGGTGTAACGCCGGGCTGGCGTGCGGACGATCGTTGACGCACCATTGCGTCACGTGGTTAATGCGTCATTTTGTTATCGAACTTATGACGCAATTGCGTCACGTGGTGAATGCGTCATTTTGTTGTCGAACTTATGACGCAATTGCGTCACGTGGTGAATGCGTCATTTTGTTATTGAACTTATGACGCAATTGCGTCACGTGGTGAATGCGTCATTTTGTTATTGAACTTATGACGCTATTGCGTCACGTGGTGAGTACCTGCGTAATTTTGTTCTTATTTAAAACGTTGAATGCGTTATTTTACCGTATGCGTAAAATTTAATTGTGTCTTAAATGTGTCCGACTATGGCGGTATATGTTCAGTTTGAAGTTGACAAGTAATTATAGATTGATTTTGTTAGAAGTCTTTAATTTAGCTATGACTTTTTGTATAGAACCTATTGTGTTGATTACACGAAGCTGTTCCAACTGATAAACTAAATAAGTCGGATATTAAAATAGTTACCAAAAATGTGGTTAGAAATAGCCTTTTTTATATTGAATCCATAGTTGTAACCCAATTACTAGTTGATTGAATCATGCTTTAATAAAGGTCCTTAAAGTTTACTGGATATTCATAATATAGACAGCTGAAGAAATAGTAGGTAATAAATGAACATCGGTTTAAACGTTCAACTTTCATGGCAGTAATAACGTTTATTTTCTGTGTTATTTTTACACCAAAATAGCAGACAACGTACACATACATAACATCACGCCTTCATTCCCAGACTGGGGTAGGCAGAGCTACAAAAATATCAACAACTACAAAAAGACTCGTTTATAATTATATAACCACATTTTGCACGAAATTTTTACTAGTGTATTAGTGACAGGTTGCAAGCCCATCGCCTAACAGTACTACAAGCCCTTATTCTCTTAATCACCTCTTACGACATCCACGGGAAGACATGGAGTGGCACTATTCTAACCCGGCAACCACACGCATAGCAGACAAATCTATCTTAAATTGAATGTGTAAGCAAAGAAAAACCCTACACTATTCAAATTGTAAACCAACTGTCTAAAAGTAAAGAGCTTGAAATACCAGCAAGTGTAAATAAAAAATGTGTTCAATATTTAACTTCCCCGTGGAAGGTCATTTAATCATTGAAAATGGATAAATTATAACAGACGTCAAAGCTTGGCACAAAAATCTATAGAACAAATTTTAGTAATATAACCTTTGAAAACATTTTTAGCAGTACAAAAAATTCATACATACATCTACATGACATCACGCCTTCATTCCCAGAGTGGGGTAGGCAGAGCTACAGAAATATCAACAACTCCAAAAATAATTGTTTGTAATTCTGTAACCATATTTTGCACAATCAGGCCAAGTTTACTAGTGTATTAGTGACAGGTTGTAAGCCCATCGCCTAACAGTACCTAATAAAAAATAATAAAAAGATGTGTTTGTTTGTATTTGTTTTCCTACAAGCCGTACTCTGCCATGAAAGTTGAACGTTGATACCGACGTTCATTAGCATTATTTTACTGCTGTTATTATCAATATTCAGAATCTTTATTTATCTACCTAGGAGTGGTATAAATGGATGTGAGTAGGTAACATTCTGTTTCAATTGGTCCGATAAATGACGGTGCTTCCGTGCGACAGCGCAGCGTATAATGTAATATAGATAGATGTAAGTCCCCTTGTGATGCCAATAAATGGTCCCTGCAACGCGTCGTTTTATTCCTAGCCCCACACTTGAACACCTTCCAGACCCACCGTACCCCTCGGCCGTACCACTGGTGGTACTTTGACCAATTAATACTATTAGAATCGACCTACTTCTGGGTACTGAGCGTACCTACTGCCAAGGTTTGCGATGTATTCTTATAAAAAAATGTAAGGAAAAGGGTTACAAAAAGCCCATTCAGTAGAGACCCGAGAGAATCATCGCTCATTCCGTATGTACCGAATTGTCACTTCCCACTTAGCTTTGTGAAATAAAATGAAGCTACACAATCGGACAGGCGAAGAGGAACATGCGAGAGTAAATTGACCAGGGTGCGTATAAAATAAACGTTCTTCCCTGTCTAAACCTAGGTGGTTAAGGGAATGAAGACATTAAAACAAATGAGGTACATTTTTAACTTTTTAATGAAACTTTAAAATCAAAAACATTGTTCAATTGACCACAAGAGAACAATTCTACACAGCCGCTAGTTACAATTTGGATTGGGGAATGCAATTTCCGATAAATTTTTAAAACCGGTTAACCGGTAAATAACCGGTTTTTAGCTAGTTCAAAAGGAAAATGAAATGAAATATTATTTAAAATTTCTCCAAAATAAGAAAGAATAATAAAAATATTGTGAGTAATCAAATAAATAAAAAGTTAGAGTAAGCACTGTAAGCAATGCATATAGGTGCAATAATGGCGCGTTTTTAGATTTTACATTAATCGTCATTAAAAAAAAAACACTAATTCGAAAAGTGTAAACCGATTTAAACTAAACATAATTTGAAAAATATTCCTAAGACTAACTGCATTCGTGCGCTACATGACCTTTTACGCTTAAATTGGAAAAAAAAAAATGTATTCAAACCTCTTTTGATTATGAATCAGCATAAAAAACGTAAATAAAATAACTTAAAAAAACATTATGGTTTATAGACTGCCAATCTAAGGATTAAAAAGGTTAAGGATAATAAATTAAAGTATCCGGTTTTAGCTAATGAATAACCGGTTTTTGCTACGGAACTTTGCATTCCCTAATTTTGATATGTTCAATCACGCATATTTTGATAAAATTGAAACATAAATAAAAAAAAACAGTTAAAATGGGATACCATCCCGTAAAACTAATAAGTTTTCTGATAGACATCGATAATCAGCCTAAGTGAAGCTATAGGTACACACATATACAGAGTTTCCGTTTTCTTAATGTATCTCGGCAAGATTGAAACACGAGTGACAAATATACTGTCAGGTGCGAGTGCGAGTGAGACAGCGACACAGCACGCCAAAACATAAAGAAAATAGAGGCACTGTAGTGAAAGAACATACAGTCATTGGTCGGAATCGGAAAACAAAATCCTCGATAGTTTTATTTAAAAAAATGACTTTTCTCGCATGTTTATGGTTAAATCTTACTTCATCCTGGGAAGCCATTTTTGACTTTCCAGCGGTGGAAAGTGAGCACTAGAAGAATACTAGAAGAAGAAAATGACAGGTACGTTGATCGAACCAGTAATGGACAAGATCCAATGATGGACACTGACTCTTATTTTACTGACAATAAAGGTTATTCATTTGTTTTGCAACAAT
Source organism: Acleris holmiana (assembly GCA_949316455.1). Taxonomy (NCBI): domain Eukaryota; kingdom Metazoa; phylum Arthropoda; class Insecta; order Lepidoptera; family Tortricidae; genus Acleris; species Acleris holmiana. The sequence goes on along the minus strand of OX438789.1, from coordinate 9,918,196 downwards.
CAATTTATAACCTTATGATCTTTGAATTAAGAGTAAAGTGTCCATTATTGGTGCCTGTCAGCTTGAAGTGGCCAACACTGGTGCAATCACCCTAAATCATTTGTTAGGCGGATTTGTAGAAAATTTCAAGGAGTACTTGTCTGTTTTAAATATTTAAAAATACCTTTAAATTATCAACTTATTCACATTCTACTAAGGTGTTAATATTGACTCAGTTTTGCACCTAACTGTCCCCCACATTCAGAGCTACTTTTGTTTCAATATCGATACAAACAGCACTAGCCGTACTGTGACATCAGTTGAGCATTTTAAATTGTCAAACTTGTCCGTCGAACATTGAATTTTACTAAACTATATACACATAGTTGGAAGCCAATCAGACACGCTCTTACACTACAACTATACAAACACAATTTCAATGAGAATCTTATTAATTTCACTCATTCTTTAACAATTTCAAAACAAAAAACTAAATTCAAAACGGCAGACGTATCTAATCTAATATAAATAAAAAAAAACTATATACATATTTTAGCAAAAAATACTTTGGAATGAATGAGAGTTAGTAGTGAAATATTCAACATGATACATTTTTATCCAAAAAGTTTCCGTCCCATGAATTACATATTTTGTTATTTCATGATCTCAGTTTTGTCTCTGGTCTGATATGTTCATAAATCAAATATGATCAAAGGAAGAAGGCTAGAAATGTATGAAACCAACAGCAATATGAGATATCTTGTCGGAAATGTATTTTTATATTCTACATTTTTTAAGGAGGGAAATGTCAAATCGCTGCGAGAAATCAAATGGCCGAACTAGAATGTCACAATAAATATGTGGTTATGTCGGAACACTCCCACTGTCTTTATGTAGCGATAACTTTTTTCATCACCCTGGATTTAAAATAACCTTACCGGTTACATATCGCTTGTGATTATTCACTCATCCTCTTTTGGTTAAGTTTACAAACAGAAGGAAGCGCTTATATGTTTTACAATGAAAATGCGCTCTTGTATAGAGACAGGGAACATGCTCTGGGAATAATGTCACCACGCCAAAGTTTTTTTTGCTATCAGCAATATTAAGTCTTAATTTAACAAAGTTAGACCTGGATTTAAAAAAAACGCTACATTAGGGGCAAGCGAAATGTACATATACATTTGTCCCTATTATGCTGAGAGTAACAAGTTTGCTGGTGTCGATTATAATATATATATATAGGCTGGAAATAATCAATAAGCAATGAAAGCCTAAACCTTTCCTACCTAAATCTTTGAAATAACTCATTTTTCATAAGAGAACGCCGAAAGTCCAGTCCCCATTATTATATTTGGGCTTGCCATGTCATCATGCTGAATGTCGATTTGTCACAATTTGGCATTGGCATTTGTTTATAATTTAATAAAAAACAGGACAATGTCACACAAATTTACCTAGTCCCAAACTAAGCTCTAGGCTTGTACTATGGGCACTGGACAACGATAGACTTACTTATACATAGAAAACATCCAAGAATCGGGTGATCAATAAATACGTGACTCATTTAAGATTTATTTAGTTCCCACTTAATATTAATTGTTTTCTAAAACACTAAATTATTATCTTGAATTCGAATGAAATTGAGTTATGACAAATTATACCCTATACATTTTCTATTCATTTGTACAACAAAAAATCATACTAATATTAATGAAGGCGCCACTGGACGCTCGGCCTCCTCTTAAACGAAACATTATTTTTTGGAAAGCTTATGGCTAAACTCTTTTCAAGGAACATTAGATTTAGAAATACGTTCATGAAATCTAACAAAAATCTAATAATAACACACAAAAAACTTTAAAAAAATGAGCTATCTGAAGGATTTGAGATACTAGTCTATTGATTGTTTCTACCCTGTATATTAAACGCTGTTACTTTGAAAGGCATTGTGTAAACTTGTATGAACATAATTCTTTCTTTTCAGCGGCCATGGATGATTTGCGAATAAAGGTTTGGTCGTCACTTTAGACCTCTTAATACACATAAACTTATAAAATGTAAGGAGTTTAAAAAAGCGAGATATTAAAGTTTCAAGTTACAAGTCAGGCAATAAACGTCACTATTGCTATTGCACTATTGTTGCACGGCCGCTCCATAAGGCAGTGCAGGTGCGAAAGAGATATCATGATTCCGATGATTTATGACCTGACTCGCTGATTTATAATTCCTTGGCTCCGATGCACTTGAATTTTTTAAAAACATTATACTCGGTGTTTTTGTTATCTTTTAACCGCCACGGTCGGCTGCAACTTTTCGTGCCCCAGACGCCAACGACGTTATATGCCACAACCGCGCCGATATAAAATGTATGAAGAGAAGTCCGTTGAAGAGATTTGCCGGCCTTGGCGGTTAGTGTTAACTAACCTTTTGAACGCCTCACCTCAAATACAAATGCGTCACTCTCACGCCAAACGTGTATTAAAAATTATGCAAAATTCAACTCCATACGAAATAACGTCTCTTTTAAACTGTATCTCTGACAACTATAAGTGTAGGTGGCGTTGTAGGCGCGACAGCTCATGACCACGATAGTGGTCGTTGGCGTTCAAAGGGTTAATGAGTGTCCAAATTTTAGGGACTAACTCTGTAGGTCATAAATGTCATAATGATCAACTTTCATTATAGGACCCACATCCAACTTGCGAAAAAGAAATCTGCTGTTTTTTTTTTCAAGATTTGTATGTTGTATGAGGGCGTTTTCCAAAAAAAGTGTACAACGTTAAGGACCAAGTTAAGAAAATTTAACTTTTTCCATTTCGTCACGAAAATTAGCCATACATTTAGATACGTTAATATTCGTGACGAAATGGAAAAAGTTAAATTTTCTTAATTTTTTCTTTAACGATGTACTTACATTTTTTTTGGAAAACGCCAATGACCTAAAGAGTTATTCGCCAACATTTGTGTCCTCATCAAAAAATCACCGTTTCAAAAAAAATGTGTTTATTTTTTATAGATCTATTATATCCTCAATTACAAATGGCCGCTAACCTAAATATTACTATACTTTTACACGAACCCTTAAACTCCTCACGGACTGTCCCGTATAAGATCAAAATATACATAATATAGGTCGACTACTTATATGTATTTTAACAAAAAATACACATTACCGGGAAGACAATTTCTTGCCTTCTCGAGAACAGCTCGTCTCTAGTTAAGTTACACAAGAATTCTCAAGAATAGCACATCGCCAGTTTGGAGTTAAGAATTCCCAAGAACTGTACGACTCCAGTTGAGTTTCCCGAGAATTCTCGAATACACAGCCTCTCTACTTGAGTTATTTGAAGATTATCAGATATGTAACGCCTTTATACCTGGGTCGACGTAGGATTTAGTAAACAAACATTTATTTGCAAACAAGGCATATAGAGTCAAGGAGCCTAATTTAAAGTCACTAACATTAATTTAGTTCAGTCAGCACATGAGATCTTACATTACAATTTATAATTAATCGGCTCTTGTAAATTTCAATATCACGTAAGTTCACTGCAATTTCTCATTTCTCACGTACTGTACCAAATATCTGCCTTGCTAAGCCAAATAGCAGTATCTCAGATAAAACTCCTGTAGGAATCACAACCTTATTACTAAAAAGAGAAGATTGAATTTACTTTGGCAATGGCATCTGACATACTGTTTATTGGATTAGGAGGGTAGATATGTTCTACTCATATAGCTACATCTATAGTTTAACAAGATACAAAAATATTAAACTTAGCAGGAAGACAATTATCATTTCTTGCCTTTCTCGAGAACAGTGCATCTCGTTAGTCATATTTTTATTGAATGAATTGAATTGACAGTTCATGTATGGTTTATTTCAATAATATCAATCTTATTTGTAATTAATACTTTGCCTGGCGTAATTATAACAAAAAAAATGTATTAACGTTCTCATATATTTCACTAAAGGAACGACGCGTGAACTGTCAATTTACTTCATATAATTAAGAATTCTCAAGAACATCGTGCATCTAGTTTGGAGTTTCTCGAGAATACCTGGGATCAAACTCTCGTTGAATTTCTTGAGAATTCTCGAGTACAGGACTTCTCGAGGGTGACTATTAATGAATTGTACCTAGATCGATGTATTATTCCGTAATTTTTAAACTTATATTTACTCGCCAGCGAGACATTATAAGGTGTTTATTTATTTAAATTACTGCATGACGCAGTCTGTATTAATGTAGTATTCATGAAAAGTCAAAGAAACATGACAATGTGTTACATGTCAATATGAGCTGTTACATTGTCACCCTAAACAGATCTAAGTACAAGTTTCTCGGGAATTCTTGAAAGAAGTGAGGAGAATTCTCGAGAAACCAGCCTCTAGTTGCGAGATCCCCGAGAATTCTCGAGTCCGATTGTTATGGCGTGGAGAATAAATTGTCTTTACATAGAAATAACATGTACTTAACTGATCAACAAATGCTAAACGCCTTGTAACCTATTCATACATCATTTGTGTCGGTTCCCTTTCGACGGCGAGCCGACGGACGAGCGGGTGACGCGCGGGGCGACCGGGGAGGGGGGGTCTGCAACACGACATCACCATTACAATTTCAACACAAACAAAGCACTACGGTGCTGGACCCGTTTTCATTGGTATGGAGATTGTTAATTAGCACAGAGGCCAACTCATAATCATAGATGGCCAATGCACTGCAAATGACGACTAAGAAGGAATGCTTCTATACAATAGAACCGTTCCTTCTTAAAAAAAAAGGGTTAGGCTAGTAAAACACACTTTCCCGAAATGTGCACTTTCTCCAAAGGTGCACTTTTCGCAAAATGTACACTCCCAAAATGTACACTTTTCCAAAACGCAGGCTTTCCCTAAATGTGCACTTTTTCATTTAGTCCACTTTTCCAAAACGCACACTTTCCCGAAATGTGCACTTTTTCAAACAGTGCATTTTACCAAAACGCATGCTTTTCCGAAATGTACACTTTCCCATTTTCTCATGTATGTAGTAAGAAGTATCCAAAGTAGCCAAATATTTTAACGGAACATTTGTAGTTTTGGTCTTTCTGTCCGTCCGTCCGTCCTTTTGTCCGACCTTCTGTGTGTCAGTCTGTTTGCATTTGCACTATTTCATAGAAACCCTTAGCACTATAAAACAGGGATACCCCTATCCCTAAAGAGTACTTTCAGGGAAAATATACCTTTTAAAAAAGTGCACATTCTGGGAAACTGCACCTATTGACTAAGTGTTCATATCGGGAAGTGCACTTTTAGAGAAAGTGTACCTTCCGAGAAAATGACCCTTCTAAAGAAGTGCACCTTTAGAGAAAGTGCATATTTCAGGAAAGTGTGTTTTATGATCCTAACCCAAAAAAAATACCTTCTGAAACTTTAACGTCTTAAAGTAAACCTTACCTAACCTAATGGGTTCTATACAATGATACTTTAAATAATCCTAAAAAGTATACATACATACATAAAGTCACGCCTTTATTCCCAAAGTGGGGTAGGCAGAGCTACAGAATTACCAACAACCCTAAAAAAACTTGTTGATAATTCTGTAAGTAACCACATTTTGCACAAACAGGCTAAGATGTTTAGCAGTGTATTAGTGACAGGTTGCAAGCCCATCGCCTAACAGTACTACAAGCCCTTATTCCCTTAGTCGCCTCTTACGACATCCACGGGAAGACATGGAGTGGCACTATCCTTACCCGGCAACCACACGGAAAAAGTATACGGTTTCAGAAAAAAAGACTGTATGCCAAATGATGATTATAAAATAGAATAAACATTTAATATCAGACCTTACAATCCATAGTTCGCAAATTAAAATTACCATTATAAAATAACATGAAAAATATGCCAGATGAAGGGAACCCTGGGGTTACCAGTGTGTTAGTGAATATTCATTGTTCGAATTTGTTTTTTTCCGGAAGCTATGTTACGTTGGAGCTATTTTAAATAAAATGCATAATTTAGTTGCTATACGTAGGTAAGGTAAGGTTTGATTTATAAGCGATCCAAAAAATTATCTTCCACTAGCGACCCGCCAGCGGCTTCGCCCGCTGCATTTTTTTTTTGTCACTTTGGGGTATGAAAAGTAGATGTTGGCCGATTCTCAGACCTACTCAATACGCTCACAAAATTTCATGAGAATCGGTCAAGCCGTTTCGGAGGAGTATGGGAACGAAAACTGTGACACGAGAATTTTATATATAAGATAATTTTTTTTTATGAAAATCCGGTTTTTTTATTAATTTGGAATTATGTAGTGTAGCCATCGAAATTACCGAAGAACTTACTCTTCGCCAGCACTTACCTTTCTTCGGCGTCGGCGCATCTTTGATCCAGCGCCCCCCCTTCCCTCGTTCTAGGGTCCCGCCCGTCTGCGGCTTGCTCTGCTTTCTTACTTCTTTCTCCTCATGTTCCTTAGCGTCAGTCTTGCTTTTTTGTTCTCTCACGCTCTGTTCTTCGTCCTTCTTCCCCGCGTGGAGTGCGGCGCTCGCACTGCGCACGGCAGGTGCAGTGAAAATGGAGTTTCTTCGTTGCTTAGCGCCACGTGACTTTATCTCTCCTAACGACAGGTTCAATTTAAGAGAGGAAATCTAACACAGGGTTATGAACAGGGCCCGTTCTTTGCCGTTGACACAAAAATGACGTCACGCTACATAGAGTATAATTCTAACTAGTATTTTGTCATAATCATTAATTAAATGCCACTGAGAAATAAATACTATTATGTATTGATTGTTTGTGTAAATTGTTAAAATTAGAAAAAAATGTGTCCATCGGTTCTGATGAATCGTGTTTTATCTACACACATATCATAAACCCTTATTATGCATTCAAAAACCGCAAATAATGACTAGCATAAAGATAAACTGTTTAGTTAGATTTTGTTTCTTATCTGTGAAAATGTTATTATTGCCTAATAATAACATCAAATTCGATATCATTCAAACATCGCTCAACATTGAGAAACAAAGCAATTTTATTTGACCTCAATTCTAATATCACTCGAGATGTAATTTTATTCGAAATGAAATGTCAATTGCATACTATTTTGACAGTTCTCGCAAGTTACTTGATATCGAACGATATGATAGTAGAGGCCGACTCTAGATTTTCTCTGAATAAAAAAAAAAACTACGGTTACCGCCATTTTTCACGTTCTATTTGTCTCGTCGCAAAAATTAGTTTAGTTTGCTTTACATACATACATAACTTCATGCCTTCATTTCCAGAGTGGGGTAGGCAGTGTTTATAATTACTGTAACCACATTTTGCACAATCAGGCTAAGATGTGTACCAGTGTATTATTAGTGACAGGTTGCAGGCCCATCGCCTAACAGTACTACAAGGCGTTATTCCCTTAGTCGCCTCTTACGACATCCACGGGAAGACATGGAGTGGCACTATTCTAACCCGGCAACCACACGGGGGAGTTTGTTTTGTTGATTATATGTATGTAGATAAAGCAGGGTGTGTAACTGTACACAATCAGCCATGTGCAGGGTCCGTCCGGATCGCTACCACCATCTTATCCATTAACCACCCGCCAAGCAACAATGTTCGCATTGTTGTGTTCCGGTGTGGGGATAAGACAACCGGTGAGATTACTAGCATAGAGGCATTCCATCTTAGTCCTCAGGGTTGGCAACGCATTTGAGGTATTAGGATTATAGTCTTGAGAATTCAAATGTCTATGGGTCTCAGATTCCACTTACCATCAGGTAGCCTGAGTGCTCGTTGCCATCTCCTTTCCGTAAAAAAAAAAAAATAACTCGTGGGATGTTACTATGAATTACACACTCATACTTTAATGTCTTATTAACACAGTTGCTCAAAAAGTGGTTCTTTTCGTAGCTGTATATCGTGCGGAAAGTTGGATATTACGCACTGGTGCGTTATAGTTTTCCATTTTTTTTATATAATTGTGTTTCAGCTTCCAAGCCGTGTATCCAACCAAAGAGTTTGCATGTTCAACCACTTTTTGATTACGTCATTTAGCATTGAGAGAGCATTAAATTTAAAATATTCAATTTAAATACATACATACATACATACACACATAAAATGTATCTAGGTAATATTTAAAAAAAACAGCTCTCATCAAGATGGCTGAATCTGAATTAGTATTACGAATGATTAGATAGTTGCGTATTAAGTAAGGTGAATTCACATTACACCATGCCGAAACCGGGCCCAGCCCAGTTCGGCGTAATGTGAATCCACCTTTATGCATTACCGCTGGTTAATACAGAATTATACTTTTTGATTTTTAAATATAGGTAATTAAATTACTGTGACTTTTTTATTTGGCTGAATGGTCACAACCGTTGCCATTTTAAAGTCTGTGTCAATTAAAAGTAAAATTGTCTCTTGTAATAGTTTTATTTACTGATTTATTTTGTTTCATTGATATTTTTTCGCAAATGTATTAAAAAACGTCGTTTGATACACGTCCCGAGTGTTGTCCCTCGCTTGCAGCTCGGGCCAAAATACTTCGGGACTCGTGTAAAATGACATACTTTCCGCACTTGTATCAAAATGTACTATTATATAACAGTCAATACTCAATACTCAATATTTTATTGCAATCATAATGTATTTACAAAGATGGAAGTATAAATTATAATAAATGTTTCATTATGAACCCTGTCACATAAACTACTAGTGTGTGTTGTGGCCTCACCGGCGGCGGCGGCGGCTCGCAGGCGGCTGACCTGCGCGGGCGGCAGCGCGAGCGTTCCGAGCGCGGGCAGCACGTAGCGGAGGTAACGGTTCCGGAGGGAGTGCCACGACCGCTCTGCCGGGACAGATAACTTGAGACGTGTAATCAAACGAGATCGTATCTTATTTCGACCGCTTCCTGACTTGTCGGTATGCTTGCAGTAAAACACGGAATCGTCAAGGGTTTCTAGGCAACCAGTGGCATTCACCAACTGCACGCATACCGACAAGTTGGGAAGCGGCCTTATTGTCTGTGGGTTAGAAGGGAAATTGATGACGCGAGAAAATACATAAAACCAAAAAAAAAAAAAAAATGCTCTAGGCTTGTACTATGGGTACTAGACAACGACAAAAAAATATACTTATACACCGTGTTTTTTTTGATTTACGATAACTTTAAGGGCACGTTCTTCAAGTCAAATTAAGCTAATTTCCCGAAGACAGACATATGATAACTCGTACGGTTATAAAGATATTCAATTATTAAAATTAATCAGTTAATCACGTTAAACTAATGTAAAAGGCTCTTAATTGATACCTAACAATTTTCTTTTATTTACCTATTATGAGTAAAGGGTTTTCAATTGTTAGGTCGTGCACCTGTCAAGTGTTATCTTTACTTGTGTGTGTGTATGTCACGCTGACTTGACGTATTTGACACTAACTATGAGTTAACTCTAAAGACCCTTTTAGAATGATTGAAGACACAACATTTAATTACTTTGTTCTAAACAATTTTTTTTTTTTTGCAATATTTTAAAAACCAAATGTACCACGTAGTTTCTATACGTGTACCTAACAATATGCCGAAGTTATCGTAAATCAAAAAAAACACGGTGTATACATAGAAAACTTGGGAACAAATACTCGTGCTCATCACACAAATATCAGCCATTACCGGGATTTGAGCCCGGGACCGCCGGTTTCGGAGGCAGAGTCACTGCCAACTAGGCCAAAGTGTCGTCATTCAGTCATATACAAATAATGTATTTCGAATTTTGTCGCTGAACAACAAAATCAAGACAATTTTTAACTGTATATAAACATGACAATGCAAGATGTTACAAAAAATGGATTGATCAAAATATAAGTCCATTTGAAGCCTCCACCCGTAGGCTAGTCTGTGGGTCAAATTGTCATCGACATGACGTTTGACGTGATCTGACAAAAATGCACATGCCAGGCAAAAAAACATTCAATAACGTTCTACGTACGAATTCAAGTTTCTAGCATCTCTCAAACAAACCACGTGTAGTGACGTCATAACGCATTTTGCCTTAAAAATAAAATAAATTTTATGGAGAAAAAAAAACAAGTTTCTTTTTTGGGATATACCAATTGGAGCAAAATGTTTTCGCATGGAAATTGATATGTTTAATTAATTATCAAGCACGAATGCTAGTTTAAAGGTGGGTACAAATTAGAGCAGCCTCGGGTTGAAGCACGCACGGCTCACCTATTTTGCTCAAATTCGTACGCGCTCACGCGCTATGCGCGCCTCGGTCTTCTGGCCTCAGTAACTTGCCTCGCGCAAATTGGACGTGTATCCGAGCGTGCCGCGGGCAGAACGCCAAGTTCTAACTTATCTGTGGGCGAGGCGCGTACAAATTTGATAAAATTGCTGAGCCGTTCCACCACCAACGCGATTTCTTTTGTTAATAATTCGGTGAATTATGATAAACGCAGCCGCGGCTGTCATCGCGTCCGACGCCATTTTGAATGTTGGCTCGGAAAAATTTGGCTCGCGAGCATCTTGCTGCGCGGGGCGAGCGTGCCTCAGGCTGAGCCGCTCAGATTCGTACCCAGCGTAATATAGACTACCTTGTCCCGTGAGCCGGCGGTACTCTAGTTCCAGCTCCCGCCAGAGCCTGTTGCCGTTGACGAGGCGCTCCCTCTGATGCCCCCCACACACCCAGGCCACGATGGCATGGTCCTCAAGCGAGGTATACTCACGTCCATTCGCCACGCTCGACCTGATCAACATACACGCGGCCTTTCAACCTTGGAGCCAATAAAGATACATACATACATAACATCACGCCTTAATTCCCAGAGTGGGGTAGGCAGAGCTACAGAAATACCAACAAATCTAAAAAGACTTGTTGATAATTCTGTAACCACATTTTGCAGAAGTAGGCTAAGATGTTTACCAGTGTATTAGTGACAGGTTGCAAGCCCATCGCCTAACAGCACTACAAGCCCTTATTCCCTTAGTCGCTTCTTACGACATCCACGGGAAGACATGGAGTGACACTATTCTAACCCGGCAACCACACGGGCACGGGCCAATAAAGATATAAAGACCGAAAAGACAATTTAACTCGTCAAAATCTACCAGGACCGCAGCACTTCCAAAGAGATCACTGTGACGAAACGCCGCAAGAAACTCAATGGTCAGTAATTTTTACACGACTGCCCAAAAAAAGAAGTGTAATGTAATGATACTAATGATTTCAGGTTTCATGTATGTATTGTGAGATTCTTTTTTAAACATTACTAGCTCTCAGCCGGGTTGGAGTAGTGCCACTCCATGTCTTCCCGTGGATGTCGTATGAGGTGACTAAGAGGATAAGGGCTTGACCGTTAGGCGATGGGCTTGCAACCTATCACTAAAACTTGTAAATCTAAAATACTTGTTGATAATTCTGTAACCACGCTTTGCACAATCAGACTAAGGGCCTGTTGTTTGATCAGTAGTTAACTGAACTAATGGTTAAAATTCGAAAAAAGAATCGAAAATTTGACACATTTCCTTGAGATTTAACCATTAGTTACGATTATTAACAATTGGTTAGTTTAACTACTGATCAAACAACAGGCCCTAAGACGTTTACTAGTGTATTAGTGACAGGTTGCAAGCCCATCGCCTAACAGTACTTCAAGCCTTTATTTCCTTAGTCGCCTCTTACAACATCCACGGGAAGATATGGAGTGGCACTATTCTAACCCGGCAAAAACACGGGAAAAGTAAAAGGAAAGGGAAAGTAATTCTCAAGGAGCATATTCAGGTTCCTTTCAAAAGAACTCGAAAACTATGAGTTTAAAAGTCTTAACAAAAACTAGAAATAATACTCACTTTTTAAACTTCACCGGTTTAACAGTCATGCTTTTTACAAACACAGACGTTTTCCCTTCGTTAGCTCTAGCGCTGTCGAAAGCCCTCTTTTTGCTTCCACCGTACTTTCCTTTTTTCTTAGGCAAATTAGTAATGCTACCAGGCACTTTTCCTTTTCTGATCAAATTGGCTTTCTTTGGCGAACTTTTCGAAGTTTCAAATGCACTATCAGTGTCACTCAACACCTTCTTATTTTGTTCTTTGAGCGTTCTAGCTGGTATCTCCACATTTGAAGACCTGGTATTCCTGACTACTTCCTGCTCAGCACTCTCGCTGTTCCTAGTTTGAATCACCTTTCGTTTCACCACTTTGTCATGTTCACTTTGCTTGGGTTTCGTGGTGCTTTCTCCACCTTTAGTAGAAGATCTGGTTTGTCTAAGTTCATTGTTGTGTTTGTCACTATTAACCTTTGCAGATTTCAACTTATCATCTTCACTAACTGCCGCGTTCCGTGGTTTAACTATAGGAGTTGTATTTTTATTAGACCTTGTCTGCCTAGGCTCGCCTTCGGAACTCTCAAGCATTTCAGCCACTTTTGTACTGGAACTATTCGGTTTCACATTTTCCTTTAAAGATCTAGAAGCTGCAGCAGACCTGGCACTTCCTCTCACAATGCCTTCAGAGCTAATTGTCCGTTGTTTCCTCGATAGCTGCTCTCTAAATTTTCGTTTAAACTCAGCATCGCTATCACTAGCATCTTCGGAACTGTCTTGATTCACCTTCGGTTTAATAATCTGCGGTTTAGCTTTAATCACTTCGCTAGAAATTGACTCTCTGACACTGTTTAACATAGCATTGTCATTGTTCCACAATCGTCGCCGCTTGGGTCTCGCTACGTTTTCTTTGTCTTCAGCGTCGCTGTTGACTCTAGCATTCTTAGTGGTACTTCGCATGCGATACCGCTTCTCAGGTGTCACTTCTGACACGCTCCGCAGTCCAAGATTCCTGGCGAATTCTTTTATAGTGAGGCGTTGGCGGAGAAGTCTCTCGAGTGGTCGGTGCCTTTTTAAAATCACGAGAGGGTTGAGTCGATGGAATATCCTAAGCTTGTATCGTTCGTCGCGGTCAAACCGCGCAAGGTTCTCGCGGCCGCCGCATTCTTTCACGAACCGTCTCATAGTTTCCACATCAGTCTCCCCTATGACGAGCTCTTTGCATCGCGCGGATCGCTCGGCGCCCGTCCCCGCACGCTCGCTTTCTACATCTGTCGCCACATCTTCACTCGTGTCTAGCAAACGTTTCATAAGCTTCTCCGCTTTCGACACTTTGCGTTTTGTACGCGATTTCGTCATAGTTTTTTCACTAGAAGAACCCGAGGTACCAGCTACGGCCTTTGTTTTTTTTACTACCTTGTGGTCATCACTATCATCCTCCACAACGATGACATCAGCTCGTTTCTGCGGACGCGACCGCGTCACAGGTTTAGTAGGCTGAACCTCCGAATCCTCATCACTAGATATCTCCAGTCTACTCTGTTTATGAATTTTCTCTTGCAATTTTGAAGGCTTTTCCGAAGTCCTCGATTTTTGAGCTTCTTCATCACTGGTGGTAGTAGAAGTGCTCCTGTCACTTACAACCGCTTGGACACGTGATGATTGACGCGCCCGCGTTACAGGCTTTCGCTTCCCTTCCTCATCACTTGAAGATTTGTGCCTGGTCAATTTTTTTGGAGACGCCTTGCCCCGCGCTGGTTTCTGAGCTTCTTCATCACTGCTAGTAGTACTAGAAGTACTCTTGTCACTTACAACCACATGGACACGGGATAATTGACGCGCCCGCGTTACTGGCTTTCGCGTTTCTTCCTCATCACTAGAATACTTATGCCTGCGCAATTTTTGAGGAGACTTCTTCGGAGATGTCTTGCCCCGTGCTACTGGTTCTTCAGACTCGCTGCTAGAAGACCAACTACTGTTCCTATCTATAACAACCACATTGACATGTTGCTGGGAAGACAAACGCGCTCGCGTAACAGGTTTATGCGCTGGTTTCGTTACCTCATCACTAGAAGACCGTCTATTGTGCCTGTTAAGTTTCCTTGGAGATTTCTGCGGGGACACTTGGCTTTGTTTAACAGGGGACTTGTGGACGGATTCCACAATTCGTATCCCTTGTTCACTGGAGGAAGCTCTCCTTTGTTCGCGGGGGGAAGCTACCACGGGCGGGTTGGGGAGTTTCGTCTGCAACTCGTTGGCGTTTACATCGCATCTGAAATTATATTAGCTCATACAACGCAAGCGTCACAATGAAGAGATCTATTATTTTCTAGCTGGCTTTAATATTTAATGTTTATAATAATAGTAAACGGGCATAAACCAAACTAAACTTTTAAATATTGAATAAGTTTATACGAGCTTTAATCGCGAGACTATCTACCTTCCTTTCTGTATTTAGAACTTTCTTACTCTATTTGTATGACGTCAAAGTCCAAAAGTGATAAAGGACTTGGTCGACTGTACGTAGTTTTATACCATTTTTTTTTTTTTACAAACAAACAAACGAACCTACAAACCGTGTTTTACGCTACAATAGTCCAGCTGGAAAGATGGAAAGGCAGTGCAAGATAGGGCACCGCACGAGGCCTATGCAGTTTTTTTTGGGAATGAGAAGCATTTTAAAGTTGGGCGAAGATTCTTTAGATCTACATAAACTTGAAGCATACCTGCCGTGGGTGTGCGCGCAGCAGTGCGCATGCGACGGCCGGCACGCGCTGCGCCGCCTCGATCGGCTGTGGGTATAGTGGAAAATTATTTTACAAGCTAAACTTGCCTCGCGTAATTTGGACGTGTATCCGAGCGTTCCGCGAGCAGAACGACAAGTTCTAACTTGTCTGTGGGCTAGGCGCCTACAAATTTGATAAAGTTACTGAGCCGTTCCACCACCGAGGCGATTTCTTCTTCTATTTGTTAATAATTTGGTAAATTATGATAAACGCAGCCATGGCTGTCATCGCGTCCGACGCCATTTTGAAATGTCGGTTCGCGGCGAGCACGCTGCCTTACCCGCGCATGTTTATGTGCAACAATTTGGCTCGTGAGCAGCTCGCCGCGCGGGGCGAGCATGCCTCACGCTGAGCCGCTCAGATTCGTACCCAGCTTTAAATATGCAGCGAGAATTAAAAATTGCCGCCTTTTTACATTTTACAGCCAATGAAATATTTTCACGTTTGTACTTAGTCGTAATGTTGTTTTCGATTTTTAAACTACTAATTAATCTTTAATTATCTCTAATTAATCTGCCAAGATTATTGTTAAAGACAAATATTAAAATGTATACATTTATTTCAAAAGTTGACCTATACTTTCAATTGATGTATATAATAAAATAATTTTGTTATTCTCCGACAGCAACATAAGTCGCGGAATCCCGGGAGTAACATATCCATGTTAGCATAATGTTTGGCCCTTGCTGCACCCGGAACGATCACGAACCATTACCAAAAATTTCAATCGAACATAAAATTCATAGTTATTAAGAGGACTCTGAAGCAAAAAATTTTAATGTTATCCGATTTTCACGATTTTTGAATATGTTGTAGATAGTATGAAAAAGTAGGTCTGTACGTTTTCCTTTTGATGAAAATATTTATTACAAAAAAAATACAAAAGCAGAAACATAGAGACCTAGTTTTTTTTATAATATCTACAAAATATTCAAAAATCGTGGTAATCGGATTAGATTTAGAGGGTGAGAAACGTTATCGCCCGGAGCTAAATTTATATGGATTATTTTTGACAGCTAAGCGATTTTAGCATTGCTTAGCTGTATTAAACTTAATAAGGAACTAATGATCGGGCCCATAAAATTCTAATTCCTATATTTTGTTTTACTACCGATTTGTTTGTATTCCTAATAATCACTCTTCATAATTTGTTATTCATAATCATCGCAACTCCTAAAGCGAATTTTACTGAAACTGTTCTAATTTTATAGGATGTTTGTTTGTTGATAAACCTAACCTAACCTAACCTTATTTACCATATGATTTTTATAATATTGTTACGAAGAGTGATCCTTCTGATGAACAGTGAAATTGTGTCATTCAAAATGGCATCAGAATAATTTTTGAACTTCCGATAATAGGACGTAAAGTTATGTTAAGCTGAATGATCAAATGTATAATATAAATAATTTAGAAGACCTTGCTTCTTAATCAGTTATAGTAGTAAGTAGGTTGGTACAACATTCACTTGTTTGGAGTTTTTGGATTCGCGTAAGAGCATATTAGATAGTGGGGGAGGACAGACCTGAACTGTTTTAGTAAAAAGTATTGCAAGCAGGTAGTACCAGTTTGGTAAGTAATAGAACATATTCATTTATAACATCACGCCTTCATTCCCAGAGTGGGTTTGCAAAATCTGTAACAACATTGTGCACAATAGGGCCAAGAAGTTTATTAATGTATGTGACAGGATGCAAGCCCATCGCCTAACAGAACTACAAGCGCTTACTCCCTTAGTCGCCTCTTACGACATCCACGGGAAGACATGGAGTGGCACTATTCTAACCCAGTTACTACACAGAGTACACACTAAATTAATAATAAATGGGTTTTTATTACGATTACAATCAATTTAAGAGTTTCCAATATTATCCAACTAAGATCGCATTAACGAGTAATTAGTGTCATATGCATTAAAATTAGTCAGTTAATTTGCTTTCACCTTGACTGCCTTAAGTCTGTTGGGATATTTATATACTGTACCTAGCCTAACAAGAGTTGCATATTGTTGGTTACCACATCAGTCAATGATTGAACGCACAATAATTAAGAGTTATTTAATATAATGCAAAGTTCAAAATGATTTACAGCAAATTAAGACTTGCGTGGTATTGTTAGCTTAGCAACAATATATGAATCCTACTGTAGTATCTACGAATTTGATTACTTTATTTATTCATCATAAAATGTATTTCTCCACTATTTGGAAAATTTTAAGTCTGCCGACTTTCGCTCCAAATAATTGTGAATTAAATAGTAAAAATGGTTGTGCATCATAACTTTGTTCATACCAATATCAATTTGTGTACAAGACTCAATGTTATCAATTATTTTTAGGTTAATCACAATCAAGCATCACAAGATCGCTTTTGTACTCTCAGGACAATGTTTGATTAAAAATTCTAATAAAATGACTAACACATTAATTGAAAAACTACTTTATTATAATGGATTATGTATTCACCGTCTTAAGTTCAATAGAGAAATTGTGTTAAATTGAGGTATTTAATAATTGTAATTAAATAGGCAGCCTTATTCTTGGTATAATATAGTCAGGCCGGTGACACTCCGCGCTATTGCCTACTCAATGTGCGGCCTTTTATACAAGGCTAATCAGTTGAGTGTCACGCGAGCGTTCGTCTGGAAGCGCGCCGCCCGTACGCCGCTGCGAAAATAATTCGAGTTTTTGTTTAAATAAATGTACCTACCTATGGCTCCTCGAAAAGCCAAAAGGTACTGTATAGCATACGGTTGCTTAAATAATGACAGGAATGGCGATCTATCATTATTTACACTGCCAAAACATATCGAAAGTTAAGATTATTTTATTATTAATATTATTTTATAAATTATAACTTCGATCGAGGTAGGTAGTTACGAGTAGCTGTACTTAATTACTGACACAATGATTACAGTTTTGAATCCTCGACACAAAAAGAGCGGAATAATATTATTTATTTTATTAACTACCTACCTCAGTTTCGCAGTCTTCGACTTATTCGCATCAAAAATCTATTACCTACCTTACTTAAAGAGCTCCCAGTAATAGTGACTACCTACTAAAGTAAGGTCAGCATATACTGGTTACCTACCTTCTTACTTGAGTAACGGAATAGGTAATAATAGTGCTCGAGTTTATAATTTTGTCGTGTTATACGAGTTGCATAGTCCAAGAGCCTGATGTAAGATTAGTTTTTAATTTTATATATAAGTACTAACGTTTAAATTAGGTTTTTCTTTCTTTCTTTCTTTTCTTTTAGTTTCTGATTTTGAACATTTTTTTGATTTGATAGCCCTGTTAGGGTATACCTACTCCCGAGGTTGACGGAAATTGAAGTCGGTTTATTTTATGTTTAAGACTTGTAATTATTATAACAATATGTAGATGGATATTTTCGCTAAAACATGACCCTAGTAATGAGTTACCTATACATATAAGAAAAAGTTAAGAAGGTCCGCTTTGTGACTATTTTCAATAAAATTAAAATTATATTAACTTTTGTTAAAAAACTGTTATTTTTATTTTACCTTTTACTTAACTATAAATAAATAAATAATAAATATCAAATATATGAAAAAGGAGTTAAAAAAATATGTAAAAATTAAACATTTGTAATTGTAATCAATCAGTCACAGTTACAAATAATTATAATGTAAATTTTATTATTAAGTTTTGCAAGGACAAATTTATCTGCCATTAAAAATTGGCTCTCTCCTTGTATATTTTTAAGTGTAAGAAAGAGTAAATTTATGTCTCACATAAGCTTTACTTGTCGATTGTGAAACAGGCAAAAAAGACTAATTACTACTAGGCTAGACTAGGTTTTCCATCGCGGGTTGCAAATGTTGATTAAATGTTATTGATGAAACATAAATATTAATAATTATTGTTTTTAAATCAAAAATATATTAAACGTTTTTTTGAAATTTCACCAATCCGACTTTTTTTAACGTTTTTTCATGTACTAACGATGTAATGTTAACATCTGTGGTGCATCAACACAATACAGGGGGCCTAATATGGCTGCGTTTGTCGCGTGACAACATGTGGATAAAACATCCTTCACTTTTTGACACGTGTATAAGTACGAGAGTGACGGAAGCTTTATCCATATTTTGTCTTGCAATAAACGCCACCATATTAAACATGCAGGTATTTTGCGATTTTTGTGCTATCCCCTTTCTTATCTATCTGTATTGTATATACCTATTTCATCTTGTTATAGATAAACAAAATGTTTTAATGTCT
The DNA here is from genome assembly GCA_949316455.1 of Acleris holmiana. NCBI lineage: Eukaryota > Metazoa > Arthropoda > Insecta > Lepidoptera > Tortricidae > Acleris > Acleris holmiana. Next base: position 9,899,367 of record OX438789.1, on the reverse strand, counting down.
ATATCGAAACTATTATAGTATGTTAACAACATATATTTAGTAATACAACTATTACAAAATGAACCTTCAAAGTCCTTAAAATAAATGATTGTTTATCGAAAACGTGCGTCAGCTCCTAGACTAACATTAACCTACCTATACGGGTAGCACAAGTTGTATTTTCTCGCCTGTCTCGCTTAGTGCATCACTAGTTACAAACTAGATTTATTTATTTCATTTATTTATTCAATTAGACACACTAACAGTTGCACAAACAAATACAAATATAAAAGATAGATACAAAGAAAATAGTCCTGTTTGTGTACCAAATGCAACAGTATTAGCACAGTTAGGGATGAATAAAACTAAAACTACATAAGAAAACTACAATTAATAATAAGTTTAATGCAATTTGTTATCCACGTTGCCACGGAATAAGTATTAACGTATTAATTAGTACAAGTAACTGCCAGCCCTGCGGAGTGGGCGAAGTCAGTAAAGCTCATGGCGGGCGAAATAATACATACTCTCGCGGCGCAGATTTAAGCTGCATTTTGCCTCGTTAGGGGCCCCCACTATCGATCGCAGAAATGTAACCAAGGTCACTTCCGGCCGTGCACTTGTTTTATTATCGTTAACGCGTTCTGTTTAGGTTTAAATTTGCATGTTTGCTGTCACGGAGTGTCGCTTCTGTACTTGTACTATTACTTATTCTGTGATATAGTTTAAAAATATGGCTATCTATTTATTTAATATTTAACATGAAAAATTCTTTATTTGACATTATTCCTAAAAAAGCCACAGACAGCGATTTTCCGACGATAACCGGTTCTTCAGTAAAACCCATAATTGGGGATGTATAAGCCACCATGAATTTCCCTTGATCAGTTTTTACATAAAAGAAATAAAAGTGTGAGCTAACTTGCCATGGTGCCGAGTTGTGGTTGTGGGTGAGTGTGTGTATGTATGTATGTGTGTGTGTGTGTATGTGTGTGTGTGTGTCTGTGTGTGTGTGTCTATGTGTGGGTGTGTGTTGAGTGTGTGATCATTATCATTATTTTATTGATGTTATTTACATCACTTAGGACTCTAGTATGGTGATTTCTTTGAAAATTGGTACTATGATAATTTTCATAAATTAAATGCCGTTAGTTCCTAGTATTGTTTACCTTCGATCTGGACGGCGCGGGCAGCGCGGCAGCGGCGCGGCGTCCCGCACCGCGGTCGGCGCCCCGGCCGCAAGCGCCCGCAGCGCGCGTAGCACCGGCGCCGAGCGCGCCGCGTGCAGTTTCTGCCCACGAACGAAACAGAACCGCGCGCGCGCCCTCCAACCAGAAACGCGCCCGGTGTGCACGTCCACCTCACACCATCGCCCACCCGCGTACACGAAGTACTTCTCCGACATCACACACTAAGCTAGTGACCACTCCGACATCAAAACAATCTCGCAAAATAAATACGCGGTATTTTGCGGCGTCGGCCGAATGTTTGACATTTGTAATTTGTGACGTTTTTTTTTTTTTTTCTGTGTAAACGTCAAATGGAATGCACTCCGGATCACGCATGTAGTGCTCTCGGCACTAAAAGCGCCCATCCACGTAATGTCAGAGAATTGAGGGTGCTGTTTGAAGTGAATTTTGGCATAAGCATCATGAGCTTATTTAACTAAAAAGATAAACACTAACAAAATAATGACCAGTGAGGTCAGAGCAAAAAGTAAAAAAATAGTATAACAAGTGTGGTTCCCGGCTAGATTTCATGAAAATCGGTGGGGCCGATTATGAAGTCGCTCAAAAGGCCGCTTACATGATATCTCGTGTACAGTGCGAGACGTATATACAGTGATCAGATTCGCGATGTACTCAATAAGGGCCAAAACAAAAGCACCCGAAATCGACGTACGCGCATGAAGAGGGTGATGAATGAAGAGGAAGCGAAAGTTGTATGTTCAGACCACCTGCACCTGCACCTGGCGCTCCATAGTCTCTGCCTACCCCTTGGGACTCAGGCGTGAAGGTATGAATGGACAACGATATAAATACAACGATAAACTATTATATGCAGTTTTTCGGGTTTTGATTTCTGCAGGTCACCGATCGCGTATGAGAAGCGATTTAATTTACTTCCTATTGATTGAATGTGTTGTTCAAGGAACACTTAGTACACACCAAGAAGCTTATACCGGGTGTGGCCTGTAATAGGAGCAATAAATTGAGGGATTGTTTCTACTCTATAAGCGTAGCAACATTTGTTTTACAACTTAAAAAAAAAAACAATAACGGGATTTTTTCGAATAAACTAGATAGCATTTTCAATGTACTCCATCCAATAGTCTAGTTGACATCTTCCGTCAGCCTACATACTTCGTAGTTTTCGCAATACATTGCTTGCTTAGAAAATGTAAATTCATTAATATTTAGTTAACAATAAGTTATTTTCAAAAGTTGTAGAATAAATGATGTTGCTTTTGTGGTGTGGAAACGATCCCTGAATTTATTGCTCCTATTACAGGCAACACCCGGTATACGACACATATAAGCTTATTTTACCAGGCATGGGGGGGAATCTCGAACCAAATGTATTAATGAAAACTTGTAACGGTTTGATTTTGGGAAGAGTTGTTAACAGAAAAAAATAACGAAACTTTTTACTAGGTATAACAGTTTTATTAATAAGTACAAAGATTTTGATACATTTGAAAAACGGTTAAAGGTCAGTCATTGTACTCGGCTTAAAGTGAAACATTGAAAAGTGAGCTTTGACTTGAATGCTCACTTTTCAATGTTTTCAACTGAGGCGGCGCGGATTTGGCACCGGGGGGGCGTTGTACCTAACACATGTAGGTAACGTGCGATGACTTACCTCATGGTTAAAACCGGATCGGTCAGACATGTTTTTTTATTTTTTTTTATTCATAAGATATTGAAAGTGAAACGCTGTCTCTAAAGTACGTAAGTAAGCTGTTACTGCATAAATTATGGGTCTGAAATTTACTCAAAATGTCTCTTTGAAAATTAACTTTAAAGACATTACTTGGATTTTCTTATTTCTTTTTGATAGGTACATTATATATTGATGATAGTTCAAATCATCAAAAGAACCCATTTAAAAAAAAAACATGCATGAAGCCATATATGGCTTCCTAGGCAATAAAGGGTTAGGTATTCGTGATTTACTTTTTTAGCCAACAAGGAGGATAAGTTACTATATTTAATGAAGTGTCATGTTAGTTTTTATATGACTTACTACGTACCTATTTGGTTACAAAACAAAATAACTCAACACTTAAATATATATCTGTCAATTAGTATTATTAAAAAGCATATTCGCAAAACATCATATTCTCAAAACATGACATTCTCAAAACATCATTATTAACAAGACATCGATTTGACAGTGTCGACGGAGCTCCGCTGCCGCGGAGCTCCTATTCCTGTGTGGTTTGGCCCTCCGGGCCTGCTGTAAAACTAACATAACCTAAACCTACCTACGATCCTATAACCTAATTCCACTATTTGCAAAAAACATGTTTTGCGAATATCATGTTTTGCGAAGTACCTACGGATATCTGTTAATGTAAGCCTAGTAAGATTCTCTGTAACCAGCAAAAAAAAAAAACATCAACGACAATTTTAACCGCGCTCTCGTTTCTGCTATAATCTTCACCTGGTTTATGTCATAAATCACCGACAATCATTTCATAGAATGTTTTACTTCGCAGAATTTTAATTTCATCGACAAGTATTTTCACGTGAAGCATGAATTAAAAAAAATCTCAAGCATTCTCATATAGCTTTACTTTTGAAAAACAATGACGGTAAGAGCTATTTATTATGAAATCTTATTTAAAAATGATCTTTAAGTGTTTATTGCCTGTAAAATCAAAAAGACGGGTGCAGCGTTGGGCGGCGGCGGCGGGCGGGGGGCATTGCGAATCTATCTCAATACTCGTTTTCAAAAGGGGATTCTCTCAATTCGTCGATATTTTTTTACAAATACTTTTAATTATTTGTTTGTTTATTTCCTCGCATTGTTTGAAAAAAGCATTATTTATGCCTCGGCGGAAATGGGATTACCGGACTCGTATTTCAGCAGGCCTCGCCAAGGCACGGCTCGATAAACACCTCTTCAGGCAATCCTCTACTTTCACAGGTCTAACCTAACCTAAACTACGTAACCCATGCTTAGGATAACCTAAAAACAGTAAGGTTTCAGCAGAAGTTAGCTGTCGATGATTAATTTCGGTGTCTGTGATTCAAAGATCCCTTGTTTCCCTACAGACTGAACTACTGAAGAATCTCATAAACTTTAAGTAACTTTCTATCACATAAAAAAGGAAACTTTGTAAAAAAAAAAAAGATATTTAGTAGGAACTATGAATACATTAAAGTTTATAAAGTCTGTGTCAGTTAAACTTGGAAAAGACTTAAACAAATTAGTACTGTTTGACACATAACCTCAAATATTTACCAAGCGTGTTTTTATTAAAAATAACGTCTAATGAATAGTTATTTCATCATAAACTTAATATGAAAATAATGATCTCGTGTATAAATCATAGGAAAGACCTCACTTTAGTGGTGGTAGGTATTATCCATTAACCACCCGCCAAGCCACAGTGTTCGCATTGTTGTGTTCCGGTGTGGGGATAAGACAACCGGTGAAATTACTAGCATGGAGGCATTCCATCTTAGTCCTCAGGGTTGGCAACGCATTTGAGGTCTTAGGATTATAGTCTTGAGAATTCAAATGTCTATGGGTCTCAGATTCCAATAACGTTCAGGTGGCCTGAGTGCTCATATGCCTTCCCACTTAAAAAAAACTTGATTTTTAAAACGTGGTTATTGAGTAATCTTGGTGATTTGGTTCGTTTGGTTTTGTATCTTTTCCAAGTTCAATTGACTTGCAATTTATGGCCAAACGATAGCCTCGATCCAGGGCACGTAATTCTCCACCATCGTGATGAATCTAAGCTTCGGCTGGCTGCAGTGGACCCCGATGGAAGACACTCCGATCACGGAGTGCATGCAGGTTATATTGGGGTTTCTGATGGTCAGAGGTCCCCAGGAGTCTGGCTGGAAAACAAAACAAATATCACAGGACACAGGACAATGTCACACAAATTGACCTATTCCCAAACTAAGCTCTAGGCTTGCTCTAGAGTATGGGTACTAGACAACGATAAATTAACTTATATAGAGAAATACATACTTAAATACATAGAAAACATCCAAGACTCAGGAACAAATACTCGTACTCGTCACACAAATATCTGCCCTTACCGGGATTTGAACCCACGACACCTAGCTTCGAAGGCAGGGTCACTATCAACTAGTAGATTATTCAACAAGGGACTATAGTAAGCTATTATTTATCCACCCGAGCAAAGCGAGGGCGGATGAACTTCGAGTTTCATTATGGCTTTTTAGTCTCGAGTTGAACACTCTGCCTTTCACTTCGATTGCGAGAAAAATAAATCTTAAATTATAATGTTGCTATTGCAAAAACTTAAGCAACCGTTGAAAATTGATGTAGTAAATTTAAATCCATAGATAACTGTCACTTTTAACATCTAAGGCGTGTTTAAGTTTTTTTGTAATAATAAGTAGCGTAATAGTTTTAAAACAGACATTTTAAAATATTACTATGTACTTAATAGCCCTATCATTTTTACTCGCAATCCGTAACTGTAATACAGAACGACGGTTACGGTTAGAAGTGTTAGAACTTTATAAATTGTCCATAGACAACATTTCCGAACCGAAGACTGAAGCGGTGGAGGTTAGTATAAAATCCCCTGCTATAATGGTGACCAGTGTCTGTCCGTCTGTCTGACTGTGACGAAGCATACATAAATACATAACATCACGCCTTAATCCTAGACTGGGGTAGGCAGAGCTACATAAATACCAATCACTCTAAAAATACTTGTTTATAAATCTATAGACTATAACCACCATTTTGGGTGCACAATCAGGCCAAGAAGTTTACTACAAGCCCTTATTCCCTTAGTCGCCTCTTACGACATCCACGGGAAGACATGGAGTGGTACTACTCTAACCAGGCAACCACACGGACAATCTAATTGCAATTTTTAAGTAATGGCTTCACTCCTGTTAAAGTGTAGGTACTTTGCCAATGTCAAGTTATTTATAGACATTCCCATGGAATAGGGAACATGCATTTTTTTTCCTACGCTCTTTGGAAAGTGCTATGAAAGAGAAGGATAACTGTATACGCGAAATAATTTTCGTGTATTTTTTTCATAAGATACCTATGAAGCTTTAAAAAGTCATAGTTCAGACCCCTGCAAAATACTATACAAAATCGACGAGGTATGACGCCACAGCTGTCCATGTAGGTATATAATACTTATAAGGACGTTATAAAGAAATTTGCATTTATTTCGTAAATTACTATATTTAAACGTTAATAAAATGAGGATGCTGTAAAAAACAATCTAAACATTAAAATAAGTTTTAAAATTTTATCAAGTTTTGATTTTATATAATAATAGCGACCCGCCCTCGCTTCGCTCCGGATTAAAGTATTATACATATAAACCTTCCTCTTCAATCACACTATCTATTAAAAAAAACCGCATCAAAATCCGTTGCGTACTTTTAAAGATATAAGCATACATAAGGATATAGGGACAGAAAAAGCGACTTTGTTTTATACTATGTAGTGATAATAAACGGGTCAAAACTAATTGTAATGCGTTTTATAAATATGTCTTTTTTATATTTTTTCCTAAATCGTATTAATGAAACTCAATTCTTATTACCCCCGTGTGGTTGCCGGGTTAGAATAGTGCCACTCCATGTCTTCCCGTGGATGTTGTCAGAGGCGACTAAGGGAATAAGGGCTTGTAGTACTGTTAGGCGATGGGCTTGCAACCTGTCACTAATACACTAAGTAGTAAACCTCTTAGCCTGTTAGTGCAAAATGTGGTTACAGAAATATCAGTAAGTATTTAGAGTTGTTGGTATTTCTGTAGCTCTGCCTACCCCACTCTGGGAATGAAGGCGTGATGTTATGTATGTATGTAATTCTTATTTTCATACAATGACATGTTTTCTATCATTAGAGATCTGCGAAACGATAAGTTCTATGAAACGAGTGTCGGTATAACAAGGAGACACCGACAATATAAGTGAAAGCTTACGTGACAAATATCAACCGGCGAAATGTCCTCCCCGTAGCAGACATGCGACTGATCTAAGCGATCGAATTTTCTCCCGTCGAGCATCGTTTCACAATACTCCTTTGTTTCCTGTCGCACGGTAGCCTGAAAAGAAATACGTTATACATAAACAACCAAGACAAACCCATTGGCTACTACCAACTGACATTAAAGAAAGAAAGAAATAAATACATTTATTCGTGACAAACAACAACAAAGAACAGAGAAATACGCACAAGAAGAATGTAGTCACGAAATGGTCCCAACTCAGCGTAATGCTGGCAATTATCAGCACTGGCCTTCCGTTGGAACCACCACGGAAGGTTACACTCACATAATTATTTAAACAAAAAAGAAAAACAAAGTAAAGCTGAGAAAATGAAATTAAATAAATTTTATCAAATATAATTCACACGCGACCTTTTACGCTCTACTTTTGGCTGAATGGGCTAAGGTCCCTTAGCCTTACCCACACAGCTGCAAAAAAAAGAAAGAGAGAGAGAGAGAGACGTTAGGCAATCTCTTATTCTAATCCTAGTTTTAATATGGCTTACACTCCTGTTAACGTGTATTTCGCTAATGTAGAGTTATTTATAGTCATTCTTACAGACTTATTAGAGAAATAAATCCATGGATATCACACGCGAGGGCAAATTGTTTGGTAAAGTTTGACTTCCTTGGCGTTCTTTGAAAACGAAAACGGCCACATTACAAAATCAGTAAGTGTTGCATTTAAATTATAAGCTGTTTGTATAAGAGTTTCAATGCAAAAACAAATGATTTTGGAATGTGTCCGTTTTGTATTCAATCAGCGCATGGGTAGCGGGCGTTGTGAAATACGTTGAGGCACAGTGTTATTATTTGTTAAACTGTGTGTTAAACATATACACAATGTTTCGTTTTGCTAGCTTATTTCATGATTATTTCGTTATTTCATTTCGTTCTTGAACAATTGACATACATATAGATGGAGCTAAAGAGGTTTTACTTCAGTCGTTTTTAGGGTTCCGTAGTCAAATTAGGAACCCTTATAGTTTCGCCATGTCCGTCCGTCCGTCCGTCCGCAGCCTAGCTACTTAGTAGGTACTAGAAAGCTGTAATTTGACATGAATATACATATTAGTCACGCCAACAAAATGGTAAAATAAAGTATTGAAAAAAAAAATGTTTTTTTTTTCTCTTCTACCCCATACAGTGGGGTGTCGTTGCCTCGTTGGGTACGTCTTTTAAAAATATCGCAGGTTTGTTGTGGCGACCTAGCGACATCTAGTGACAACTTGCAACAACCAACGCGACAGCGCCACCAGCGGCAGACAGCGCAACTAAATCTGACAGCGCGCTACATCGCGCTAACGAAGTTTCTTCAGTCGGTTGACTTATAATACCACTTCCAACTTCATCCAAATAGACTTCGGTCCCCAGCACAATACCCGTCTGGAGAGAGATCTCTCTATTGTCCTCTCTTCCTACTTTGTAATATTCATTTTTCGATCAAAGGATCCGTTTATGAAATATTAAGCTTTAAAGCGCTAATTTTTGTTAGAGTCAACTGCCTGGAAAAAATCTTAAATGAAAGCGTATAACAAATTTAAAAGGAACACCCTCACGACTAACTAGACATCATTGGTTTGTTAGATACAGGCGATTAAAATGTTTATACCTACTAAAATCATCTATGACGGCACCGAATGACTTTAAATAGAAAATCAGTTATTACTTGTTGATTTTGATGTTTGTAGTACATACTTAACGGCTTCGGAACCCTACACTGAGCATGGTCCGACATGCTCTTGCCCGGTTATTTATATTTCTATATATCTATTTTATTTACCTTTTGCACCAAGTCAGGAGTGTCCGTGAGCCAAGTGGCTGCTACGGCCGAGGATCTGTCCCCCCCGAACACGTCCAGGCAGGCTGGAACCGTCCAGCGGTCCAGGATTATCCTGCGAAACAGACGAAGGTCATGAGAACAGGTGCATTCGTACCCGAGGACCACCATGCTACAAACAGAGATTTTCGTGAGCGGGAACTTGAAATTACCAAGCCAGGAACTAAAGTCCTGTTACCTTTGCCCTTCAATGGCGTTTACAAATTTTAAACAAATAAATATTAACTTTATGCTCATTGAAATACAGTTTAATCTTTCGTCTGTTGAGCCCGCTCAATACATTTAAGGTGGGTACGAATTAGAGCAGCCTCGCACGGCTCACCTATTTTGCTCAAATTTGTACGCGCTCACGCGCTGTGCGGCGAGCTGACAAGAGTCAGTCTCTTGTCCGTGCTCAAGGGCGCCTCAGTGTGCGTGCCTCGCATAATTTGGACGTGTACCCGAGCGTGCCGCGGGCAGAACGACAAGTTCTAATTTGCCTTAGGGCGAGGCGCTTACAAATTTGATACATTTCCTGAGCCGTCCTAATTACCATGTTTATTATAAACTAGCGACCCGCCCTCGCTTCACTCCGGATTAAAGTATTATACATAAAACCTTCCTCTTCAATCACTCTATCTATTAAAAAAAACCGCATCAAAATCTGTTGCGTAGTTTTAAAGATTTAAGCATACATAGGGATATAGGGACAGAAAAAGCGACTTTGTTTTATACTATGTAGTGATAACGTATTGTTAGAATTAGTTACCTAATTCCAATACGAACAAACTAATATCAAATTAGTATGAACATATGTGCGTTGGATACACTGAGTAATACTCGGTTGAACTGACATGTGCGTTTGGGGCACACAGCAAAGTGCGGCACCTGGTCCAGAAAAGAGGGTGGCAGTGAATGCGTTGAAAAAACTCACGGAGTTTCAGTCTCTACCAGAGCTATATCGGATTGCCTCGTCAGCCGGTACTGGGGGTGCCTGATGATGCGCCGTATCCTGAGGATCTGGGGACGGTTCTCGTTGCTGGTGCTCTTTTGGGAACCCACCATCGCTACGGCATTTAGACGGCTGAAAGAAAAGTTTACATGTTAAGTACTATAAGTCAGAAACAGTTTGACACGTTTCCGTAAAGTGTATAAATTATTTTCATTAACTCATTTTGATATCTTTAATTATAAATAAAAATCCTATAATCCTAAAAACAGGGGTGTTATAAGTTTGACGTGTAAGTGTGTGTGTGTGTGGTGAACCGATATGAATGCGGTTTTTTTAAATGAAATCAGGTTTTTTAGCAGTGGTTCTTAGACAAGTTTCATCAAAATCGCTTCAGCCGTTTTTGAGATATTAGGCTTTTAGAGGGTAAAAAGCCCCCAAAATAACGGCGAACCTACTTTCAGAGCTGATATCTCTTAAACGGCCCAACCAATTTTCATGAAATCTTGCTAAAAACCATCCTGATTAATGTACCTTTATCTTAAAAAGCCTTGCGTCCAAATCCGTTCATCTGTTTGGGAGCTACCGTGCCACAAACAGACACTCAGATGGAGAAGTTTAAAAAGCGAGAAATACAAAACTAAATAAGAAATTAAAAAAAACCCCGACTAAGTAAATAGTCTGTAAAAAATCCACAAAAAAGAAAAAAAATAAGTAAGTGACCCTAACGGCTGATTGTTTGATAAGTAGATAGTTAACTGAACACTGACACTAACTAAACTGACACGGCGGGGGACCGCTAAGTAAATGAAATAACATAAAATACCCCAGCTAGTTAGCGGTCCCCGACGTGTCAGTGTTCAGTTAACTATCTACTTACCAAATAATCAGCCCTTAGTTCCACTACTTATTATTTTTTACTTTTTAGAGGTTTTTTTACAGACTATTTATTTATATTGTTAGCTTTTGCTGTTTGAAAGTAGGATCCTAATGTCAGGATAAGGACCAAAAACTCGGCCACGCTAACTCACGCAATTAAATTTCTATGAAACTTTTCCTTTGTGCCACGAAAATTAGCCATACACTTGTAAGGATACTTTTTGTCGCCCATCAGAACCTTTCCGTCTTCGTTGTCTGTATGGTTAACTACGCTTAACTACGGTCTACCTACTGGCAACTCCCATAGATTGCCATACCCGGAGAGAAACAAAAAAAAAAGTAGGATTATGAAAAGTTGTTTGTTGTGTAGGTATATGAGTGTATATAATAGTAGATTATACACCGAGGGGATAAAGCACAGTTTTATGTCACGGGCGCGATATTGAATCCTGAACGTAACGAAGGACTCCAGATTTATAACTCCTGAGCGCAGTGAGGGGTTCAAGCGCGCCCAAGACGAAAACAGCTTTATCCCCGAGGAGTGTACTCTACTTTTCTCACCTTTTGCGAGACAATAAAAAAGCGAGTCTACTAAAAACAGCGTTTTATTATAGTAAATTAAAATTAAAAGTGAAAATTGATATTTGAGACATTAGTCCAGTTGTGGAAAGACAATATTTATTTAAAACTTTGCAGTTATCACCAATGTATTTTATTGCAGCGTTTTACAATACTCGCGGCTTTTGTTTAATTTCAAATGTGTTCCATTCAGCTTGCCGTGGCCAGCTCGATTTTAGAAAATGTTCGATTTTCAAATTAGGTTCGACGCGGCGGTGGCGGCGGCGCCGCGCCCGGCCTTCGAGTATTAGTTGATCTTTTATTACGAAATTAGACTTTAAGGTCATTGTAATAAGAACTATGAAAAGTGAAAATATTACAACCCAGCGAGTTATAATGAGATTCAGTACAACATTACACCCCGGCTAAAGCCAAGGGCTTTAATGAGTTGGTTTGCGTAAGGTTTGCATGATATGTAATTTGGCATTGTCGAGCAGGTGGTGTGAAAAGTATTGTATGCAATTAGGCCTTAACCTTTTTAACGCCATTGACGGATATATCCACACCACTGGTTCAACGCCAACGACGGATATTTCCATCATGGCTGACAGCAAAAATAGACCTAATTATCAGTGAGGTAAGGCTGATATTAAGTCTGGTGTTTAGCTGTCATTTGCATGTGAGTGACGTCTTTTGTATTTTACATAGCGTTGAAAAGGTTAAAATACTCTTGTGATCCTATTATGAAACTTGCTAACGCTAAAAAGATAATATATATATAATTATATAGTGGTGGTAGGACCCTGTGCAGGGTCCATCCGGATCGCTACCACCATCTTATCCATTAACCACCCGCCAAGCAACAGCGTTCGGATTGCACTAGCATAGAGGCATTCCATCTTAGTCCTAAGGGTTTGCAACGCATTTGGGGTCTTAGGATTATAGTCTTGAGAATTCAAATGTCTATGGGTCTCAGATTCCATTTACCATCAGGTGGCCTGAGTGCTCGTGTGCCTTTTCCTTAACATAAAAAAAATATACTTACAGGGTAATTTTTTATCAGTGCACAAATTTTAACATATGATTTTGTATCGTTAATATAATATATAACGACAATAAAACGAGTTAAAAAAAATCTTTCTTCTACCTTCTCGTGTGGACACAAAGTCACACTAGAAATGGTGACATGGGTTGTCAAGCTGTAGGTATGCGATACACTGTATTGATATTCGAAATTTGAAATTTCATGTACAGCTTATCAGACAAGCCCCTCTCCTACTGATATTCTAAATTTGAAATTTCATTTATTAACTTAACAACACTCCCCTCTCATCGCACCCCTGCATTAGAGGGTCCATGAATATCGTTAAGTTAGTGGAATCATTGAATCGGCAATATCTCTAATATTTTTTAAGCTAGAGTAAAAATAACACAACATGTGTTATTGATTAACAATAGCGAAGCAAATGTTAAAATTTGTGCACCTATTAAAGAAATATATATATAACCACACTCGTATTTTAATGCCTCCCATTATGTATCAGTTGCATAAGCGACTATAAGATAACCGAAGCCTGTTTACCGCTTTCTGCCAAACGCGCAGTGCGCTGCACTGAGGATGAAGCGGTCGCTGAGGAGAGCTCCGCTGCAGCGCCACGTCACCGAGCCGTCGGCGAGCTCGTAGCCGAGCGACGCCTGGAAACAAAACAGGATCACCGTCAACAACGCAGACACGTCCAAAGTAGCGGGCGAGTGGCGCGCGGCGAGCCGTCGAGAGTCGAGAGTCCGTCTTCTGACCATGCTCAAAGGCGCCTCGGTGTGCGTGCCTCGCATAACTTTGACGTGTATCTGAGCATGCCGCGGGCAGAACGACAAGTTCTAACTTGTCTGTGGGCGAGGCGCGTACAAATTTGATTAAGTTGCTGAGCCGTTCCACTACCGAGGCGATTTCGTCTTCTTTTTGTTAATAATTCGGTGAATTATGATAAACGCGGCCGCGGCTGTCATCTTGTCAGACGCCATTTTGAAATGACTCGCGTCAAGTACGCTGCCTCACCCGCGCATGTGTGCAACAATTTGGGTCGCGAGCAGCCCGCCGCGCAGGGCGAGCATGCCTCAGGCTGAGCCGCTCAAATTCGTACCCAGCTTAGTGCAGTTAAAAGTCACGGCGCCCGCTTATTTCAAGAAAGAAAATATAGAAAGAAAGAAATTTATCGCAACAGTAACACATCAAATTACATAAAAAAAAGAAAAAGAGAACAAGGCTGGGATTCGACACGGTAATAACGATATCGTATTTGACGTGTTTCCGTATTGTCAACGTTTTGATAACTCTTATGTCATTTACAATAATGGCGACTGTGACATAAACGATTCTTAAACGTGTCAAACACGATATCGTTTTAACGCACCTGAATAGAGGCCCTGAAATTGTACTTGTTTAGTCATGGCGTGCCACGGTCCCACCGGTAGAACTTATAGAAATCCTACTGGGGGGTGATTCTATCAACACAGCGCTTCGCGACTTCTTAAACTTGCCGAATAAAACTTCACCTTTGAGATCGACGCAGCGCTGTGTTGAGAGAATCACCCCCTGGTGGGACCGTGGTACGCTATGACTACACAAGTACAATAACATAAAAAAAACCGGCCAAGTGAATGTCGGACCACGCACAGTGAAGGGTTCCGTAGCTGGGATGAACGTTCATGGTTGAAATTCTTTTTTTTTTTTATTAAATCTCAAAAACTACACAGCGTATCGTGTTCAAAACAATTTTGGTTGGAAGTATTTCGTATGTTCTACTACTGTATTTTTTATTAGAATGTTCTATTTAACAGTTCAAAAACTACCCACCCGGACAGAATTTTTACGACTTTAGAAGCGTATATCTCGCCAACTGTTCACTTACGTAAAAAAGTCACTTAAAAAACCTCAGTATCATTTTGGAAGCCCTATCGTACGCTGATGTAGCTCAAAAAAATGTTTTTCGTCCCCTAGTTATATGTATGGAGTGCCACCCCTAAATATTTTTTTTTTCAATTTTACTACCTCATTGTATAGCGGTTCATAGAATACATCTATCCTCCAAATTTCATTTATATAGTGCCAATAGGCTCTGAGTAAAATGGCTGTGACATACAGACGGACAGACGGACATGACGAAATTATAAGGGCTTCGTTTTTGCCATTCGACTCCGGAACCCTAAAAAGAAGTCTTTTAAGTACTTGGGTCTGAATGAGTATAAGACAATAATACTACTGGGAGGACTAAGGGCCGTAGTGAATTGTTGCTGAATTTTTCGTTGAGTCGTTGAGTTGAGTTGAAAATTACTGAATGTTGAGTTTCTTGTGGCGCTACTTTTCAACAGTGGTCTCTTCTTTGAAGCGCTAGTAGAATTTTGACGTGTAAAAGTGCCCGTGGGCCTACTTACTTAATAAACATCTTTCATATTTATCTAGAAAAGTTATATTTGTCGCGAAACGGTCCCAACTCAGCATGTGCTGGCTGTGAAGCCAACGCTGGTCTTCCGTTGGGACCGCGCGGTGACAACACGGAAGGTGAAACAGACATTTAGTTAGGTACACGTTTCAAAACGAATCTATAATATATGAACTTTTAGTTCTCTATGTCAAGGATAAAGCGCTGCTGAACGATCTCCAAGTTTGCATATCCGTTCAGAAACCTATATATCCGGAAATTAGTTACTACACATTTTCGTGTCATTCAACGCTATCTATACATACATACATTACGTCACGCCCTTATTCCCGGAGTGGGGTAGGCAGAGCTACAGAATTACCAACAACTCGAAAAAATCTTGTTAATAATTCTGTAACCACATTTTGCACAATCAGGCTAAGATGCTCGCCTAACAGTACTACAAGCCTATATTCCCTTAGTCGCCTCTTACGACATCCACGGGAAGACATGGAGTGGCGCTATTCTAACCCGGCAACCACACGGAACAAACGCTATCTATTATAATTTTGAATCATGTTTAATTTAAACAACTTAGTAATTTTAGCACTTTGGTACTCACCAGTACTCAAACTCTTAATCCTAGACTCCTAGTCTAAGGTTAAAAATGCTTTTAGCGAAATCGGTCCAGCCATTCATGCGGGATGCCGTGACCAAGGGAAATAGGGATTCATTTTTATTCATACAGATTATGCAATCAATTTTTTATGACTATCGATACCTACTTATGAGCATCCTAGGTCCAAGCTCATTAGTTTGGTTAAAAGTCATTCTAAATGAGTAACTTCAGTGGTGGTAGGACCCTGTGCAGGGTCCGTCCGGATCGCTACAACCATAAATAAATAAACATCACGAGACAATCTCACACAAATTGACCTAGTCCCAAACTAAGCTCTAGGCTTGAACTATGGGTACTACACAACGATAAACATACTTATATAGAGAAATGCATACTTAAATACATAGAAAACATCCAAGACCCAGGAACAAATATTCGCGCTCATCACACATACATCTGCCCTTACCAGGATTTGAACCCAGGACGCTGGCTTCGGAGGCAGGGTCACTACCAATTAGGCCAACGTGTCGTCACCATCTAATCCATTAACCACCCGCCAAGCAACATTCGCATTGTTGTGTTCCGGTGTGGGGATAAGACAACCGGTGAAATTACTAGCATAGAGGCATTCCACCTTAGTCCTCAGGGTTGGCAACGCATTTGAGGTCTTAGGATTATAGTCTTGAGAATTCAAATGTCTATGGGTCTCAGATGCCACTTACCATCAGGTGGCCTGAGTGCTCGTGTGCCTTCTCCGTAACATAAAAAAAACTTACTGCGTAAGGCGCGGTGTCTCTGCTAGCGTTCCATAAGCCTGGTCCCAGCGTGTCCAGGAAGCAGTGGTTGGAGCGCTCCAGCCCCCCCAGGATGGCCACGCTCCGCTCGCAAGGTCGCACCAGCTGCTCATGGTATTCTACGCACTCTGGAAACAGATTGCAGCTGTGGTTGATGGTGAAAAATACAACCTACATAATTAATATTTAAGATATCCTGAAAAAAAACATAGTTTCAGCAGAAAACAACGTTCGATGAAATGAAGTTCGATGGGTTACCGTCTCAGGCCCCAGTTTAATATCCTGACAATGATAGGTGACAAGTGACAATTCAGTATACATTTCAGAGTTAACAAGATTTCACATCATACATATCTACATACATACATCACGCCTATAACTCACCATACACTAAACATACAGGGTAATTGTTTAATAAGTGCATAAATTTTTATATTTGCTTCGCTATTGTTAATCAATAACACATGTTGTGTTATTTTTACTCTAGCTTAAAAAATATTAGAGATATTGCCGATTCAATGATTCCACTAACTTAACGATATTCATGGACCCAATGCAGGGGTGCGAGGAGAGGGGAGTGTTGTTAAGTAAGTTAATAAATTAAATTTCAAATTTAGAATATCAGTAGGAGAGGGGCTTGTTGTCTGATAAGCTGTACATGAAATTTCAAATTTCGAATATCAATACAGTGTATCGCATACCTACAGCTTGACAACCCATGTCACCATTTCTAGTGTGACTTTGTGTCCACACGAGAAGGTAAAAGAGAGATAATTTGCCTTTTGGCGACAAAGGTCTATAAGTAAAAATGAATAGGTATAAAAATTACTAAAAGGAAAATTGGAGAGAAGGATTTATTGACTAAGTATAAAAATGCCTACATTCAAATACGTAATTATTTGAAATTAGGTAGTGTCGACGGAGCTCCGCTACCGCGGAGCTACTATGTCTGGATGGTGTGGCCCTCCGGGCCTGCTGCAAAACTGACTTAACCTACACCTACCTACGTATTTAAATGTCGGCATTTTTATGCTTAGTCAATAAATACTTCTCTCCAATTTTCTTTCTAGTAATTTTTATACCTAGTTTTTTTTTCCTATAGACCTTAGTCGCCAAAAGGATAATTTGCAACAAAAAAATAAATATATTTGAACTCGTTTTATTGTCGTAATATAATGTAGGTATATTAACGATACAAAATCATAAGTTAAAATTTGTACACCGATAAAAAAGTTACCCTGTATATCTTGATAAGAAAGGTGGCAACCCCAGCCTATACATGGCTATTATGTGATGAGTCATTTTAGAGCGTGAGATAGGAAAAAAATATGTTGTACTTAGGTTAAGTTAGTTACACGACCACCGCCGCTCAACCCGAAGAAATACATTTATTCACAGCCATAAGACACACATACGTATAAATAAAACATTATACATTAATGAATATTAAGGCTACCGGAAAAGTGTGTCGTCACGGCAGTGAAACGGACTCTGGCTCAGCAAAATGCTGAGGTGTCAGACACCTGCAGCGCTGATTTTCAGCCAGAATGAAGAATATAGTTTATTTGACACCAAAAACAAATAACATTTAGATAAGAATATACAGTATGCACGTATTCTGCCGCCAAAAAGGTTCCAACTGTTCTCAACATAATGCTGTGGTCAGGGGACCGCAGCGCTGGTTTTCGGTTGGCACCTTTGGTTCAGTTCAGTTTATTAATTGCTTTCACGGGTACAATGGTGTTTAAGGTACAATTTTGTTCTGCCATGAAACCCTGTCGGGCACTACAATATTACTATGCTTAACTAATACTAGGCTTAGCTATTTAATAGGAACTATCTTATTATTACTAACTAAGTACATGTTGCATGTTACATATGGCACCAATATATTGCATTTATTCTATTTTACATTTAAAAAACTCTTGTAGGGAATAAAAACAATTATATATTAAATATTTCTGAACCATCATGACAATAATTTTGTTACATTTAAATTAAACATGACACTATATACATTAATGTAAAATCTATTGTAGGTATACACTACGGACAGCATTTAAAAAAACATTACATTTCAAAAATAAATTTCATCCTATTCAAATATTAAACCTAACATACCGTATCTTATCCTATAAGATAGCATAAAATGAGTAATAGTAATAGTAATAATAAAGAAAAATACAGAAATATCTAAAATAATAATAAAAAACAATGTTTTAAAATATGAACATGAAAACTGGACAGTGATCAAAACAATTACAATTAAACTTAAAACTAATCTTGGTTTCGTAAAAGAATGCATTTTAATTTTATCCTAAATGTTAGAGTGAAATGAAGAAATTGAAATTGTAATATATTTATTTACTTTAAGCATTACATGTTTTCCTATTCTATAATCGTGCCAAACTACAGAGCAGTTTGTCGGCACTTACTCCTGGAATTCATGTAATCAATAACGCTCACAAGTAACACTTAACAGAATATTTTTAATCTACGCACTAGTTAATTTAAATTTAGTTTGACATATAATACTTTTTTAATTTAGACTTAAATACATTTGGCTTTATTCCGTCTAAATCATTAATGAGTTCGCTCGGTAGTTCATTAAATATTTGTGGAATCAAATAATTACTTATTCTACAACCATAATAATTAGTGAATTTAGGCAAGATATATATGTTTTAACTTTTTAGGTCGACTTGAGAAGCTCCGGAATTTTATTAATATAGAATTTAATTTATTAAAATATTCAATGGCCAGCAAAAATTGTACCTTCCTATCAACAGGCATAATTTTACAAATCTCGAAAAGCTTTTCATAATCTTCGTTACATTGGTCTTTAATTAATGTCATTAAAGCCGTTTTACTTATTTTTAACACAGGCTTATCATATTAATTGTTCATGATAAGCTGAGGGAGCCCTAATAAGGCAAAACATTGGCCAAATGTTTTGCCTTATTTGTTTTTTTCCCCTTAAACATAGTTCGAATTATACGATTTTTGAATCTATTGTAGAAATTATCAAAACTATGTCGTACGTTTTCCTTTCCAAGAAAATGTTTATTTTTAATTAACAATAGTGGACCTAGTTTTTCATAATATCTAGAACATATTCAAAAATCGTGGAAATCGGATTAGATTTAGGGGGCGAGAAACGTTATCGCCCGGAGCTAAATTTGTATCGATTATTTTTGACAGCTACGCGATTTAGACATCGCTTCACAATCCTCTTAAGGGTTTTGTAACATTTTTAATTTAATTGATTTGATTTATGTGTAATAACCCCGGTGGTTGCCGGGTTAGAATAGTGCCATATGTCTTCCCGTGGATGTCGTAAGAGGCGACTAAGGGAATAAGGGCTTGTAGTGCTGTTAGGCGATGGGCTTGCAACCTGTCACTAATACACTAGTAAACTTATTGGCCTGATTGTGCAAAATGTAGTTACTGAATTATAAACAAGTCTTTTTAGAGTTGTTGGTATTTCTGCAGCTCTGCCTACCCCGCTCTGGGAATGAAGGCGTGATGTTATGTATGTATGTATTTTATGTTTAATCTTTTTTGTCACAGCAGTAATAGTAATGCCCAATTTTCAAAAATGAAATTGTCTCCGTCTGTATACCTATTAGTTCAAAAGATATGGCGTTTTTTTTTTTTTTTTTTTTTATTTACGTGTGGTTGCGGGGTTAGAATAGTGCCACTCCATGTCTTCCCGTGGATGTCGTAAGAGGCGACTAAGGGAATAAGGGCTTGTAGTACTGTTAGGCGATGGGCTTGCAACCTGTCACTAATACACTAGTAAACATCTTAGCCTGATTGTGCAAAATGTGGTTACAGAATTATCAACAAGTTTTTTAGAGTTGTTGGTAATTCTGTAGCACTGCCTACCCCACTCTGGGAATAAAGGCGTGACATTATGTATGTATATGGCGATTTTCAAGGTCGATTAAAACAGCAAAAAATCACAGCGACCTTGAATTTTTTATCAAATTTGACGTTGCCACGTTGGCCTAGTTGGTATTGACCCTGCTTCGGAAGCAAGCGGTCCTGTGTTTAAATCCGTAAGGGCAGATATTTGTGTGATGAGCGCGAATATTTGCTCCTGAGTCTTGGATGTTTTCTATGTATTTAAGTATGTATTTCTGTATTTAAGTATGTTTATCGTTGTCTAGTGCCCATAGTACAAGCCTAGAGCTTAGTTTTGGACTAGGTCACTTTGTGTGACATCGTCCCGTTTGTGTTTATAGCAGAAATACACACTGTTAATTTCAGCAGTCTACCCATTACGGTTCACGTTGCTGACAGCTGGCACCCTTTGGGTACGGTACCCTAAAATGCCACAAATGACCTTTCGTTATCTCGGCGCCGTGGCCTCTTGAGATCCAGGTCTCGGCTATTATATAAACACAATATTTGCGAGATAACATTGAACAGATGAGCTTTGTTTCAAAAATAAAATAATTAATGCTTCGATTCGAATAAGACTATTATAACTTCTTTTATTAAATATTTCTTCTACAAACATATTGTAAACAACATAACAAACTAAACAAACTTTTTCGACAAGACAAAAATGGCGGCAAACGTAGTTTTTTTTAAATCAGAGAATCTAGAAACGACCGACATATACTATCATATCGTTCGATATCAAGTAACATACAACATTTGACAAAATTGTATGCAATTGACATTTTCATTTCGAATAAAATGTCATCTCGAGTGATATTATAATTTAGGTCAAAGAAAATTGCTTTGTGTTTCAAAGATGCTCGAAATTTTAATGTAATAATGATATCGAGTTTGATGAACATTTTCACAGATAAAAAATGTGTTCTAACAAAATAGTTTATCTTTAAGCTAGTCGTAATATCTGGTTTTTGAACGCATCAAAGAGGGTTTATGATATGGTATGTATGTAGATAAAATGTTTTAAGAAACTAAAAACCGTCTTCAAAAAAAACATACCTTTTAGTGATGAGTGATGATAATACTGTATCAGGGAATGCAAATAACCGGTTAATAACCGAATTTTGTATGCAAAAGACGGTTAATAACCGGCTTTAGCCGGTTATTTGCATTCCCTATACTGTATGTCATCCACGTATATTTATTCCTATCTTATTTGAGGAGTTCCCTCAATTTCTCCTAGTTTGATTGCCGTGCTTGAAATGTAACCAACTAGAAACTACAATCGAACAGAAAATCTTTTCCTAAAAATTATCCTGACGAACTTGAAGTCGGTTAATAAAGTAATTTATTCAGTAATTTGGCAACATGAGGGGCTGTTCACGTCGGTCATATGCAGTGAATCTGCTAGTGCTTCGGACAAGACCATCATTGCGGAGAAGTACGCAAGAAACTCTTGCAGAAGGTCATTTTTAGGGTGCCGCAGTCAACAAATCACCGTTTTTTTAAATTTAAATGTTAAGGAGAAGGCACACAAGCACTCAGACCACCTGATGGTAAGTGGAATCTGAGACCCATAGACATTTTAATTCTCAAGGCCATAATCCTAACACCTCAAATGCGTTGCCAACCGTGAGGACTAAGGTGGAATGCCTCTATGCTAGTAATTTCACCGGTTGTCTTATCCCCACACCGGAACACAACAATGCGAACACTGTTGCGTGGCGGGTGGTTAATGGATAAGATGGTGGTAGCGATCCGGACGGACCCTGCACAGGATCCTACCACCACTAAATAACTATGTTGGCATGTGTTATGGTAACTTTTCGCCATGTCCGTGTGTCCGTTAGTCCGCGGCTGTAATTTACCATAGCTATACATTTAAATTACGTCGATAAAGTTGTAAAATTAAATCTTGAACCTTTTTTTTTCTGGTATTTCCCATACTTGAAAAGCGAAGGTTTTTTGTACATTATGCATCGTGTGAGGTATCATTGGATAGCTCTTAAAAAACATTGTGTATACGAGTATGTTCTTATCAATTTTTAGATTCGGGCGACCGTTTAGGAAATATTTATACCGTAAAGTAGTTTTAGCCTCGTTTTGTATTATTGTCCACTAGGGCCACAGAAATCAACAGTATAATTGTACTCACTGTCCCACGCCTTCCTCCCGATCTTGGCGACGGTCTCATTAGCGCGCAGAGGGCGGCAGCCCTCCACCAGAGAGACGTTGGTCACGTAATCGTAGTCGGGAGGGACATACTCCGTAGTTGAGGGTCTGAAATGTAATAGTATAAGGTAATAGGGAGCATGCATGGAAACTGTTATGAAACGGAAGGATAACTGTATACGCGAAACAATTGTTGTGTTATTTTTTCACAGGATATGAAGCTTTAAAAATTCATAGTTCAGACCCCCTGTAAAAACTCTATACAAAATCGACGAGAATGACGTCACAGCTTTCGTTCCATGTTTAAATTTGCATTTATTTCAAAAACAACTATGTTTAAGGCAATATCATTTTATTAAAATATAACGTAAATTAAATAAGGATGCCAAAAACCTTAAAGGTTATAAAATTTAAAAAAACTGTATTTTTTTTTATAAATGGGTCAATACTTAGTGAATTGCGTTTTATATGCCTTTTTTATATTTTCTCCTACATCGTATCAATGAAACTCACTGTTTTTTATATATGTTGCCTATAGTAATAACTAATATGTAATGAGGGTTCTTACAACACGAGTGTGGTGGTAGTCATAATAAGATCTCACGAGTTTTTCAAGGCCTATTTATGTAGGTACAGTTGCATACATTATTTTTATCTACACGCATTTTATAAGTACACTAAGTTGGGTCCAGAATCCGAAGGCAAATGACCTGCATTGCTACCAGTGCAACCTGTAACATATGTATCTATAGATGCTAAGCTATGTTTCGAATCGAGAAAAATATCATTTTAATTTTTTTTTTTTTTCATTTATTTAGGAAAACAAACAGCCACATCAATAAAGCATACTAATGCGTTTAACAATAATATGTTAGTAAAAGTGTGACCAACATCGTTTACCACAAATTAACAAAGGTAGATTTAGGAGCGAATTGAGCGTTTACGATGTTTAATTTTATACAATACGATGCATGTAAGACGTAAACGCACACACACAGACACACACAAACACACACACACACACACACACACACACAAAAATACACATTCATACGTACACAGTAACAGTTGAGTAGGAATATAATTAATTGAAATGCTATGATTTAGAATACAAAATTAGGTTTGCTTTTTCTGTCTTTCTGCGAGTGTTACCAAAATATAATAATATAATATAATTGACTAGAAGTGGGGCCTGTTTAATTTGAGATGGTTTCCAAAGTCAAAAGTCATAACTTTATCATATTTGATATCGTTATAAGAACATTACGTTGCATCCGCCAGCACACCCTTCCCCACGACCACACTACCGCAGATAACGAAATTTAATGTTACAATGCGGTTACACTTGCCAACGCGCAACAGGGTTCATAATTAAGTTATTATGATTACTGTATTAATTTATACTAGTACTTATATTTAGTCTATACACCGTGTTTTTTTTGATTTACGATAACTTTAAGGGCACGTTCTTCAAGTCAAATTAAGCTAATTTCCCGAAGACAGACATATGAAAACTCGTACGGTTATAAAGATATTCAATTTTTAAAATTAATCAGTTAATCACGTTAAACTAATGTAAAAGGCTCTTAATTGATACCTAACAATTTTCTTTTAATTACCTATTATGAGTAAAGAGTTTTCAATTGTTAGGTCGTGCACCTGTCAAGTGTTATCTTTACTTGTGTGTGTGTGTGTATGTCACGCTGACTTGACGTATTTGACACTAACTATGAGTTAACTCTAAAGACCCTTTTAGAATGATTGAAGATACAACATTTAATTACTTTGTTCTAAACAATTTTTTTTTTTTTTTTTTTTGCAATATTTTAAAATCTAATGTACCACGTAGTTTCTATACGTGTACCTAACAATATGCCGAAGTTATCATAAATCAAAAAAAACACGGTGTATGTAAATAGTTTTAATTTCAAAATTGAAAGAAACATTGTTTCTTGTAGTTATTTAGTTTGAGCTCTAAACGAATTCGTTTGCACCGCCTTCCATGAATTTGTGTCCTTAGTTATTTCTATTACAAGGTTGTCTGGCAGAGATCGCTATTTAGCGGTAAGACCGCCTGTTGTATACCTATGATTTAAATGTACTGTTTCGTGTTCTGTTTTTATTTTATTTTTGTGGTGTGTTGTTGGAGTTTAGTGGTGGTAGGACCCTGTGCAGGGTCCGTCCGGATCGCTACCACCATCTTATCCATTAACCACCCGCCAAGCAATAGTGTTCGCATTGTTGTGTTCCGGTGTGGGGATAAGACAACCGGTGAAATTACTAGCGTAGAGGTATTCCATCTTAGTCCTCAGGGTTGGCAACGCATTTGAGGTCTTAGGATAATAGACTTGAGAATTCATATGCCTATGGGTCTCAGATTCCACTTACCATCAGGGGGCCTGAGTGCTCGTGTGCCTTCTCATTGTCATAAAAAAAAAGAGTAAGTATTTGTATTGTATACTAGGGTTGACACTACTTTCGTAATTTCTTTTTTACGGATGATTTTGTAACACGTTGTATGTGTGTAGATAAAGTAGTGTATGCAACTGTACCTAAATCAGCGAGTGTCATAATAGAACCACGCGAGTGTTTTAAGGATTCTCATTATGCATCAGTTGCATAAAGAACTATCATTCGACTAAATGTAGGGAAGTGTAATGCCCCCTTTAATGAGTCAAACGGTGAACTTACCGTGTGCGAGGTGTGGTGGCGACTGTTACCAGCGGCCTGGACGTGGTATTGAGGTCCGTGCAGCAAGTGATTGGCTGATTGCCCAGGAAACCGCATTGCTAAAACAAAGGTAGAAAAAGAACCGAGCACCATCCGTTTTGCCCGGGTTCCGTAGTCTAATTAATAGTTTCACCATGTCCGTCCGTCCGCAGCCTAGTTCAGACACTCTTAGTACTAGAAAGCTATAATTTGGCATGAATATGCATATTAGTCACGCCAACAAAGTGGTAAAATAAAATATTGAAAAAGTTTTTTTTAGTGTTCCTCCCCTATGCGTAACGTGGGGATGTATTGTTTTTCTCGTCTATCGTGTTGGGTGTCGTTGGATAGGTCATTGAAAAATAAGTTTTTGGATTAAGTAATCCGTTTATGAAATATTAAGCTTTAAAGCGCAAATTTTTGTCAGAGTCAAGTGTCCCCCCCGGTGTTTTGTCTGTAGGCCCCCCCCCCCCTACAGACAAAACACCGGGGGGACACTACACATACTAAACTACAAATACTATTAATCACAAAAATATCTTCGTTGAAAGCGCATATAACGAATTTAAAAGGAAAACTCACGACTAATTAGGCACCACATTTCTTGAGATACAGGCGATTAAAGTGTTTATACCTACTACTAAAATCATCTAAGACGGCACCAAATGACTTTAAATAGAAAATTAGTTATTACTCGTACTTGTTTTTTTTTTGTTTGTAGTACTTTATGGCTTCGGAAACCTACACTGAGCATGGTCCGACATGCTGAACTCGAAAAGTGTAATTTTCTCTAGAGTTGGGCATAAATTAATAAATAAATATCGGGGTACAATCTCACACAAATTGACCTAGTCCCACACTAAGCTCTAGGCTTGTACTATGGGTACTAGACAACAATAAACTTACTTGTACAGGGTATTTTTTTTATCAGTGCACAAATTTTAACATATGATTTTGTATCGTTAATATAATATATTACGATAATAAAACAAGTTTAAAAAAAAAATTTTTTTGTTGCAAATTATCTCTCTTTCACCTTCTCATGTGGATACAAAGTCACACTAGAAATTACGAAATGGGTTGTCAAGCTGTAGGTATGCGATACACTATATTGATATTCGAAATTTGAAATTTCATGTTCAGCTTATCAGACAACAAGCCCCTCTCCTACTGATATTCAAAATTTTAAATTTCTTTTATTAACTTACTTAACAACACTCCCCTCTCCTCGCACCCCTGCATTAGAGGGTCCATGAATATCGTTAAGTTAGTGGAATCATTGAATCGGCAATATCTCTAATATTTTTAAAGCTAGAGTAAAAATAACACAACATGTGTTATTGATTAACAATAGCGAAGCAAATATTAAAATTTGTGCACCTATTAAAAAATTACCCTGTATAGGTAAATACATACTTAAATACGTATTAAACATCCAAGATTCAGGAACAAATACTCGTGCTTATACACAAATCTGCTCTTACCGAGGTTTGAACCCGGGACATCTAGCTTCGAAGGCAGGGTCACTACCAAATAGGCTAACGTGTCGTGAAACAAGTTAAATAAACTTACTTGTAAGCTGGTAAAGTTTCTTGTTATTCGTAATTGTGCCAGATCGGGCTTGCAATCCTTTAGTAACCTGCACACACTTTGGACGCCATTTTTAATGCAGCTCTCGCCTACGCCTTTAAAACAAATGAAATGATCTGAAACTATTTAAAAAAGGAATCCACTATTTTTAACAGCTACTTCAAAAAAGGAGAAGGTAGGCTATATTTTTTTTAATGTATGTTCACCGATTACTCCGCAATTGTGGAACGATTTTGAAAATTCTTTTTTGGTTTGATAGAGTATACTTTCGAGGTGGTCCCATTGTCCCCAAATCTATCAGTGGAGGGGATCAGTGAGGAATTGAGGGAACTCCTCAAATATTGTAGGCAAACAGAGCGATTTAGTATGTTTAGTATCAAATCTGTGGAACTGATCTTGAAGACCATAGATGGCCACCGGAACTCCTCAACGGTACCTATTTCAAGGGTGGCGATAAGATATCTCTATTAAGATAGTTAATAGGTTAGTCCAACTGAAATAGGCGACCACAATATTATCAACAAAAAAAGCTTATTAGTCATTAGTCATTACTTGTTGTTTGTAGTACTTAACGGCTACGGAACCCTACACTGAGCACGGTCCGACATGCTCTTGACCGGTTTTTTTTTCACTGGAGCCTCATAAAACATAACATATTCTTTCTTTTAGTGGTGGTAAGACCCTGTGCAAGGTCCGTCCGGATCGCTACCACCATCTTATCCATTAACCACCCGCCAAGCAACAGTGTTCGCATTGTTATGTTCCGGTGTGGGGATAAGACAACCGGTGAAATTACTAGCATAGAGGTATTCCATCTTGGTCCTCAGGGTTGGCAACGCATTTGAGGTCTTAGGATTATAGTGTTGAGAATTCAAATGTGTATGGGTCTCAGATTCCACTTACCATCAGGTGGCCTGAGCGCTCGTGTGCCTTCTCCTTAATGTAAAAAAATAGATACTAACCTTGAGATGTCGTTCCGTACACCATACAAAGCAAAATAATAAATACTGTCCACGTCATCATCAGCTGATCAATATGAACTATATCAGTCAATTTGTCTCGACATCACTGATCGACCGCTTCACTGGACCATTTATATGTTGACTGCAGACTCGAGGTTACTGTTCGAACTGGGAGACCATAATACACTAGTTGCTTAACATTTATAAATGACCAATTTAACACAATTGGGTTCTCGCTAATAAATTAAGGCTACTTAATGGGGTTATATGTATAGTTCATGTAAGTTTAAGTGTGTATATAGGTGTATAAATAAATAAATAAATATACAGGGTGACTTCAAATTGGTAATACAAAACACTTGATTGTGGCTTAGTTAATGCCACACAGTATAATACATTAACCCCTTTGTTAAAATTAACTGTATTTAATTAATGCTAATTTTCGAACAAAACAAATACTTAATTAAAGTCCCAAAGTGTGGTTACACTACATTTACAATACAATCTTATTTTCTTTGAAAAGTGACAATTACTAATCAAAACACGTTTTCTTCATAAATTGCGACAGGTGACGGATAACCAAAGAGGAAAGTGGTCATTTGAAATTCTTTAAACTTCTTTGTTAATTATTATGGTAGGATAACCATGTTAAGCCAACAAAAATGGGTTAGTTTAAAATTTAAAAAAAAAATACTTTTGATTATTTTAAAAGTATGAGACTTAATTGAGGGGCTAAGTTTAGGGGAAATGTGTGTAAAACATTGTTTTTGTATTACCAATTTGAAGTCACCCTGTATAAAAAGCTTCTTCCAATTCTAACATAGGTAATTAAGCACGATATCACGTAGTATTATTAATAATCACAATCACATTTTAGCTATCAAACTCCGTTCTATGTTCACTTTTATAATAATATTAATAATTTAATTAACCTCCGAATCGATTCGAGCCAGAAACTTCTTGTTTAAGAGGCCGTATACGAAATTTTACCGGTTTTGCTTATTTTCGTGATTTTACCGTTAAAATACTGCTTTTCTATAAGTTTTAATGCACATCGTGAAATATCATTTCGAAGTGAACGACGTGAATGAGATACTTTTTAGGGTTCCGTAGTCAAACTAGGAACCCTTATAGTTTTGCCATGTCCGTCCGTCCGAAGCCTAGCGCAGAGTCTCTTAGTACTAGAAAGCTGTAATTTGGCAAGAATATGCATATTAGTCACGCCAACAAAGTGGTACAATAAAATGTAAACAAAAACATTTTTTTAGGGTACCTCCCCTACACGTAACGTGGGGATGTATTTTTTTTCTCGTCTACCCTATAGTGTGAAGTGTCGTTGGATAAGTTTTTCAAAAATATCACGGGTTTGTGTAAACAGTTGTTTGATTAAGTAATCCGTTTATGAAATATTAAGCTTTAAAACGCAATTTTTTGTTAGACTCCCCCTACAGCCAAAACTACAAGTAATAAAAATCTGAAAAAAAACTTATTTGGAAGAGCATATTATAACGAATTTTAAAGGAAAACTATCACGACTAAGTATACATGATTGGTCTTTGAGATACAGGCAATTAAAGTGTTTATACCTACTAAAATCATCTACGACGGCACCAATTGACTTTAAATAGAAAATTAGTTATTACTTGTTGATTTTTATGTTTGTAGTAGTTAACGGATTCGTAACCCTACACTGAGCATGGGCCGACATGCTCTTGCCCGGTTTTTTAAGGTAAGTAAATGGATTGATTTTGAACTGAAATTTATAACTGTTAATTTTATGATCGAGTGTTTTAAGTAGCCGAAATCAAAAACAATTTTACCAAGGTTATTATTTTTTTACAAAATGGTAAAAAGTGATTCGTACATTTTTTAGACGACATACACACATACATACATAAATCACGCCTGTTTCCCAGAGGGGTAGGCAGAGACCACTTCTTTCCACCTGCTACGATCCTGACAAAGCTCTTTCGCTTCTTCCACATTCATACATCGAGTCATGCATGCACGTCGGTTGCGGGTACTTAAGATTCTTATTTTTAGACGACATTCATAGCAATAAATTTTAATTCTTTTCATACCTTTGAGACGTAAAAATGCTATATTCCAAACCTCTCACAGCAAAATTCACAAAACAGTCGCCGGTTTCAGGTCGATTAATCAAAATCAAATAATAAAAACAAAAAAGTAGCTCATACATTCGTTGAAAATTAAAATTAGTATCTTTCGTGTTGCGCATTGTAGATGTAAAGTATTTCAACTGTAAAATCACGTAAATCAGCAAAATCGGGAAAAAAATCGTATACGGCCTCTTAAGTTTATTTTTATTGTTTACTTTGATAAGTATAGATTAGACCTCGATACGTCGAGTATGCGCAGGCGCGCCGGGGAGACTGGTTTGTTTGGCCAATAGCAGAAAAACAAAACAATACTGTTATCATGCATGATTAAAAATCCGGTCAAGCGCGAGCTGGACTCGCTCTGCAAGGGTCCAGCGGTTCAGCGGTCCTGGGTTCAAATCCCGGTAAGGGCAGATATTTGTGTGATGAGCGCGAATATTTAATTTTGTTCCTGAGTCTTGGATGTTTTCTGTGTAATTAAGTATTTATTTCTCTATATAAGTATGTCTATCCTTGTCTAGTACCTACACATAGTATAAGCCTAGAGCTTAGTTTGGGACTAGCTCAATTTATGTGACATTGTCCTGTGATATTTATTTATTTATTTAACTGTAACTATAGACAGACCGACCCACAGACGTACATGGCTTCTATTCTACTGCGTTATAACGATATCGTGTTTGACGTGTTTTAGAATCGTTTATGTCACAGTCGCCATTATTGTAAATGACATAAGAGTTATCAAATCGTTGACAATACGGAAACAGGTCAAAGACGATATCGTTATTACCGTGTAGAATCCCAGCCCTTCATTACCAGGGTCCCGTAGGTTCATTACCAGGGTCCCGTTAACACCCTTTGGGTACGCAGCCATAAAAATATGATTATCCTATTTAACTTAAGAGCTAAATATTATGTCACATGGCAGGACTTGAGAACTTTTTTGTTGGTTTGGACCGACAGACAGGGCCTCTCTTCTACTGCGTTATAACGATATCGTGTTTGACGTGTTTTAATCGTTCATAACGCGGCTGCCATTATTATCAATGATATAAGAGTTATCAAAACGTTGACAATACGGAAACACGTCAAAGACGATATCGTTATTACCGTTCAGAATCTTATAAAAGTTACGCTAAGATCCACTGACCATCTCACACTCTCTATCCCTCTTCACCGAACTGGCTTTATGTCACCTCCTTCGCTTTTCAAGCAGCACGACTTTGGAACGACTTCCCCTTAAAATCAAGCAAGCTCCTAACAAGTATTCCTTTAAAAAGAAAGTTCGCGAATTTCTTAGCAGGCAGAACTGGCATCATCTTGATATTATGATTGCCTTGTCTATATTATGTTTTGCTTATCCTCATATGTATTATACATTTATATTAAATATGTATGTATTATTTATATTATTATAGCTTATTGATACGTTAGCGTATGTGTATTAGTTACACCTTATGTTGCACCGTCACTACAATCTCTGCTTTGCCCAAAGGTCAACTGGTAGAGAATGCCTTACGGCCTTTTGTATACTAAGTGTATTCTTTTGTGCAATAAAGATTAAATAAATAAAAGTTCCGATTCTCAGTATTTAGTACGGAATCCTAAAAGATGAGGAAAGAAAGAAATGCAAATACGTTTATATATTACTAATATTACATTAGCAAAAGGAAAAAACAAACCTACCAATAAAAACAACATACTTGCCATGACTAGTTAGGGTTCCGTGCCCAGAGGGTAAAAACGGGACCCTCTTACTAAGTCTCCACTGTCCGTCTGTCTGTTGGTCACCAGGTTTTATCTCATGAACCGTGATAGCTAGACAGTTGAACATTTCACAGATGATGTAATATTCTTAGCACTAGAAAGCTGTAATTTGGCATGAATGTATATATTAGTTTCGCCAAAAACGTGGTAAAATAAAATCTTGAAATAAAAATGATTATTGTACAGTATCTCCCCTACACGTTACGTGGGTATGTATTTTTTTACTCGTCTCCCCCATAGTGTGGAGTGTCGTTGGGTTGGTCTTTCAAAAAATTTGTGGGTTTGTAAAGACTATTCTGCGATTAGGGGTCCGTTTATGAAATATTAAGCCAAAACTACAAATACAAAAAGTCTAAAAAAAAACTTAAATGAAAGCGCATATAACAAATTTAAAAGAAAACATGACTAAGTAGACATGATTGGTTCTTGAGATACAGGCGATTAAAGTGTTTATAAACTCGGGTTACTTTAGCCCTAGGGGGCAACATTGCCCACCCTTAAAACTAAGTATTTTAGTGGTAATCATCTTCAATTGGTTAAATATTTTTAGAACCATATAAGTAGCTTAGTCCTGATGTATCATTTAACAAATAATTAAATATTAAAGGTGGTTTTTGGGGTGGGCAATGTTACCCTCTAGGGCTAAAATAACCCGAGTTTACGGTACCTACTAAAATCATCTAAGACGGCACCAAATGACTTTGAATAGAAAATTAGTTATTACTTGTTGATTTTTATGTTTGTAGTACTTAACGGCTTCGGAACCCTACACTGAGCATGTTTCGACATGCTCTTGCCCGGTTTTTTTCAATAGGTGTTTAATGTTGTAATAATATAGTTACAACAGCAACAGTACATGGTACGGAACCCTTCGTGTGCGAGTCCGACTCGCACTTATTATTTTTAATTTGAGATAGTTCGATTCCCGGTATAGACACATATTTGGGAGATGAGCGGAGTATAAGATGCTGTCAAAGTCAAAGTCAAAGTCAAATATGTTTATTTGCTCAAAATGTGGTACAAATGATGGTTGTGAATGCATATGTAGTTTCACACATTTTACCAATAGATGGCATGCAAAAAAATAACTAAAGAAAAAATATAGAAATCAAAAAGTTGTGTCACGAAACCTTGACATACTAAGAAACATGCTAGTGATTCCCTATTAAAACAATGTCGATATAATGCGATTACAAAATGAAATATTAAAATGTCAGCATCATAACAGAGAAGTTGCATTAACTTAATCTAACTAGCAAATCTTAAATCTAGCAGGTCACAGTCAATATTTAAAATAGTCAAAATATTCATCAATAGAATAAAACACTCTTGTAATAACCAATTTTTCAGTTTCTTTTTAAACAAACTGACTGGCAAATCCTTGATATCATTATGCAAGCGATTAAAAATATTTATAGACATACAGTAAGTGTTCTTGCCGTACAATTTAGTCTCTGGCCGGATTGACAAGTCTTAATTGGATGCTTTGTCTTAATTGGATGTTCTATAACTAACTCTCATTACGCTAAATGACGTAAATACCAACGCCCACAAAAGACATAGAAGCATTCTACCATGCTGTGTTACCACACTTATCACTAAACAAAATGAGCCAAAAATCAACCTCTCACTATGTTCGGGGCACTGGCTGCGTAAATTCAACAGAGGTAACCTTGAGTTGCTTGAAATGAAACGGCTAATTAATAGCCCGAGTGCCCACCGCTCGAATAGGGAACATGCAGGAAACACAGAGTTGAGTTTCATTCATACAATTTAGGAGAAAATAATATACTAAGTTTTAATCCGTTTAAGATTTTGTATAGAATCAAAACATGTTAAAATTAAAAAAAATCTTTTAAGGTTTTTGTTGTGTATTTTGAAGATTTAATTTTATTACTTTTTCGGCGTGACTAATATGTATATTAATGTCAAATAACAGCTTTGTAGTACTAAGAGTCTCCGAGGTAAGCTGCGGACGGACGGATAGGTAGACTACGGAACTTTATAAATGCACTTTGATGTTTAAAGTTTATATTTAACTTCTTCGCTTATTACTAAACATAGGCGACTCATCGCAATTAGGTAGCACTAGTGATGAGACACGTTTTTCAAGTGTGTTTTCAGATAAGATAAAATAGCAAATTAATACCTAAAAATAAGTAAGTCACTTTCATTACTTAGGCTGCATCCAAAAGGTTATCAAAAACTAGAAATAAAATTATGAAAAAATCCAGGATTTATTAACTTATAACAAAAACCATAAACCATATTTTTGTCTTATTCATTCGAGTACACGCGTCCATTACCTTGTTTCTTTCTGTCTCGCCAAGAGTGGCCAATTACTATGGAGTGGCCAATAACTATGAAGCATTCTACCATGCTGTGTTACCACACTTATCACTAAACAAAATGAGCCAAAAATCAACCTCTCACTATGTTCGGGGCACTGGCTGCGTAAATTCAACTGAGGTAACCTTGCCTTGAGTTGCTTGAAATGAAATGGCTAATTAATAGCCCGAGTGCCCACGGCTCAAATAGGAACAATCATGAAACACAGAGTTGAGATTCATTCATACGATTTAGGAGAAAATAATACACCAAGTTTTAATTCGTTTATTAAGATTTTATATAGAATCAAAACATGTTAAAATTTTAAAACTTCTTTTAAGGTTTTTGTTGTGTATTTTGAAGATTTTATTCTATCACTTTTTCGGCTTGACTAATATGTATATTCAAGCCAAATAACAGGTTTGTACCGGCTTTGTCGGCGAGTCTGCGAGGTAAGCTGCGGACGGACGGATAGGTAGACTACGGAACTTTATAAATGCACTTTGATGTTTAAAGTTTATTTTTAACTTCTTTACTTATTACTAAACATAGGCGACTCGTCGTAATTAGGTAGCTCTAGTGATGAGACACGTTTTTCAAGTGTGTTTTCAGATAAGATAAAATAGCAAATTAATACCTAAAAATAAGTAAGTCACTTTCATTACTTAGGCTGCATCCAAAAGGTAATCAAAAACTAGAAATAAAATTATGAAAAAATCCAGGATTTATTAACTTATAACGAAATAAAGAACTTGAAATCAAAGAGAACACAAGAAGTTGAAATCATCACGTCAGTCGAAGTCAAAATATAATTTTCTTACACCCAGTGGACTTTCTTAAATAGAAGACGTAGGATATCTTCTAAGAAGTAAGAACAAATATTCATTGTCATATACCTATGTATACAGTCAGGGCCATTCCCGGTCTTCCACTTAAGAAATGTTTACCTTGTGTCGTCGCAACTAGCTAATCTCCGCCCACTTTTTAAATGACCAATCAGGATGCAGTTACGAAAGTGCGCAAAACTATATTTAGTGTAAACATGTAAAAAGCCGAAAGGAAGGATTAGTCGCTTCGCAACCTGCGTCACGACTGTTATGCCGCCGCCGCCGTCACCTTTGTTTCCATTGTTCCCGAACTTTTACGATGTGTCAGGCAGGGACCGGAACCGCTTAGCATTAAAGGGGTTTTCGGTAGGGTATTTGATAGACTTGTTTTTACAAACCCCAAGGATGAGCTAAGCCTATCGTTGACATAGTCCAATGAAAGGGCAACCAAGCGATACAATTAATTCGACTAAGCGCTAACCCATTCCCAATACCCTATCATCTGTTACCCTTTTTAAACTTGATCGAACGGTTTCAAGCTTTTTTAATCTCTATGCGCAAGTGTTTCGACTTATTATTGCACTACCTAACAATTGAATGGGTAGCGGCGGCAGGTGAGTAGCGCATGCGAGACGGCGAGGTGAGCCAGCCGAAATGTGCCGAATGCGGCCGAGGCTTTGTCATAGAGTCGCACTGTTCGCTACGTCAAACAATAGTAAACCTAATTATCGTTTCCACAAAATGTACATTGTTTTGTTTGGGATTTGCTTTGAATTTGTTTTTTTTAAGGCTGTAGGTTCAACTGACTTTGGTGGATTTTGGCGTAAAGTGTTTGTTTACTTTCAGAAATGAGTGATCAGGGTCGATTAAATAAATTGTATACTACCTACGTAGTTAGCTAAGTTCTTAGTTCCATCTGAAATATTAGATATTTTTTAAATAAAATCGTCAGTTAAAAAGTTTCGCCGACGAATTTTCAAAGAAAACAAAATGGAAAGCTTGCTTTGCGCAGGCAAATTACGATGTTATAGGTGGGCGCAATTAATATGGCGCGCGGATTATGCAATAATAGACTCTCTATCAACGGTGTAAGCGCTTCCATACGCGCATTATTAATTGTGTCGTGCTATAAACACGGTTAATATTAATAAATATTAAATATTTGTAAAATGAGAAGTAGCTTTTTAGGGTTCCGTAGTCAAACTAGGAACCCTTATAGTTTCGCCATGTCCGTCCGTCCGTCCGTCCGTCCGCAGCCTAGCTCAGATACTCTTTATACTAGAAAGCTGTAATTTGGCATGAATATACATATTAGTCACGCCAACAAAGTGGTAAAATAAAATCTTGAAAAACATTTTTTTTAGTGTACCTCTCCTACACGTAACGTGGGGATGATTTTTTTTTTCTCGTCTACCCCATAGTGTGGAGTGTCGTTGGATAGGTCTTTAAAAAATATTGCGGGTTTGTAAAAACAGTTTTCCGATTAAGTGATCCGTTTATGAAATATTCAGCTTTAAAGCGCTAATTTTTGTTAGAGTCAAATGTTAACCATTATTTAGCCTTTGTTCTTTTCGAGACTGTTGAGGAAATCAAAATGATTTACATACATTTTGTACGCTGTAAATCACTATTTACCTATTGTTATATTATACGAGTATAGGGTTAATTAAACCATCACTGCGATCTAAATAATTTACTTACGTTTTTAAAGTGTAAGCAAGCCATTATTCACAAATTGTTCCATATATAAGGTCGATTATTTAATGAGACTGGTTTATAGTTAAGTACATATTTTTAGTGTAATTATGTACTAATTGTTCAATATAAGGTCAATTGTTTAATGAGACTGTTGATGATCAAAATGATTTATTTATTTTTCATATTTTTACAGTTTACCTATTGTTATATATAAGGTTAATTATTATTAAATGAAACTAGCTGTGATCAAAATTATATTGTAATGTAGAAGGTTAATTATTTAATGAAACTATTGTTGAGATCAAAATTATTTAGGTAGGTACTTATTTACTTGTATATTTATACAGTGTAAATCATTATTTACTTAAGTACAAATTTTTTAAAGTGCATCCATTCAGCAGTCCATTATTAAACCAATGTTTTAAAAAAACCGGCAAGAGCATGTCGGACCATGCTCAGGTAGGGTTCCGACGCCGCTTATAAATACTACAAACACCAAAAACTATCTCTAAAAACAACAAGTATGAACTATTTTACTATTTAAAGTTATTTGGTGCCGTCTTAGCTAATTTTCGTAGGTATAAACACTAGTCGCCTGTATCTCAAGAACCAATCATGTCTACTTAGTGGTGATAGTTTTATATACCTTAAAAATTCGTTATATGCGCTTTCATTCACGATTTTTTTCAGATTTTTATTATTTGTAGTTTTGGCTGTAGGGGCGGGGGGGGGGGGGGGGGACACTTGACTCTAACAAAAATTAGCGCATTAAAGCTTAAAATTTCATAAACAGATCCCTTAATCGAAAAACTGTTTTCACAAACCCACAATATTTTTGAAAGACCTACCCAACAACATGCCACACTATAGGGTAGACGAAAAATAAAAAATCATTCCCACGTTACGTGTAGGGGAGGTAAGTACACCAAAAAAAAAATTCTTTTAAGATTTTATTTCACCACTTTGCTGACGTGACTAATATGCATATTCATGCCAAATTACAGCTTTCCAGTACTAAGAGTCTCTGAGCTAGGCTGCGGACGGACGGAAATGATCAAAAATGTAATTATTTACCTTAAGACATTAAATAGGTAAACGTAAGTTTTAAAGCTTGCTTGATATATTTTTTTAGTTCTTCTTGAGAATCGTCCTGGTACGTTTCCATGTTAAAAATACTTTCAAATCAAACAAAATTTATTATTTAA
Organism: Acleris holmiana; assembly: GCA_949316455.1. Classification (NCBI taxonomy): domain Eukaryota; kingdom Metazoa; phylum Arthropoda; class Insecta; order Lepidoptera; family Tortricidae; genus Acleris; species Acleris holmiana. The sequence goes on along the minus strand of OX438789.1, from coordinate 9,861,833 downwards.
AAGTCAACCAGCTCTCGCGTACACTTATAATAATAAAATAGCTTGCACTTTTTGCAGTAGGTACTTGCACAAGCGGCCATCCGTCACGCAGCCAAACGTCTTTATTATTCCGGCGGGAACATGAACTAAGAATTATTAAACAACATTATCATCTCAATCCCGTCCCGTCCCGACACGAACTTAAATAAAGTAGGCAAGTAACGTCAGGCTAGACAGAAATCGCCCAAATGCGCAAAAAAGAGAGAGGCGATCGATGGGGTAAAACCCAGTTAATGCTAAGCGCTTCAATATTAAACTACCGAAACCCTAATGAAATTGGTAAGCTCTATGGAAGTGGTTAACTAGTTCAAAGGGGTTCCCCTAACGTTAAGGTAACACAATCATAGGGTAACCACATCGATTGGGTAGCCAAATGATAGGCTTACCCTATCGATAGGGTTAATCAAATGAAGGGGTTTTCCGGTCCCTGGTGTCAGGCCGGTGACACTCCGCGCTATTGCCTACTCAATGTGCGGCCTTTTATACAAGGCTTATCAGTTGAGTGTCACGCGAGCGCTCGTCTTGAAGCGCGCCGCCCGTACGCCGCTGCGAAAATAATTCGAGTTTTTGTTTAAATAAATGTACCTATGGCTCCTCGAAAAGCCGAAAGGTACTGTGTAGCATACGGGTGCTTAAATAATGACAGGAATGGCGATCTATCATTATTTACACTGCCAAAAGATATCGAAAGGTAAGATTATTATTAATATTATTTTATAAATTATAACTTCGATCGAGGTAGGTAGTTAGGAGTAGCTGTACTTAATTACTGACACAATGATTACAGTTTTGAATCCTCGACACAAAAAGAGCGGAATAATATTATTTATTTTATTAACTACCTACCTCAGTTTCGCAGTTTTCGACTTATTCACATCAAAAATCTATTACCTACCTTACTTAAAGAACGTTCCGCGTAAGTAGATCTCCCAGTAATAGTGACTACCTACTAAAGCAAGGTCAGCGGAATTTATTACGGAATAGGTAATAATAGTGCTCGAGTTTATAATTTTGTCGTGTTATACGAGTTGCATAGTCCAAGAGCCTGATGTAAGATTAGTTTTTAATTTGATATATAAGTACTAACGTTTAAATTAGGTTTTTCTTTCTTTCTTTCTTTTCTTTTAGTTTCTGATTTTGAACATTTTTTGGATTTGTTAGCTCTGTTAGGGCATACCTACTCCCGAGGTTGACGGAAATTGAAGTCGGTTTATTTTTTGTTTAAGACTTGTAATTATTATAACAATATGTAGATGGATATTTTCGCTAAAACATGACCCTAGTAATGAGTTACCTATATAATATATAAGAAAAAGTTAAGAAGGTCCGCTTTGTGACTATTTTCAATAAATTTAAAATTATAATTAACTTTTGATAAAAAACTGTAATTTTTATTTTATCTTTTACTTAACTATAAATAAATAATAAATATCAAATATATGAAAAAGGAGTTAAAAAAATATGTAAAAATTAAACATTTGTAATTGTAATCAATCACTCACAGATACAAATAATTATAATGTAAAATTTATTATTAAGTATATCAAGGACAAATGTATCTGCCATTAAAAGTTGGCTCTCTCCTTGTATATTTTTAAGTGTAAGAAAGAGTAAATTTATGTCTCACATAAGCTTTACTTGTCGATTGTGAAACAGGCAATAAGACTAATAGGCTTTCCATCGCGGGTTGCAAATGTTGATTAAATGTTATTGATGAAACATAAATATTGTTATAAGATATTAATAATTAATGTTTTTAAATCAAAAATATATTAAACATTTTTTTGAAATTTCACCAATCCGGTTTTTTTTTAACGTTTTTACATGTACTAACGGTGTAATGTTACCATCTGTGGTGCATCAACACAATAAAGGGGGCCTAATATGGCTGCGTTTGTCGCGTGACAACATGTGGATAAAACATCCTTCACTTTTTGACACGTGTATAAGTACGAGAGTGACGGAAGCTTTATCCATATTTTGTCTTGCAATAAACGCCACCATACTAAGCATGCAGGTATTTTGCGATTTTTGTGCTATCCCCTTTCTTATCTATCTGTATTCTATATACCTATTTCATCTTGTTATAGATTAACAAAATGTTTTAAGGTCTATATCGAAGCTATTATAGTATGTTAACAACAAATATTTAGTAATACAACTATTACAAAATGAACCTTCAAAGTCCTTAAAATAAATGATTGTTTATCGAAAACGTGCGTCAGCTCCTAGACTAACATTAATCTACCTATTCCAGTACGGGTAGCACAAGTTGTATTTTCTCGCTTGTCTCGCTTAGTGCATCTCTAGTTACAAACTAGATTTATATATTTCATTTATTTATTCAATTAAACACACAAACAGTTGCACAAACAAATACAAATATAAAAGATAGGTACAAAGAAAATAGTCCTGTTTGTGTACCAAATGCAACAGTATTAGCACAGTTAGGGATGAATAAAACTAAAACTACATAAAAGAAAACTACAATTACCTAATAATAAGTTTAATGCAATTTGTTTTCTTACAACTGCCACGGAATAAGTATTAACGTATTAACTAGTACAAGTAACTGCCAGCCCTGCGGAGTGAGCGGAGTCAGTAAAGCTCATGGCGGGCGAAATAATACATACTCTCGCAGCGCAGATTTAAGCTGCATTTTGCCTCGTTAGGGGCGCCCCCACTATCGATCGCAGAAATGTAACCAAGGTCACTTCCGGCCGTGCACTTGTTTTATTATCGTTAACGCGTTCTGTTTAGGTTTAAATTCGCATGTTTGCTGTCACGGAGTGTCGCTTCTGTACTTGTACTATTACTTATTCTGTGGATGTGTGCACTTTATATTTGGACCGATTTGATTGCCTACCTGCTGACCCGTACTTGGACAGATCCGATTGCCTAACTGCTAACCTGTGCGCGAATTTGGACTGGATTGTTAAAATGCCGTGGAATTTAGTGTCCGCTTAGAGGGAGCAGATAATAGTGCTCCATAGAAGTTGTCGTAACATAAGCCAGATTGCGGATGAACTTCATCTAGCGGTGAGTGATTTTTTTCATATTTTTGTAGTAAAAATTAAATATAAATAAGTTTTTTTTTCTACTTTCATAACTATAGTTAAGAGCAATGATTGAAAAGGTTTTTTTCTAATTGGTTTCTTTTGCTCGACTTGTACAGAAAAACATTGTTACATCACTAGTCTGTCAGAAACGCCAAAAGCTACCTAAATGCCACGAGTCGCCGATGTTAACTCATTAGACTGTAACGAGGAAGGCCTTCGAGCGGCAGGCTCTCAGTCTAGGACAGAAAAACCCAACGAACCATTAATTTGTTATTGGCGTCATAGATACTGCTGCCAGGTCCGTTTATGTTATGCCATTAGGGTACACAAACAATTTTGTTATGAACGCACACGTGTTCGGAACGGACTATTAAAATAAATAGAGTAGGCACTGTCAGCCAAGTAAATCTGTTAATAACATACATACATACATACATAACATATATATTCATTCCCAGTGGGGTAGGCAGAGCTACAGAAATACCAACAACTCTAAAAAGGCTTGTCTATAATTCCGCAACCGCATTTTTCACAATCAGGCCAAGAAGTTTACTAGTATGTAGTAATCTGTTAATACTAATATTATAAAGAGGTAAACTTCGTGAGGTTGCAGGGGCAATAGTGTGGATTGTCCCCTGATATTGATTTAGTTATTAAAAAAAATACACATACATATCTAGTTACATTTAGTGGTGGTAGGACCCTGTGCAGGGTCCGTCCGGATCGCTACCACCATCTTATCCATTAACCACCCGCCAAGCAACAGTGTTCGCGTTGTTGTGTTCCGGTGTGGGGATAAGACAACCAGTGAAATTACTAGCATAGAGGCATTCCATCTTAGCCCTCAGGGTTGGCAACGCATTTGAGGTCTCAGGATTATAGTGTTGAGAATTCAAATGTCTATGGGTCTCAGATTCCACTTACCATCAGGTGGCCTGAGCGCTCGTGTGCCTTCTCCTTAACATAAAAAAAAAATAAAAACATATTACCATGGACAATAATACCGATGGATGTGAGTCAAAAACTTCTATACTGCATCCGATGCATACATAGAAGTCTTTGATGGGATAAGACCAAGAAGCTTATACCGGGTGTTGCCTGTAACAGGAGCAATAAATTGAGGGATTGTTTCCACACCACAAACGTAACAACATTTATTCTAAAACTTTTGAAAATAACTTATTGTTAACTAAATATTAATGAATTTAAATTTTCTAAGCAAGCAATGTATTGCGAAAACTACGAAGTTTGTGGGCTGACAGTAGATGTCAACAAGACTATTGGATGGAGTACATTGAAAATGCTATTAAGTTTGTTCGAAAATATCCCAAATAATAAATTATATATTTTTATAAAGTTGTAGAACAAATGTTGTTACGTTTATAGAGTAGAAGCGATCCCTCAATTTATTGCTCAAAAAAAGGGCAAGAACCTGTCGGACCATGCTCAGTGTTGGGTTCCGAAACCGTTAACACGGTCCCTGTCCGGGTGCCCCCAATGTGGGGTCATGAACCTTTTTATCAGGAGTCCGTGCTTCCACTATGGGGTCATATTCCCATACTGAATGGACGTAAAACTGTCAGTTGGACTTGTGACATGGTCAGATCGTTTTGTTTGGGGACAGTGAACGTGTTAAGTATTACAAACGTAAAAATCAACAAGTGATAACTAATTTTCTATTTAAAGTCAATTGGTGCCGTCTTGATTGATTTTAGTAGGTATAAACACTTTAATCGCCTGTATCTCAAGAACCAATGATGTCTACTTAGTCGTGATAGTTTTCCTTTAAAATTCGTTATATGCTCTTCCATTTAAGTTTTTTTTTCTGATTTTTACTATCAACAGTGTTTTCTTTGTTGTGTTCCGGTGTGGGGATAAGACTACCGGTGAAATTACTAGCATAGATGCATTCCATTTTAGTCCTCAGGGTTGGCAACGCATTTGAGGTCTTAGGATTATAGTCTTGTGAATTCAAATGTCTCAGATTCCACTTACCATGAGGTGGCCTGAGTTCTCGTGTGCCTTAACCTTAACATAAAAAAAAAACCTAAAAAATGTAAGATTAACGTTAGCTGTTGTCAGATTACTCGACCGCACGTCAACTCCATACATTTCGAGTCAATCCATACTTAATATTATAAATGCGAAAGTGCGTTTGTTTGTCCTTCTTTCACGGTTAAGCCACTGAACCGATTTCGATTAAATTTGGTATGGTTATAACTGAGAAAGAAGGAAAATACGTTTATTTACTTACATCTAACACAAGTACAGAAGTCGCTCGGATGGTAAGAGGCCAGACGGCTTAACGCTGGTTCCGTGGGCTAGAGGCCGTAGCCTTCTGTGGGATGCAACGTGCGTCAGCACTTTTTGCTCCCTCGCACCTTGTAACTAACCACAGTGAGGCAACACTGTTGTTTAGTATACAAACTCTATTTGTAATAAGTAATAAAGTAGCATTCTAAAGGCTATCGTAATGGGGGAGCATCTGTATCTTATACACAAAGGGTAACATCATAGAGATTTGGTTGCAGCGCAATCTAGCGGTTATATCTAGAACTAATTACAATACATTGTTGCGAGGGAAGGATTTAAGTAAGCTACGTATTGAACATAGGCTAATAGTTGACACAGATAGCGTTAGATGGCGTTTATATTAGTAATCATTAGTAAGTGAAAAGCGACACATATCAACATGTCGAGTAGTTCACATTAGTACGCTACGCACCGATAGATTGCACTGGAGATGATAGGCCTTCGGGGACACAATTAGGGCTCCTGGATAATCTAGGTATTATGTTAAAACCATTTAATGTTAGTTAGGTGTGATTTCGAGAAAGAAAACTCATGTTCTGCGTTCAGTAGGTATAGTTCGAAATCTCGAAAAACACACTTTAGAAGATAAAAACTGCATAAAAAATAGTATAAATAAGAGAGGCTCGACCTAAGGTACCGAACAGAGGAATTTGCAGAACAAAAACAACGTTATTACTAATAAAGCGGACAAAAGAAAGTGGGCGGAAGTTCTTCTGTCAACAATCCATTTCCGGGATCTAGAATATTCGCGTGGTTCTAAAATATTCACCGCTATTAACAATACCATCTGTTGTCAAATAGAGTACAACTTCGTGTTTTCCATATGTTAGTGGCGCACTGTTATTTGGCGGCGAGTGGCGTTACTTGTCGTTACAACGTTAGTTAGAAGTTCAGCTACTTCGCAACAGGGCGCGCTACTTTTTGTTTTTGAGCTTTACGGTTAAAGATATATAGTTCACTTTCGAATGCAAATTCGTGCTTTTTGGAGACTTAACTTTGATATCGTATGCTTGCGTATATAAGGCAATTTCTATTATTGTTGCGCAATAACAGGTACGGATGAAAAAAGGTAATCTTGTGGAATTTCTGGATTTTTCCACAATTACGAAGGTTATAAAAGGGGATGTCAGTTGCAAATCGGGGTCCAGAAGATCAGCAACTGTAGTCAGAGAAGGGCTTCCTCACGTTCGCTTAAATCGATACTTAGGTATTTTGCTGTTCGTTTACGTGCTTATTATTTACGTTGTGTTAAATTCGCGTTTGTTTTTATTAGATTCATTTGATCATAGTTTACAATTATCTTGTGTAGGGATACATAGTCACGGTATTTAACGGAAATAGAAGTGCGTTACGTTTACGGTTTAATTTATAACGTCGGTCGTTATAGTGCTTATGTCATAGCCGCGGTAATTAACGGATAATAGAAACAAGTTACGTTTACGGTTTAACTTTAACGTTGTTTATAGTGTTCATACCTAGTGAGATTCGGGGTCTATTTTCCTAAAGCTTACGTCGGAGAAGAGTTCTGTCGTGTTAGGATCGGAGTTGCGTAGTTTATAGGGGTATCTAGGTATTTACGGTTCGGTTACGTGCTTATTTTTTTAAGTTGTGCTAAATTCTTGTTTGTATTTAATATCGTGTTGCATCGATTAATTGCTTATAATCCTGTATAAGGCTGCGTAGACACGGTATTTAACGGGTAATAGAAGTGCGTTACGTACATGGTTTAAAATTTAACTCGTTCTTTTTGCTTATAGTGAAATTTTATATTGTAAATAATAATGTTTTCTTACGGTTTTGTGCGTGCGGGTTATTAAAATAGGATTCTTTTCGGGTTATGTTTGATACATAATTAACTTCATTATTATATTATTCAAAGGTTGAGTTTCATACATTTAGTTGCGGTTGTAACGATTTGTGTCGATTTTATTTTAGTTTAGTTGGAATACCTACAATAAAATACGGCTAGTTCAAAGCATTTATGGTTAAAGTTAATTGTTCAAGTTGTTTTAAAATACGGTTTCTTAGTTTCGAAATTAATAGGGATCGTATCGTATATCCTCGGTTTATTATATGAGGAAATAGGTAGTTTTGCGTTGCATTTGAGTTATAGTCGCGAAGATTTTGTTTATTCGTTTTATTTAATTGTTAAAAAAATTAGGAAGTTTATTAGGAGGGAGCCTAACTTTGGAGTTGCGGGTGGACTAATTCTTGGTTGTCATTAGTGTCTAGCGCGTTGCAAAATTAATAAATTAGTGTGGGATTAATGTGACAATTTCTTGTGGGGAGGTTGTTTTGCTATTTGTATTAAGCTAGATTAGCATTATTCGCGCTAGAACTATGACTAGACAAACAGTGTGTCTGACGAACTATATCTAACTTATAACGGTGACAAACGGGTCTGGTTCGGAACTATTAAATTCTAAAAGAGCCTCGGGCAAGCCCAGATGATCTTTTTACCAACACAGACATCTGTATAAGAGCCCACCATTCTCATTCGCCAGCCTGGAGTGGGATCGGGGTCCACAGGTTGGGCATGCAATTGCACCCGTGAAAGCTCTGGGAAGTTTGAGGATTGGTTCCTTAAAACTCTATATATTTATATACACTAAACCACACAATAGGGCGTCATACTCTCACCGTCTTGGACTTCGGTCTGTGTGAGGGGGGTGGCAATCACACGGGTGTTAGGTTGCTTTCTCAGCAGACCCGGCTGAACTTTACAGTTTACCTAGGGAACTAGCTAATTACGAGGATAAGGTAAGCCTCTAGGATGTAGTTCTTTGTAGAATAGGCCTTATAAGTAGAGTTAGGGTAGAATCAATTGTCTAGGGTATTAGGGATTTAGGTATTTAATCAGTAGGATCTTATTTAGGAATAGTTTAGGATGCGCTAAAAATTAGCCTTTAAACTTGTTAACGTTTGGTCTTGTACTGCCACTGCATATAAATAGAAGTTCAATTTAATCTAATAATCGTCATAAATATAGACTGGGGATTTAACTGTATTTTCATAGGATTTTATTCTGAGAAGTTCTCAGATTATCATGTTTTATTTGACCATTTGTGTTCATATAAGTTTGACAGGAAGTAAATATTTCCAGTTGTAGATTCTGCATTTGGTAAAATCTAGGTAATATTTATGGGTTGGACTGTCTTCTTTCTTCTACGGCTGTTGTTTTCTCCGTCATAATACTGGGTTACGACTCGGCCGTCACTGTCTAAGGGCATCGGCTAGTGTTTTGCGGTTGAAACATCACGCCATTCCCAAGGGAATCTAAAGTGTAAAAATATACACGTAACGTTGACAGAGGTCTCCCCATTTATATTGAGGTACCTACTTGTATTAATTAAATAGTTAAATGACTGGAAAACTTTACTGTAATAAATTAGAAATTATTATTTAAATATAACTAGGAAAACTAACGAGTCACGTACTCAGCCGTCACTGTCTAAGGGCATCAGCTAGTGTTTAGGGGTTGAAACATCGCGCTATTCCCAAGGGAATCTAAAGTGTAAAAATATACACATAACACTGTCATAGGTCGTTTTAGAGAGGCCAGACCCCATCCAAAGAAAGGACTAATTTGATTTTAGATTTCAGTTCAAATAACTATTAAATACCATAGTACCATACCATACCATACCATACCATAGTAGTAATAAACCTAAGATCAAATAGGTTCTCGCTGTAACCGGCCTCATTTCAAGGTAGGGGTTTAGGTAGGGCAAATATATTTATATTGTTTCTCTTAAACACATAGGTAGGGAATAATATTACATGTTAGGTATTCGGGTAACAGCTAGTAATTAAATATTATTAAAGACATTAGATAAAGTAAAGGGTCAGTGTAGGTTAATTAGGTGTGAGATTAATAAAGGAACGGTAGTTTATATAATTATATTTTAAAAAAAATATAGGAGAATCATTAGGGCTTGTAGAATTAGAAGAATTCCAAATCTGACTATGCTCCATATAAAAGACATGGGTGCTGCGGTGCAATGTAGGATTCTGACACTAGACGATCAAAAGGCCAAATAAATATATCAAATTAGAATATTCTATTCATTAGGAGTTCTATTCAATAAGAGTTAAAAATAAATAATATTAAGATTATTATTAAAGTATTAAATTATTTATTTAGTAGTCGAAGGGGGGGTGGTTACAATTAATGTACGTGACCAGGATAGTAGGTATGGAATAGTTAAAAGATACTGAGGCTTTGCGTTGCGTTAGGTGTCTTAGTAGCCGTAGTAGGATATGATAGCCGTTTAGGCTACAATTGTTGTACGTGAAAAACGGAGTATGGACTGGTCGGATTTCGAATTCTTAAATAAAATATAATCAAGTAGATTACATTTAATTTTACAACCTGAATTCACTCTAAGTATCTACTTATTCTCAGTCGGTGAAAAAATAACAACTTAGCAATAATAAAATTCAAACTTCGAATCATATAGAAGAGCTTGTGGTTGTAGTAGCCAGAGTTAACATAGGAAACCTTGTCGGCAAGGTGGTGTTGTTGTGTTCCGTCATCTGGTTTTCTTGAGATCGATTGGTGATAGTAGGGGTCGAGTACGATGCGTTGTTTATTAATAGGCACTAATAGGTAGTGTGCGACTGTGCGTGCGGCTTAATGGCATTGTGTGTAAAGAAGACAGATTGTAAAGGTAGATGTCAAAATATTTCTATAAAATTATACTTTGCCAAATTCATGTAGAAATTTGATATTTGGTTATTGTGATATTTAATTATTACTAATATTGATATTATTGTAGGTATACCTAATGATCAGAAAAGTGTTAAGTAGATTCTGTGGTTTCATAGACGCTATCTAGGAACATTTTATATAACTTTACTGTTTATGGTATAAATCATAGATTAATATATATGTAGTAGGTACACGTATAAATCAAAGAACATCTTGTCACGTTAGTTATTTGTTAAAGAGCAGATTTTATATGACTCTTACGTCTTCGACTTAAGACATAGTGTTGTCTGTGACACGATTAGACATTTTTTTGGATTTTAAGGACAACAGACGGCATTTTTTGTTTTGATTAGTTACGTTTACGGACAGTTGAGATGTGAAAATTTTTGAACCATGGTTTTAATAATTCGCGATACAAAGAGTATTTATTGAATATAGTGATAGTTTATGCGTATGTTGGATGAAAGTTAGTTACTATAATAGTGCGTGGTTTATTAAGAGCAATGTAAGAGATGGTTCAGATTTAAAATGCAAATAGGTACATTCGAGTGGAAAATTATAAAATGAATACGTGCTATTTGCGTTTACGAAATATTTAGCTATTAGAATGTATTTTACCGTGATTATTACTAAAATGAAGAAAAAAAAGTATACTTTTTAGAATTTGCTGATAGACAAATTATTACATAGTTTTATTAGGGTCCCGTATTCGAATTTATTACTATTTTTATTTTAAAGTTGTAAAAGACGCGGAACATGACTATGCTGTAGGTAGATGGTTGGTAACGAGTATTGCGGCGTAGATTTATAGATTACCCGGACGTCGGGGCGTTACATTATGGTTTCCTCGTGTCGTGTTGTTACATCATTGTGTCATCGGGGCGTTATATTATTAAAATATCGGACCGTCGGGGCGTAAAATTGTGTCATCGGGGCGTTACATTATAAGAATATCAGACTGTCGGAGCGTAAAATTATTGTGTCATCGGGGCGTTAGGTACATTATAAAAGTATCGGACTGTCGGGGCGTAGAAATAAGATAGGTTGTTTTGCGCGGTACCCTTGGAAAAAAAAGGATTTACTTACATACCTAAAGATAAAAGATAAGGATGAGCTTTATTAGTGGGGGCTTAGTGATGTTGCTTTGTTATTGTTTTGATTTAAAGTTGAGTTAGTAAAGTTTTCAGTTTATCATAGGTTTTAGTATACCTAATTTTGTTTAAAGACGAGGGAATATTGGGCTACATTGATTTTATTTATAGTAAATAATAAATTGTTGGATAATTAATTTCAAATTGATCATATATCAAGGACGTTGGCAGATCGAAGGGATCGAGCGAACAGGCAAAAGAGGAAGGAATAAAGGGTGTTGTTAGTCAATAAAACAATATCTGAGGTCTTCAATGGTGGTTTTATTTAAAACTGAGATGCACTTTAATATTTATTTTACAATTTTGGTAATCTAGTTCGATGTTCACCGTGTAGCTGCCTATGGCGTGGAGGCGCGGGGTGCTGGCATAATTGACAGCTAATCTCTTAAAGCAGCGTTATACATCTCAAGTTGCTTAAGGTACCGTTACACTCTACTACATCTTCCCCTTTTACAAACAGAATTTTTTAAGTAATTATTTCTAAAACATAAATTTACATCACTCAGTCTCTCCATATATACTAGTACTTAAAATTTCAGTTATTACAAAATTACACAGGTTTATTTACAAAGTTAGCTGCAATACTTATCTAAACTAATATCTTATTACTAATTATACATGTGGTATTTTTTCTCCCCTTTTTAAAACAATAGCAACCATTGGAGTCGAGCCCCCAACCAGCAGTGGAGACTGGTGGAACACAAAGCTTTCATCAGGCCGCTCGAATATGGAAAGATGTCCTTGTGTATTCCACATCATTATTATCTAATAAGTTATATGACCTAAAGCCATTATATTTACAGATTTTTCCTTGCAACCATATGTTTTTATTTGGCTCTTTTTTGAACCACACCTGCTGCCCAACATAAAAACTATTTTTAAATTTAGTTGTACTATTGTAGCACCTAATATTTCTACTTAATGATCTTTGAAACTGTTTTTCTACATTAGTATTAAGCCTTGGTTCTAAGTATTCATAATTAACAATGGCTTTTGTTTTCATATTTCTGTTCATCATTAATTGACTAGGAGAGAAATTTGTACCAGAGACGGGAGAAGCCCTATATTGTAACAGTGCTAATCTAAAATCAGTCTTATCTTCATAACACTTCAGTAATATTTTCTTAGCTATCTGTACTCCTCTTTCTGCCAGGCCGTTCGACTGAGCATATCTGGGGCTGGTAAATGTGAATGTGAAACCCCATTCACGAGCAAATTGAAGGCACTCTCTGGAGTCGAATGGCACATGGTCTGACACTACTTCATTAGGGATGCCCCAGTCACAAAAAACATCTGTCAGGCTGTTAATTACACATTTGGCACTTTTATTTGTTAATAATTTTATATCTAGCCATTTAGAATAGTAATCATAAATTACTAGATAACTTTTTGTTTTAAATTCCATTATATCGGTAGCAATTTTATTAAATGGTAGTTTAGGCACTTCATGGGGCAATAAGGGCTCTTTCACATTATTATTTTGGTAAGTTTGACATACAAAACATTTTCTTACATATGTGTCTAAATGTTCATCAATCTTTGGCCAATAGTACATATTTCTGGCAGTTTGTTTCATTTTAGTCGTGCCAAGATGCCCTTCATGTAACATTTTCATAATTTTTAAACGTAATGTGGTAGGTATTATTATTCTATGATTTAAAAACACTAGCCCTTCATCTATTGTTATTTCTGATCTTAATTTAAAATAATACTGTAAATTGCCTGACACATGTTTTTTGTCGGGCCATCCATTCTTAGTATATTCAAGTAATTCTGAAAGTTCCTTATCATTATTAGATTCATTAATTAGTTCTTGTTTTTGCTCAGGAGTGCACTGTAAGTGACTCGCAAGTCCCACGCAATGGACCATTTCATTAATGTATGGATCGTCTGTGTTATCACACTTACTATATGCACGAGATAACAAATCCGCTATGTACATGTATTTACCCTTCAAATATTTATAATCTATGTCGTATCTCAGGAGTCTTAGCTTCATTCTTTGAAGCCTAGGGGACGGGACTTCATGAATATGTTTTTTAAGCAGGGACTCCAGTGGCTTATGATCATTTAAAATTGTACATTTTTGTCCATAAATGTAATAATGATATTTTTGAGTGGACCAGCACACACTAAGTAATTCTTTTTCAATTTGTGAAAAATTTTGTTCAGACGGAGTTAAACTCCTTGATGCAAAAGCCACTGGTTTTCCTTCTTGCATGAGACAACATCCTAAGCCATCCTTAGATGCATCACATTGTATCACTATTGGCAGTTTATGGTTAAAATTTTGCAAGGTTGGAGCTTCTGTTAATTTCTTTTTAATATTTTTAAAAACATCCTCATGAATGTCCGTCCACAACCAAGTCACATCTTTTTTCAACAATAATTGAAGCGGTGATGCAATATTAGCCAGATTTGGGATAAACTTTCTTAAATAGTTTACCATACCAAGAAATATTTGTAACTCTTTCTTGTTAGTAGGGCTTTTCATATTAATAATGGCATTTGTCCTATCCGGATCAATCTTCATACCTGCTTCAGAAAAAATGTGCCCAAAATATTTTACTTCTTTTAATTTGTACTGAAACTTATTTTGATTAAAACGCACATTATGCTCTTTGGCCCGTTCAAAAACTTTATTTAATATTGCATCATGCTCTTCTTCCGTGTCACCACATATTAATAAATCGTCACAGTACACAATGACACCGGGGATGTCACCAAAGGCAGTTTCACTGTACCTTTGGAACACCTCCGGGGCTACGGAGATGCCAAAAGGGCACCTTAAAAATTTGTAGCATCCGAATGGGCTGTTAAAAGTACACAAATCACTAGAGTTCTCCGATAACTTAATGTTATAGAACCCATCTGATAAGTCTAGGACTGAAAAGTATTTTTTGTTCCCCAATTTCGCAACTATTTCCTCTAACGTTGGGATTAGGTGATGTTCTCTAATTAATACGTTGTTTAAATCTTTTGGATCAAGGCAAATCCTAAGCGAGCCATCTTTCTTTTCAATAATGACAAGGTTGCTTACAAAACTCGTTGGGTGTGGGACTTCAGCTATTACTTTGTGCTCCACCAGTATCTTCAGTTTCTCGGCAAGGCGACCCATCAGTGCATGCGGCACGCGTCGCGGTGGCCGGACTGCTGGTTGAGTTCCAGGTTTAACACGCAACTCCAATGGCTCCTTGAACTCCCCGACACCCTGAAATAATTTGTGATTTATGTTAACAATGTTATCTTTATTTGAGCTTTGACCTCCCTTATTAAGTGTATTCATTTCTTCCACTTTTAGTAATCCTACTGTTATTAAGGACCTGAAACCTAAAATAGGACGGAGATTTTCTTTAATAATTACAAACTCAATATCAAAACTTTTTTCATCATTTTTAGAGTAAGTCTTTAGAGTGATGGTGCCTAATGGAAAAATCTTACCCCCATTGTAGACCTCAATAACTGACCTTGTCTCAGACAATCTGCTTTTAATATCATCATTGACAATTAATTTGAGATCTCTCAAAGAGAGGACATTAATACCAGCACCAGTGTCGCACTTTAAAGATACCCTTTTATTTTCAACTCTTAACTTCTCCGTCCACTCATTCTTAGTAAAATCTATAGAGTATACTAGTCATAACTCATGCACATTATTATTAGTATTTGTTTCATTCATATTCATGTCATGAACCTGTCTGTTTGACATACTACAACCTACACTGAAGTGGTTATATTTTTTACATCTTGTGCAAATTTTTCCAAAGGCCGGGCAGTTCCTCGGGCCATGTTCAGTTTTACATTTTCTACATAAGTAGAAATCTCTGTTGTAATGAGTATTATTATTGTACGACCTATTGTTACTGTTAAAATACTTATCTTTGACATCTGATGGCTGGCGAGCTGAGAGCTTCACCTGCACTGCATGCACCTCCGGATTCTTCAGCACCTTCATGTGTTCTTTGGAAAGTTCAGCAGAACGACAGATGTCCACCGCCTTGTCCAGAGTTAGTTCTTTTACTTCAAGTAACTTCTGCTGTGTCCGCTGGTCCTTGATTCCGATGACTATTCGATCTCGCAGCATCCTATCCTTTTCCTTGTAGTTGCAGTTTTCAGCAATTTTCCGGATGACAGTGTAAAATGCATCAAAGCTTTCTCCATCTTCTTGGTCCCGTTTGTTAAAATTGTAACTGTTAATCACTTCGTTTTGCTTGGGTTTGAAGTGTTCTTCGAATAATTGAATTATTTCGTCTAATTTAGTTTTTTCTTCTGTTTGTAAGACATTAAAATACAGTTCTTGGGCTTGCTGTCCGATGCAATTTAGCAGTATTGCCGCTTTTCTCGTTTCAGTGAGCCTTTCAAATCCCGCAGCGAGTAAAAATATGCGAAATGACTGCTTAAACCTCTGCCATTGCGGCCAACAATTGCCTATGTCGTCTAGGTTAAGGCCTTGCGGCATTTTGTATTCCACCGCACACGTCATGCTGTCTACTTCGGATGCGTCCATTTTCTTTTCCTCCTTTTCGTCGCTTGACATTATCTATTATTCTTTTATTTTAATAAACTTCGTTCAAATACCTTAATGTCTTAATTTGGTCTTAATAGTGACTGTGTCGGGCGTCGTCCATTATGACATTATGTGGCTTCTTATTGTAATCAAGTTAAATCTTCGTAATCGTTCTTCTCCGGCTGCGCCATGTATTGTTAGTCAATAAAACAATATCTGAGGTCTTCAATGGTGGTTTTATTTAAAACTGAGATGCACTTTAATATTTATTTTACAATTTTGGTAATCTAGTTCGATGTTCACCGTGTAGCTGCCTATGGCGTGGAGGCGCGGGGTGCTGGCATAATTGACAGCTAATCTCTTAAAGCAGCGTTATACATCTCAAGTTGCTTAAGGTACCGTTACACTCTACTACAGTTTTAGTTATGTGTGAATAAGGCAAATGAATGTGAGAGATGTATGTGTGTTGTATAATGTGTATTGGGTAATGCGTAATGTGTACTGTGTGTTATAGAAAGTATTATGGGTCCTTTCGTGATGACGATGTTGTGTATATGATCAAACAGGATTTGTTGGTGTCCGGACTTACACAATACTACACAATTTGGCTGGCACATTCTTAGATGCTTAGGTTAGAATCGTTATCGCTACAACGATAAGGTCTTTTAGAGACAGTTTGTGAAAGCCAAACACTGCACAAGAAGCTAAGACTAAATAATGGGTTTTACACATCCACTGTTGGAAATAGACAGAGTGCAAAATCACATATAATCATGTTCTTAAAAAAAAAAAATAGAACATTGGTTATTAATATTATTATGGTTCAACAATGAAAGTTTAATTTTAAGATAGGTGCAATACTTATTACCATTTTTAATGTTTATTCATGGATATGGAGTATAGAGAATAATTTAAATGAAATAAAAGATTTCATTGATTTTTAATGATTTGAAAGTGTACGTTTGCCGGAAAATATACACTTTGTGCTCATAGGAAAGCTGATTGTTACTGTGTATAACAAACTACATAACACATACCATGTAACATAGTTAAGTTTATTTCCAACGTGAAACATTCACCAAGAAACAGTGATTGAAGGTGTTTTAGGATTGGGGAAGGATCGAATACTCGTAGTGAACTTAAGAGCTTCCCGGTACCTCATCGAAAGGTGTTCCCAGGTTGTTTGGGGGGGTTTTTGCTTGCTCGCTTATGGCTTGGACAATGTAAGTCAAATTCATAGATCAGACAATGTGATCGCCGAATTGGAGCGAACCACCAAAACCAGATTGCTAGAGTCTATGTGCCTCACAACCACATACTTCTTACGACTTGGGAATTCGTGGGGAAAGGTTGTATCAGTTCTCTGTTAGTGTTCCATGGTCTAAACTCAGTACTAGTACATTAACAGTTACGTAGTATTGGTATAAATATACATTACACCGTAGGGTTCACCATAAATTTATTTATTTTGTATTTTTATACAGGTGTTGTGATTTCCGTATATTTCTGACCTCTGTGTAAAGGTACTAACTTATTTCTAATTATATATATCTGTGAGTTTGGATACTAACAAATTTTAACTTCAAGATAGGAAAAATAATAGAAGGAGGGTTTGAGATGTAAATTTCGAGGATTCTACATGCATAGCGTGGCAATGCATTGCGAATCTTCGACGGGGCGACTGTAACTAACCACAGTGAGGCAACACTGTTGTTTAGTATACAAACTCTATTTGTAATAAGTAATAAAGTAGCATTCTAAAGGCTATCGTAATGGGGGAGCATCTGTATCTTATACACAAAGGGTAACATCATAGAGATTTGGTTGCAGCGCAATCTAGCGGTTATATCTAGAACTAATTACAATACATTGTTGCGAGGGAAGGATTTAAGTAAGCTACGTATTGAACATAGGCTAATAGTTGACACAGATAGCGTTAGATGGCGTTTATATTAGTAATCATTAGTAAGTGAAAAGCGACACATATCAACATGTCGAGTAGTTCACATTAGTACGCTACGCACCGATAGATTGCACTGGAGATGATAGGCCTTCGGGGACACAATTAGGGCTCCTGGATAATCTAGGTATTATGTTAAAACCATTTAATGTTAGTTAGGTGTGATTTCGAGAAAGAAAACTCATGTTCTGCGTTCAGTAGGTATAGTTCGAAATCTCGAAAAACACACTTTAGAAGATAAAAACTGCATAAAAAATAGTATAAATAAGAGAGGCTCGACCTAAGGTACCGAACAGAGGAATTTGCAGAACAAAAACAACGTTATTACTAATAAAGCGGACAAAAGAAAGTGGGCGGAAGTTCTTCTGTCAACAATCCATTTCCGGGATCTAGAATATTCGCGTGGTTCTAAAATATTCACCGCTATTAACAATACCATCTGTTGTCAAATAGAGTACAACTTCGTGTTTTCCATATGTTAGTGGCGCACTGTTATTTGGCGGCGAGTGGCGTTACTTGTCGTTACAACGTTAGTTAGAAGTTCAGCTACTTCGCAACAGGGCGCGCTACTTTTTGTTTTTGAGCTTTACGGTTAAAGATATATAGTTCACTTTCGAATGCAAATTCGTGCTTTTTGGAGACTTAACTTTGATATCGTATGCTTGCGTATATAAGGCAATTTCTATTATTGTTGCGCAATAACAGGTACGGATGAAAAAAGGTAATCTTGTGGAATTTCTGGATTTTTCCACAATTACGAAGGTTATAAAAGGGGATGTCAGTTGCAAATCGGGGTCCAGAAGATCAGCAACTGTAGTCAGAGAAGGGCTTCCTCACGTTCGCTTAAATCGATACTTAGGTATTTTGCTGTTCGTTTACGTGCTTATTATTTACGTTGTGTTAAATTCGCGTTTGTTTTTATTAGATTCATTTGATCATAGTTTACAATTATCTTGTGTAGGGATACATAGTCACGGTATTTAACGGAAATAGAAGTGCGTTACGTTTACGGTTTAATTTATAACGTCGGTCGTTATAGTGCTTATGTCATAGCCGCGGTAATTAACGGATAATAGAAACAAGTTACGTTTACGGTTTAACTTTAACGTTGTTTATAGTGTTCATACCTAGTGAGATTCGGGGTCTATTTTCCTAAAGCTTACGTCGGAGAAGAGTTCTGTCGTGTTAGGATCGGAGTTGCGTAGTTTATAGGGGTATCTAGGTATTTACGGTTCGGTTACGTGCTTATTTTTTTAAGTTGTGCTAAATTCTTGTTTGTATTTAATATCGTGTTGCATCGATTAATTGCTTATAATCCTGTATAAGGCTGCGTAGACACGGTATTTAACGGGTAATAGAAGTGCGTTACGTACATGGTTTAAAATTTAACTCGTTCTTTTTGCTTATAGTGAAATTTTATATTGTAAAT
The DNA here is from genome assembly GCA_949316455.1 of Acleris holmiana. Classification (NCBI taxonomy): domain Eukaryota; kingdom Metazoa; phylum Arthropoda; class Insecta; order Lepidoptera; family Tortricidae; genus Acleris; species Acleris holmiana. Next base: position 9,842,664 of record OX438789.1, on the reverse strand, counting down.
AATAATGTTTTCTTACGGTTTTGTGCGTGCGGGTTATTAAAATAGGATTCTTTTCGGGTTATGTTTGATACATAATTAACTTCATTATTATATTATTCAAAGGTTGAGTTTCATACATTTAGTTGCGGTTGTAACGATTTGTGTCGATTTTATTTTAGTTTAGTTGGAATACCTACAATAAAATACGGCTAGTTCAAAGCATTTATGGTTAAAGTTAATTGTTCAAGTTGTTTTAAAATACGGTTTCTTAGTTTCGAAATTAATAGGGATCGTATCGTATATCCTCGGTTTATTATATGAGGAAATAGGTAGTTTTGCGTTGCATTTGAGTTATAGTCGCGAAGATTTTGTTTATTCGTTTTATTTAATTGTTAAAAAAATTAGGAAGTTTATTAGGAGGGAGCCTAACTTTGGAGTTGCGGGTGGACTAATTCTTGGTTGTCATTAGTGTCTAGCGCGTTGCAAAATTAATAAATTAGTGTGGGATTAATGTGACAATTTCTTGTGGGGAGGTTGTTTTGCTATTTGTATTAAGCTAGATTAGCATTATTCGCGCTAGAACTATGACTAGACAAACAGTGTGTCTGACGAACTATATCTAACTTATAACGGTGACAAACGGGTCTGGTTCGGAACTATTAAATTCTAAAAGAGCCTCGGGCAAGCCCAGATGATCTTTTTACCAACACAGACATCTGTATAAGAGCCCACCATTCTCATTCGCCAGCCTGGAGTGGGATCGGGGTCCACAGGTTGGGCATGCAATTGCACCCGTGAAAGCTCTGGGAAGTTTGAGGATTGGTTCCTTAAAACTCTATATATTTATATACACTAAACCACACAATAGGGCGTCATACTCTCACCGTCTTGGACTTCGGTCTGTGTGAGGGGGGTGGCAATCACACGGGTGTTAGGTTGCTTTCTCAGCAGACCCGGCTGAACTTTACAGTTTACCTAGGGAACTAGCTAATTACGAGGATAAGGTAAGCCTCTAGGATGTAGTTCTTTGTAGAATAGGCCTTATAAGTAGAGTTAGGGTAGAATCAATTGTCTAGGGTATTAGGGATTTAGGTATTTAATCAGTAGGATCTTATTTAGGAATAGTTTAGGATGCGCTAAAAATTAGCCTTTAAACTTGTTAACGTTTGGTCTTGTACTGCCACTGCATATAAATAGAAGTTCAATTTAATCTAATAATCGTCATAAATATAGACTGGGGATTTAACTGTATTTTCATAGGATTTTATTCTGAGAAGTTCTCAGATTATCATGTTTTATTTGACCATTTGTGTTCATATAAGTTTGACAGGAAGTAAATATTTCCAGTTGTAGATTCTGCATTTGGTAAAATCTAGGTAATATTTATGGGTTGGACTGTCTTCTTTCTTCTACGGCTGTTGTTTTCTCCGTCATAATACTGGGTTACGACTCGGCCGTCACTGTCTAAGGGCATCGGCTAGTGTTTTGCGGTTGAAACATCACGCCATTCCCAAGGGAATCTAAAGTGTAAAAATATACACGTAACGTTGACAGAGGTCTCCCCATTTATATTGAGGTACCTACTTGTATTAATTAAATAGTTAAATGACTGGAAAACTTTACTGTAATAAATTAGAAATTATTATTTAAATATAACTAGGAAAACTAACGAGTCACGTACTCAGCCGTCACTGTCTAAGGGCATCAGCTAGTGTTTAGGGGTTGAAACATCGCGCTATTCCCAAGGGAATCTAAAGTGTAAAAATATACACATAACACTGTCATAGGTCGTTTTAGAGAGGCCAGACCCCATCCAAAGAAAGGACTAATTTGATTTTAGATTTCAGTTCAAATAACTATTAAATACCATAGTACCATACCATACCATACCATACCATAGTAGTAATAAACCTAAGATCAAATAGGTTCTCGCTGTAACCGGCCTCATTTCAAGGTAGGGGTTTAGGTAGGGCAAATATATTTATATTGTTTCTCTTAAACACATAGGTAGGGAATAATATTACATGTTAGGTATTCGGGTAACAGCTAGTAATTAAATATTATTAAAGACATTAGATAAAGTAAAGGGTCAGTGTAGGTTAATTAGGTGTGAGATTAATAAAGGAACGGTAGTTTATATAATTATATTTTAAAAAAAATATAGGAGAATCATTAGGGCTTGTAGAATTAGAAGAATTCCAAATCTGACTATGCTCCATATAAAAGACATGGGTGCTGCGGTGCAATGTAGGATTCTGACACTAGACGATCAAAAGGCCAAATAAATATATCAAATTAGAATATTCTATTCATTAGGAGTTCTATTCAATAAGAGTTAAAAATAAATAATATTAAGATTATTATTAAAGTATTAAATTATTTATTTAGTAGTCGGACGGGGGGTTGTTTTAACCTCAGCCACACGTCGCGGGGCGCGGGTGCCGCCGCTGAAGGTGCTGCAAGGGTCAAACACTCCAAATATTCGGAGCTCAAACCGGTGTATGAGTTTGTTCCAGTAGCGGTGGAGACCAGTGGTCCTTGGTGTGTGGAGGCTAAGACATTTATTAAGGCTTTGGGACAGCGAATGAGGGATAGGGGCGTGATTCTCGGTCCGGTTCGTATCTGGTTCAACAAATTTCGTTAGCAATACAGCGTGGCAATGCTGCCAGTATATTTGGAACTTTTGAGCCAGGTGCTACCCGAGCTGGGAATGGTTATAGTTTTATTGACGAAGCATGTTGCTGATTAACTATTGTAATCTCTTGACGAAGCATGTTGCTGATTAACTATTGTAAATTCTTTACGAAGCATGTTGCTTATGATTTTTGGTATATATTTGACGAAGCTTGTTGTGGATGAATTTTTTGTACTTGAATTTCTTGTAATTTTTTTTTTGTGCTTTGTTATAAATTACATTTTATAACAAACAAAAACGTGACAAAAACACATGTTTGTTTTTTTTTATGATAGAAGGCACACGAGCACTCAGGCCACCTGATGGTAAGTGGAATCTGAGACCCATAGACATTTGAATTCTCAAGACATAAACCTAAGACCTCTAATGCGTTGCCAACCCTGAGGACTAAGATGAAATGCCTCTATGCTAGTAATTTCACCGGTTGTCCTATGCCCATACCGGAACATGGGAAATACGAACATTGTTGCTTGGCGGGTGGTTAATGGATAGAATGGTGGTAGCGATCCGGACGGACTGAGCCCTACCACCATTAAAATTTCTTCCAGCTGTCCCACCATCTCCATCTTGGCTGTCCCCGTCTGCGTCGTCCATCTTGCGTCACCCATTAGAGGCTACACTTGCCCTTATAAGTTTTTATTTAACATATTCTTAATGTTTGCGACATCAGTTTAGAAAGAACGAAAAAACGTTTATTTTACTTACATCTAACGTAAGAACAAATTAACAAACAAAAACACGACACAAAAATACATGTTTAATTCTTCCGGCTAGTTGAGAAATGCGTCCAAGTTGTCCTACCATCTCCATCTTGGCTGTCCCCATCTGCGTCGTCCATCTTGCATCACCCATTAGTAGCTACACTTGCCTCTATAAGTTTTTATGTAAGACTAGCGACCCGCCAGCGGCTTCGCCCGCTCATTTTTCTACACCTTCGGTTACATTGTTCAAATTTTACCAAGGATCCCTAATTTTTTCAAAATGAAATGTAGCCTATGTCAAATTGGAAGAATGTAGCATTCTATTGGTGAAAGAATTTTTTAAATCGGCCCAGTACTTTTTGAGCCTATACATTACAAACATACAAACATACAAAAATAGGTACAAATCTTTCCTCTTTATAATATTAGTGTAGACTAGCTAACCCGACAGACGTTGTCCTGCCTGAACAATGAATTGGTATAATAAAAAAAACAAAATATTCCAAAAACATAACTGACAGTCGTTTGACAGTTGGCACCATTGACAGAATGCGCGCTGCAAATATCGTTGAAAACAGGTTCATTACTATTTTCCCAGTTTACCCGCTAGTTTCTTATTGTTTATTTCATAAGAACCTTCTCCTAACAATAACAAACACTACAAAAAAAAGAATTAGCGAAATCGGTCCAGCCATTCACGCGTGACACCGTGAACAAGGGAAATATTGATTCATGTTACAAAATAATCCGTAAAAAAGAAATTACCAAAGTAGTGTCAACCCTTATTTATTAAATAACGTCAGTTCAGTATCTTAGGTATCAGGGATCGTTACCGGTATTCTGACTACCGGTTTTAAATGAGGTATAACCGGTTAAAATTGTATTTCGCTAAAGCTCTGATTAGCGGTATAATGAATACCGGTATTCAAGTATATTATCGGTTTAGCCAATTCAGAACAATACCTCTTTTTGATACTTTATCCCTAAAAACCATAACCAGTAAACCTGTCAGTGTCAATACCTACTCGTTTATTTGTTTCTGTACATGTTTTTGGTGTTATTTCAAAAAATCTCAGACACGCCTTATACAAATCTGAAATTACAATTTTATACAGTCTAATTGACATCTTATTTATCAGGTGCAATGAATAGCGGTATTGAATGCAGGTATTTAATACATTAAATAGTGTATACATAGCGGTAAAAACAAAAGCGGAATGACAATAATACCTCTAATTCGAATATAGGTATTAGTTCTTTAGCGGTAACAATTTGTCATTTTTAATACAGGTATTGAATAAAACCGGTTTTACAATCCCTGTTAGGTATACAGTATACTAGGGTTGACACTACTTTCGTAGGTAATTTCTTTTTTACGGATTATTTTGTAATACGTTGTATATAGCTAGCGATCCGCCAGCGGCTTCGCCCGCTGCATTTGTTTTTCTTTCATGTCTGAGAAATAGATGTTGGCTGATTCTCAGACCTACCCGATATGCACACAAAAATTCATAAGAATCGCTCGAGCCGTTTCGGAGGAGTATGGGAACGAACATTGTGACACGAGAATTTTATATATTAGATATAACATATAATAACTAGCTACCCGTAAGCGGCTTCACCCGCTGCAAATTTTTGAATTTCCCGGTGGATTTTACAATTTTTTTTCTTTCATAAGAACCTTCTCCTGATGATAACGAACACAAAAAAAAAGAATTAACGAAATCGGTCCAGCCGTTCACGCGTGATGCCGTGACCGAGGGAAATAGGGATTGATTTTTATATATATATAATAATACAGACATAATTTTTGCGAAATCTTTTTAGAAAGAAGAAAATAACGTTTATTTATTTACATCTTATGAAATAAACATTTGGCACAATCAGGCTAAGAATTTAACTAGTGTATTAGTGACAGGTTGCAAGCTCATCGCGTAACAGAACTACAAGCCCTTATACCCTAGTCGCCTCTTACGACATCCACGGGAAGACATGGAGTAGCACTATTTTAACCCGGCAACCACACGGGATCACGGGGGGTGCTCTGAAAGTATCGGCGTCATTATCGGGGACTTAAATCCGGCCAAACGATGCTCTCGATCCAGGGCAAGTAGTATTCCACCTTGGTGTATATCCCGGGAACACCGGGCCTGCCGCAAGCCTTGCCGTACGACGTGATCCCTATGACAGTGTACATACAACGGAGTCTGTGGTTCTTGATTGTTAGCGGGCCACCGCTATCTCCCTGAAAGAAGACAATGTTACGAGTAGGTAAGGTTAGGTAGGTAGGTAGATTAGAATCGACGCCGACTCAAGGACGAATACATACATACATAACATCACGCCTTCATTCCCTGAGTGGGGTAGGCAGAGCTACAGAAACACCAACAAGGACGAATGTAGCCTATAATTTCCACAAATCATTTTTCCTTAGTGGCAATTATTCCGTTCCCATATTTTCCCAGTGGCATTTTTCTCCAGTCACCAATTTTTAATACTTCTTTAATTTTCTCTTTCTTTTCATTCCATTTCTTTCAATATAAGCCTAGATGGCTTATATTATCTTGTTACCATATTTTAATAGTATCGATTATTATAATTGTAGAGTTAGGTTATAGAATCGTAGGTAGGTTTAGGTTATGTTAGCTTTACAGCAGGCCCGGAGGGCCGAACCACACAGAAACAGGAGCTCCGCGGGAGCGGGGCTCCGTCGACACTGGCTAATTGATGTACCTAAAATAAGCTACTGGCTATTTTCACCATTGGGATTTGAAAAAAAGAGAAAATGGGAAAAAACTATTTTATTAAACAGTGGGCATAAAAAATAAAATATTGCGAATAATTGACACGAAAAGATAATGATTTTCGGTAATTGTAGGCCATTCTCAAGGACACCTCTATTGTTAACGGGTTCAATCGAGTTTTGAAGGCCAAGGCCGTCGCTATTGTAATACAAGGCCGCAATGAGTAGAACCTTCCATTATCGAAAGTCCCCGGCAGATCAAGGTCCATCGGTCATTCGAGAAGGCATTCTGGAACATTCGGCGGTTGGGAGTATAAAAGGTGAGCCGCGCGTGCGGCGATTCATTCCTTACTTGGAGAGCGATCAGTGCGAACGAGTGACTATGGCTATATACAGGGTGACTTCAAATTGGTAATACAAAACACTTGATTGTGGCTTAGTTAATGCCACACAGTATAATACATTAACCCCTTTGTTAAAATTAACTGTATTTAATTAATGCTAATTTTCGAACAAAACAAATACTTAATTAAAGTCCCAAAGTGTGGTTACACTACATTTACAATACAATCTTATTTTCTTTGATAAGTGACAATTACTAATCAAAACACGTTTTCTTCATAAATTGCGACAGGTGACGGATAACCAAAGAGGAAAGTGTTCATTTGAAATTCTTTAAACTTCTTTGTTAATTATTATGGTAGGATAACCATGTTAAGCCAACAAAAATGGGTTTTTTTTTTTTTTTTTTTTAAATACTTCTGATTATTTTAAAAGTATGAGACTTAATTGAGGGGCTAAGTTTAGGGGAAATGTGTGTAAAACATTGATTTTGTATTACCAATTTGAAGTCACCCTGTATACATTTATATGGCTAATTTAGTCACAAAACTGACAAAAGTTAACGTTTCTTAATTTTCCTTAACTAGGGTAGGTATACATTATTTTGAAAATGCCAAGACGACACTATTAAATGATTTGTTCCTGATTCGTCATATTCCAAATTGGTCATCTTCCAAACTCGACAATTTCCTAACTGGTCATATTCCAAATTCGCCATATTCCAGATTCGTCATCTTCCGAACTCTCCATTCTACAGTCAAATTAAATCGCGAACACGTGCTTACAGGAATAATAAGTATTACTTAGATTGTACTTAGTAGTTATACTTTGTACTACGGCTATTAGACAATAATTTACTTAAGGTGGAGTCCAAAAGAAAAAAAACAAATAAAAATAATGGAACAATAGCACATTTACCACAGAGGATTTCTATAATAAATTTGTGCAGGTTGTACAAGGTATGACGAGTTTGGAAGATGACGAATCTGGAATATGACGAGTTAGGAATATGACCAGTTAGGAAATTGTCGAGTTTGGAAGATGACCAATTTGGAATATGACGAATCAGGAACAAATCTATTAAATTACAATTTGATAACGTCATCTATATATGTCAAATAGATCGTTTACCGCTATTCTCACGGGAACTATTCAATTTTCCAAGATAAACAGTATTCTATGTCCTTTCCCGGAATCTTAAATATCTCAATACCAAATTTCATCTAAATTGGTCCAGTAGATCCAGATATTACCTCCTACAAACTCACAAACTTTACCTCTTCATAGTATTAGTATAGATATTTCCTACCTGACAAGTGTCGGCAGCTATATTGTAGTTCCCGTAGCAGAGTTGGGTGACGGGGTTATAACCCCCCCTACGGGATTCAGGGAAGTGGAGGGCACACTCCTCATCCCTAAATTTGGTGAGAGTGACCTGTGACAGGGAACATATTTGTCAGGTGACACATAAACTGGGCAAGAGCATGTCCGATCATGTTCAGTGTAGTGTTCGCATTGTTGTTCCGGTGTGGGGAAAAGACAACCGGTGAAATTACTAGCATAAAGGCATTTCATCTTAGTCCTCAGGGTTGGCAACAGATTTGGGGTCTTAGGATTATAGTCTTGAGAATTCAAATGTCTATGGGTCTCAGATTCCACTTACCATCAGATGGCCTGAGTGCTCGTGTGCCTTCTTAACATAAAAAAAAAACAAGATCGGTCCACAATTGACGGAGTAATCGGTGAACATACATATATAAAAAAAATTGTACTGTATAACCTCCTTCTTTTTGTTGAAGTCGTTAAAAACGAGAACTCAACTTTTCATAATTTGAAAATGTGGTACTCTGGTTTGCTATTTTTAACGCCACGACCACAATTATTAGATTTTTTCAGTTTCGTTTGCCGTCATCAAAGAAAGCTGATTAAATTTGCTTTATTTATTTATTTATTTCTTTAATCTTTATTGCACAAAAGAATACACTTAGTATACAAAAGGCGAACTTAATACCGTAAGGCATTCCCTACCAGTTGACCTTTGGGCAAAGCAGAGATTGTAGTGACGGTGCAACATAAGGTGTAACTAATACACATACACTTACATATCAATAAGCTTTAATAACATAAATACATATATTGCGCATATATTTGCATATATTAAAACTCTTTTGACAAAATTAATAAATAATCACCAGTTTTTATCATTTTTCAAATCAAATTTATAGTTTAGGAATCGGAGATTTTCTTTCAGCAAGTGTGACATTGCACGGTGTAAAAAATGTATAATACCTGTCGTGCTGCTTTCCTAAAAAAAAATATTTTTAAATGGAGATTTTTAAAATGATACAAGAATTGAGTTCATTGATTAGATCAGCAAAGTTATTATTAAGTTTATCCAACAAAGATTGAATTCTATCAAACTGTCGAATTAAAATCAAGGTAAAGGTTAGATCGCTACTTAGCGATAAGACCGTCTATTGACTCACTTAGCAACTTTTTATTTGTATTTTACTTTCATGCTGTATTTGTATGTGGTGTTCAATAAAGAATATTTGTATTGTATTGTATTGTAAATATTTTAAAAGACAGTTTACTTGAATTTGAAATACAATTGTGGCGACCTAGCGACATCTAGTGACAACTTGTAACAAACAACTCGCCAGCGCCACCAGCGTCAGACAACGCAACTAAATCTGACAGTGCGCTACATCGCGCTAACGAAGTTTCTTCAGTCGGTTGACCTATATAGCACTTCCAATTTCATCCAAAACGGACTTCGGTCCCCAGGCATAACACCCGCCTGGAGAGAGATCTCTCTATTGTCCTCTCTACTACACAATGACACTACGATAAAAGTAACTTAGGTACATTTTCTTAAATTTCAAGCAATTCGCACGTTAATTTCGAGAGTGACACTAAACTAAAAACAAAACCATTTCAATAGTGACATTAGGGTGAATTGCAAAAATATTGTACATAACTCAGGGGCTCAGGCCTAAAATAGGTATGCGTTTTCCTAAAATGTATTTTTCCCAAAATGTCTGTTTTCCATAATGTCAGCACGTCTTTTGCTTAATGTCAGCTTCTCAAAATGTCAGCTTCTTATAATGTCTGTCTCCAAGAATGTCAGTTTTTATATAATGTTCGCTTTTCAGAAAGTGTTTATTCTCAAAATGTCCGCAACCTCAAAACATCTGCCTTCTTACAATTTTTGCTTTCCAGAAAAGTCTTATTGCCAAAATGTCTGCAATCATGAACGCCACATTTACAATCTTTTCCTTTTTTAATTTTTTACAACAGTAAAGGGGCCATTTTAAATAATAATATGAATAATACTGCACAGTAATTATAGATGTTTATCAAAGAGTATGTATGCCAAGAAATTAACTCTTTCTATTTAATGTTCTAAATTGAAAGGGTTAATTTCTTGGCATATTTACTCTACGATTTGAAATAAAGCAGACATTATAGGAAATCAAACATAATAAGACGATAGCCTACATACAAAAGTGAACATAACGGAAAAGCAAAACATATGGTAATGCTAACATTATAGAAATGTAAACATTATGAATAGACGGCTTCCTGAGATTGTACACATTTTAAATACCAGTCATTTTGAGAAAGTTGACAAAATAGAAGTGCTAACATTGTGAGAACGCAGACGTTTTGACAATTGTACATTTTAGGAAAACGCATATTTTGGACCATACGATTGTATGACTAATTTTCGTTACGCAAAGGAAAAATAATTGGTTTCAATAAAACTTTGACATCAATTAGGTCCTTAACTGTGTACAATATTTTTGCAATTCACCCATTATTGCGGTTAAAAAAAAATTACTTTTGAATGAAATCCTTTTTGCATAGTTTCACTCTCGAAATAAACGTGCGAAGTGTTCAAATCACACCACAGCCATATACACCGTGTTTTTTTTGATTTACGATAACTTCGGCATATTGTTAGGTACACGTATAGAAACTACGTGGTACATTAGATTTTAAAATATTGCAAAAAAAAATAAAAAATGTTTAGAACAAAGTAATTAAATGTTGTGTCTTCAATCATTCTAAAAGGGTCTTTAGAGTTAACTCATAGTTAGTGTCAAATACGTCAAGTCAGCGTGACATACACACACACAAGTAAAGATAACACTTGACAGGTGCACGACCTAACAATTGAAAACTCTTTACTCATAATAGGTAATTAAAAGAAAATTGTTAGGTATCAATTAAGAGCCTTTTACATTAGTTTAACGTGATTAACTGATTAATTTTAATAATTGAATATCTTTATAACCGTACGAGTTATCATATGTCTGTCTTCGGGAAATTAGCTTAATTTGACTTGAAGAACGTGCCCTTAAAGTTATCGTAAATCAAAAAAACACGGTGTATATTTTTTTTTTATGTTAACGATAAGGCACACGAGCACCCAGGCCACCTGATGGTAAGTGGAATCTGAGACCCATAGACATTTGAATTCTCAAGACTATAATCCTAAGACCTCAAATGCGTTGCCAACCCTGAGGACTAACATGGAATGCCTCTATGCTAGTAATTTCACCGGTTGTCTTATCCCCACACCGGAACACAACAATGCGAACACTGTTGCTTGGCGGGTGGTTAATACGAGTATGGTCTCGTCTCGGCACCATACATACATACATAACATCACGCCTTCATTCCCAGAGTGGGGTAGGCAGAGCTACAGAAATACCAACAACTCTAAAGACTTACTGATATATACTCGTCTCGGCACCATTTTACATGTTTTAAAATGTTTTTGATGGGACTTCAATTTGTCAATCGTTCAACATACCTTATGCAAGGTTTCCGACATTTTCCCGAATTGGATGGTGGCTCCCCACCCCGTAGCGACCGCCAGCGTCTTGTTCCCCCCAAACATGTCGAGGCAGGCCGGCACGACGGACCTACCCAACTTTACCCTGTCGAGGAAACGACATAAATGATGAAATATATTACAAAGAAAAACGAATAGAGCCGTTTTAGAGAAAGCTTTTACTTAGGGAAACAAATCAAGATGTTTATTCAGTAAATACAAGAGGGCTCTTTTACTGAATAAATATTTAAGTAGAATTTACAATTTTACGAGTAAGTAACGGCACCAGTTCTCGACGAAGTACCAATGTATGACTCTGCACTCTTCAAAAATGATAAATGTAATTAATTTGTTTCAATTTAATAGTCATTTTACCTTACAACTAAACAAGCTTTGTAAAGCTCTTGATGGAATAATGAAACTTCACAGTAAAGCTTCTTAGTCGAATAGGCCAAAGCCCACGTCATCGTCAGACTCCTCGGGCTCTTCCTCCTTCTTCTCTTCCTTTTGAACCTCCGCTGGTGCAGTCGCGGCGGCGGCGGCAGCGGGTACGCCAGCGGCAGGCGCAGACCCCACACCAGATCCGATCTTAGCGATGAGTTCGCGAACGTTAACACCCTCCAAGGCCTTGGCGAACAAACCGGGCCAGTAAGATTCCACGTCCACGCCGGCCGCTTTCAGGATGGTAGAGATCTTCTCACCAGTAACGGCGACATCATCGTCGACCAAGATACAAGCCATTAACCACCCGCCAAGCAACAGTGTTTGCATTGTTGTGTTCCGGTGTGGGGATAAGACAACCGGTGAAATTACTAGCATAGAGGCATTCCATCTTCGTCCTCAGGGTTGGCAACGCATTTGAGGTCTTAGGATTATAGTCTTGAGAGTTCAAATTTCTATGGGTCTCAGATTCCACTTACCATCAGGTGGCCTGAGTGCTCGTGTGCCTTCTCCTTAACATAAAAAAAAAAAAACAAGCTAATTCAGTCTTAGATGCCATTTTAATTTAATAAAACAATCAATTTATAAACCCTTTAAACTTTGAATTTTATTTTATGAGAATATTTTTTTTTTTTAAGAAACAACTCTATTAGTAAAAATTGTTGTAATCATAATTTTAATAGTAGAAATAAACACAAAATTGCCATTTGAAAATTTCGTGTCCGCAGAGTATATAAATCATGTAGGTGTGCAATCAATGCATTCTTTTCTATAATAAATTACCCGACGCAGTTCGCAGTTATAAAGTTAACATTTTCAGCACTAAAATTACTTGAAAAAGTTGTTAATGTCTAAAGCCTAAAGTGTCGAGGATTGTCTAACAGACAAAAATGCTTGGCCTAAGATACCTAACGTAACAGCTTAGTACCTATCTAGTCTAGGGCACACGGTTTCTGTAGGAGAACGTATCGAAACTGAACTTAATTTTTATTTCATTTAGTTTAGCATCGTCATGGGTAGGTCGAAGGTGTTTATTAGAAGTTTCGACACGTTTTCCTGCTTAACTACACATGATATATATATTTTTAAATTTTATTAATTGTGTGGCGATTAGCGACATCTAGTGACAACATAACAAACAACTCGCCAGCGCCGCCAGCGTCAGGCAGCGTAACTAAATCTGACAGTGCGCTACATCGCGCTAACGAAGTTTCTTCAGTCGGTTGACTTATATACCACTTCCAACTTCATCCAAATGGACTACCAATTCGATTGAAATTTTCCCCTAGCGTCCTAAGTCCGAGGTCGGCCCAATAGGGGCGCCCTTAGGCATGCTAGTGTAAAACCCATTTATAGCGTGGACTCCCATCAGGAGTCCGCCCTCTCTCCGGCGAAGTAGTCAAAGCCATCAGAAGCTAACTACGTAGGTCCCTCAAAAAAAAAAAAAAAAACCAAATGGACTTTGGTCCCCAGGGCATAACACCCGCCTGGAGAGAGATCTCTCTATTGCGCTCTCTTCCTACATTGTTGACCCCGACGTGATTGTCTAACTACATTTGTTTTATATAATGCTAGGTTAAGTTCTTTCATTGACATACGCAATATTTCAAAAAAATTCTGACTGTTGAGTTTCTTGTGGCGCTTCTTCTCAGCAGTGGTCTCTTCTTTGAAGCTAGTAGCATTTTGACGTGTAAAAGTCCGCCCGTGCGGCCTACTTACTGAATAAACAAGTTTTATCTTTTTAATTGAAAGATTGGTCGATTATTGGTGTGCTAAAAGTGTCGAGCACTGGTGCCGTACTTATGTTTAGACCCCAGATCTTTGTGGCAATGACGTCACAATAGGGTAATTTGGGGAGTAAATGAAACGGTGTTAATTAATACGGCAACCTAGTCTATTGGTGTTCTAAGGAATTAAAATTTTACTATCAGGCATCCACGATATAAATTTCCTATAAGTCAATTGTCAATTGATTAATTTATCAACGATGTTCTTTCGTTAACTGTCTCTCCGTAACAGATCAAAAGTTGTTCTAAATGACCTGCGGTGAAAGTAATATTTTTTATCGTGAAGCCTAGTTAATAAAAAATACATACATACATAAAGTCACGCCTTTATTCCCAGAGTGGGGTAGGCAGAGCTACAGAATTACCCACAACTCTAAAAAACTTGTTGATAATCCTGTAACCACATTTTGCACAATCAGGCTAACCACCAGTGTATTAGTGACAGGTTGCAAGCCCATCGCCTAACAGCACTACAAGCCCTTATTCCCTTAGTCGCCTCTTACGACACCCACGGGAAGACATGGAGTGGCACTATTCTAACCAGGCCACCAAACGAAAAAAAAAATTAGTTAAAAAAGGTTTTTGTTATTAATTAACACCGTTCCATTTACTCCCCAAACTACCATATTGTGACGTGATTGCCGCAAAAATCCGGGGTCTACTTATGTTATATACCTATTAAAATACTTACGGGCTGTCTGTTTCAATCAAGGCAATGTCGTGGACTTTGACCGGTGGGCGGTACATCGGATGACGGATGACACGACTTATGCGATATACTTGGGAGTTTAGTACGTTGTCCGTTCTCTTCAGAGAACCCACTATGGCGTACGACACTGGACCACTGAAATAAAAAAAAGTCTTTCATACTACACTTTGTTAGTAATTGCACAATTACTACCATAATAAAAGGCGAGATAGCCGTTAATGAAACCTTCTCAAAATTCAGGGTATTAAAATTGAATGGAAATTCATAACTGCCCTGTTATCAGGGCAGTAATGTCGTTTTACGTTAATTATTACCCTGTTTTGTTTTTTTTTTAAATTCTATATGACGTTGTCAATCAACCCACTTTGACACGCACGCAAGTTGGACCCTGCAAATCGGGCCGTATTCACCTTCTTTAACGTCTTTTGGCACACAAACTGCACGGAGCGTTAAAACTCACAATTTAAAAAAAACGTGTGCGGCTCTACTTTGAAATCCGTAATTCTAACTTTTGATCGCTCTGTCACTTTTTGCAAATTAGTTACGCATCGAGAGCAAAAGGGATAGCAATAGAGGAAGTACGAATTACGGATTTCAAAGTAGAGCCCGTGTTTGATGGCGCGCTCGTTCTTGCTCGAAAGAATTCATTTGTTACTTTTGTATTTTATTTATTTTTAAGTGTAGTATAAAGAAGTATATATCACTCGAGGGTAAGTACAGATTACTAAACTCGTGTGGTTTACGGCCCTCCGCGTTGCGTCGGGCCGCAAATGCACACTTGATTAGTTATCCGTGCCTTACTCCCCTTGGTGAATAAACTACTATTCAGGGTCCAGCGGTCTTCAAGTAACATACATAAAAATCCCGACGAATTGAGAACGTCCTTTTTTTGAAGTCAGTTAAAAATAGTTCCCTATTACTAAGACCCCACTGTGTGTCTGTCTGTCTGTCACCAGGCTGTCTCTCATGAATATACCCCGGATTTTTGTGGCAATAACGTCATAATAGGGCAGTTTGGAAAGTAAATGGAACAGTGTTAATCTTTTCAACGCCTTACGTGTAACACAAAAGCGTCACTCACACGTCAAATATATTGTATTAAAAGTTATGTTAAATTTAACTTGATCCATATGAAATAACGTCGTTTTTAAACTGTACCTGTGACAACTATAAGTGTCGGTGGCGTTGTAGGCACGACAGCTCATGACTACTTTAGGCGTCGTTGGCGTTCAAAGGGTTAATTATTAAAAATTGTTAATTAATACCTTTTTAACTGAACATTTTTTATTAACTAAGCATTCACAACAAAAAATATTATTATTACCGCAAGTCATTTAGAACAATTTTTGATCTGTTACTGAGAGTCAGTCGGCTACGTCTTCTAGCAGAATATATCCACTTCAAAAAGGAAAAGCTTTTTTCCACTTCGACAGATGTTATTGGTGCATTTGAAAAGCTTGCGGTTATCAAAGCAGGATTTCTTGACCTGTGTTAGATTGTTAATGTTACGCAACGTGAACAACCGACATTTTTTTTTAAATCTCAACTTTTCATATGTTTTTTGTCCTCTTACGTGCAGAGTTAATGAATGACTTGCGGTAGTAATCATATTTTTTGTCGTGAATGCCTAATTAATAAAAAATATTCAGTTGTAAAAGTTACTAATTAACAAATACAATACAATACACAATACAAATACTCTTTATTGAACACCAAAAACTAAAAAAATATAAAACAGAACATGGAACAGTACATTTAAATCATAGGTATACAACAGGCGGTCTTACCGCTAAATAGCGATCTCTTCCAGACAACCTTGTAAGAGAAATAACTGAGGACACAAATTCATGGCAGGCGGTGTAAACTAATTCGTTTAGAACTCAAACTAAATAACTACAAGAAACAATTAAATTATTTCAATTTTGAAATTAGAACTATTTATAAATAGACTATATATAAATGCATAAAGTAAATAATTGAATAAATACATACTAAATACATATAATTATACATCTATACAATATATACATACATACATCCTCAGCAGCGTCAACCACAGAAAAAAGATCGTCAAGCGTACCCTGAGTATAAATTTGAAGGTCGTCAGCATAAAGGTGATAAGATGAGTGGTTTGGGGTATTGTACTAATAAACACCGTTCCATTTACTCCCCAAACTACCCTATCGTGACGTCATTGCCACAAAAAATCCGGGGTCTAGTGATAACGTATGGTGAAATGAGGACAGGCAATTGTCGGTAAAAATAAAGAATGACCCAAACATGGTTTTTGGGGTGGCCAATGTTACCCTCTAGGGCTAAAATAACCCGAGTTTACGGTTCCTAGTTTGACTAAGGAATCCTAATAAGAAGAAAGCGGCGGATTCTTTAAGTCTTCCCCAAACAGAAACTAATTAAAACTAATTAAATTGTGCTTCTGTGTAATGTTTTTGTTTGGTGGACAATAAAGTGTCTTGTATTTATTGTATTGTATTGTATTGTAATTCTAGTCTGGCTTACATTTCACGTATAGAGAGGCAATGGGCCGCGGTGAGGATGAACCTGTCGCTCAGCAGCGTCCCCCCGCACCGCCACACCGCTGAGCCATTTATCTGGCCATAGCCTAGGAGTACCTATGAGAAAACAGATCACCAGCCCCCTATTACACTATCATGACAGACCCCGGATTCTTGTCGCAATGACGTCACAATAGAGTAGTGTGGGGAGTAAATGGAACGGTGTTAATTAATACAAAAAAATACGGTTCTTAACCGAATAAATTTTAATATCTGACTTACCTAGTCAATTGATCAATATTATCTTTTGGTGTATTACTTCAAACCATACATCAGACATACACCAAATCAGTTTAATGTACAGATGTATGGTTTGCGGTATTTTACCGAAAGATAACATTGATCGTGACGTTTCAAAAGAGTTTATTATTTGTAAACCTACTTGAATAAAGATTATTCTGATTCTGATCAATTGACTAGGTTATTTTTTATCGTGAATGCCTAGTTATTACAATTTATTCGCTTAAATCCGGCAGTTCTATGTATTAATTAACACCGTTCCATTCAGTAAATGGAACAGTAGAGCATAATTAAACATATTAGAATTATCTTTATCAATTTATTAGCTTTAACCTATTAAGTTTTGACCTAAGATATAAAATATCATGAATGCCTAAATATTTTTTTTTATTCTGTAGAACTCCAATGACTAGGTTACCGTATTAATTAACACCGTTCCATTTACTCCCCAAACTACCCTATTGACGTCATTGCGACAAAAATCCGGGGTTTAATCATGACACGTGACAGGTGACAATTCGGTAACCATTCCAAAGTTAACACGCTGATACATCACTGGGTTTCATATAAGCTGCGCCATGTACATTAAAATGTCAACTGTCATCGTCAGGATGGTGAAATAAGGGGCTGATGGTACGTAAGATCTGTGACTTATAGACTTAATCATTCTCGAGACTATAACTGCCTCAAAGCTATTTGGCTATCCGGGCCATAAAACGTTAGAGCGAGACAGCACATACCGCTTGCCCGTTCACTGCCTTGTGATTGGATCTGGTGGGCGCGCGTAGGGATGTTACCGTGTCACTATCGATACCGAGTAAATACTCATTAAATGATACAAATAAATTATACAATAAGTAACATATTTATTTTATTATTATTTATTATATTATATTATAAATAAACCTAAACATAAAATAAACACCTAACAGTTATTTAAATAAATACAAATTAAGAAAAACTATAAACTAACCTTTAGAATAACATATTTTTATATTTAATTTTAATCACGTAATTAAAATAGGATTTATTTGTACATTGTTGTACTTACATACAAACTAATATTAACACTGCTCAATAAATAATCTTAAAAATAAAAAATAAACAATTATAAATAATTAAGACACGTGGTAATAATAATCAAGTACCTGGGAGCTGGGGTATGACCATTTATAATAAATAATGATATTTTTTTTTTAAATTTGCTTAAATGTTTATGTCCAACTTCAGCACACAATATATTTCATATAGTAAAATAATTAAAGAATAAGAACTAACAAAAATGCTTAATTTCATCGATACTTCGTCGATGCAACGGATTGCACGCGCACAGCTCTAACTTTATTGCCCCGCCTCGGGGTTTTATGGCCCGGAGAGCCAAATGGCTTTGAGGATGGTATACAAACCTTGAGCGTGCATTCTTAAAACTGCAAATACGTTGACGATCTAATTCGGTACTACCTACCATCACTAAGTATACACACTTCAATCAATTATACTTAAGCTACTTCGCAGCTGTCAATTTAGATTAAGCAAGGGACGATCTACTACTGAGTACTGATGCCAGTTCAACTTTGGTGAACCATATCTTTGATGCCTGGGAAAAATCACTAGATGTAATTGGAGTTTTTTGTGTTCTGTCCAAGGCATTTGACGTGTTGATCATGTTACGTCAGTGCGAAATTTAAGCTACTATGGCATCAAAAAAAGCGCACTCGATCTTATAACATCTTACCATGCTTAGAGAACTCAGCGTGCAGACATTAACAGGACACAATCTCCTGGATTATTTGTTGCTATGGGAGTGCCTCAAGGCTCTATTCTAGGACCGTTCTTATTTTTAATCTCTATTAACGATCTCCCGTACGCAGTGTGCGATAAACATGAAATAGTCTTGTTTGCTGATGATACTTCACTTAAATTCAAAACGGATACTAAACAGGATAATTTTAATGACGTCAGTGATGCGTTGTCTACAATTGTTGACTGGTTTATTAAGAATAATGGTTGGGTCGGCAGGAATAGTGCCACCAACCCCCTACGCAAAATAGGCGCATTCATAAGTCGTCGAGTTGTGGACAACAGCCCGCCACAACCTAGAACCTATATAAGTATTATGGTTTGACCAAGTATAGTAGATGCATATGTGATGTAAAAAAATATTACCATATGAGGAAACTCATTGCGCGTGGCGTCGCGGAGTCCCAAGACGAGGTCTTCGTCGCTGTCGTGGTAGCAGCGGTTCTCGCGGGTATACGAACCGTCCAGTGCCGCGCTGCGTACGCATGGGTAGACCAATTCATGCTGGTAGGTTATGGAGCCTGGGACAATTATTATATGTGTAGGGTGCCTATGTGCTCAGGGCTTTAAAAGTAAGTTTTTTTTTTTGTATATTAATTGGTTTATATAATGCTAGGTTTAGTTTTCTAATTGTCAAAGCAATGTTTAAAAAACCGGGCAGGAGCATGTCGGACCATGCTCAGTGTAGGGTTCCGAAGCCGTTAAGTACTACAAGGGGGGGGGACATACTTGAGACTAACAAAAATTAGCGCTTTAAAGCTTAATATTTCATAAACGGATTACTTAATCGAAACATTGCTTTCACAAACCCGTAATATTTTTGAAAGACCTATTCAACGATACCACACACGATGGGGTAGACGCCAAAAAAAAATCATCCCCATGTTACGTGTAGGGGAGGTACGCAAAAAAAATTTTTTTTTACTGCTTATTGTACCACTTTGTTGGCGTGACTAATATGCATATTCATGTCAAATTACAGCTTTCTAGTAACTAAGAGTCTCTGCGCTAGGCTGCGGACGGACGGACGGACGGACATGGCGAAACTATAAGGGTTCCTAGTTTGACTACGGAACCCTAAAAATTACTGACTGTTGAGTTTCTTGCGGCGTTTCTTCCCAGCAGTAGTCTCCACTTAGGAAGCGCTGGTAGAATTTCAACGTGTAAACATGCCCGTGCGGGAAGAAGGGAGAGGAATCTCAATACATTTTATTGTATTTTATTTTGTTCGTGAAAACTTCACCTCTGCACCTCAAAGAGGCTGTTTCAAAAACAATAAGCAAAATTCGATTTTGCTGCGAGCGTGACGAAAAGGTAACTTTTCATTTTTTTGTCACAATATAAAGAAATTCGTGGCGTGGCACCACGCAGGCGGCTGGGGGCCAAGTATACATGTCGTTTAATTTGTACCATGTTGTCTTTTTACTTATCCTCCTAAGGCCTCCCGTACAAAAAATTGAACATAATACGTTCATTAGAAAATATACCTATTGCAAAGGAAATAAAATAGGTTTTCCTTTGTTTTTATGAGGGACAATCAAACTAGAAAATTGACTATATTGTATTTGTAATAGGTTCATATTCCATTGTCAATTTTCGTTGTATGGTGGGTCTTAGGAGGCTATGGTGGTCTTATCTCGCTGCTAAGGCGAAAAGTTGTAAGTGCAACACGACATCAAAGTTAATTGCATCTCGTGTCTTTGAATTCCTCGCTGCACTGAAGATTCTAACCTAGAATCACTCCCTATGCTCGTGATTTAACTCTAGAAGCCTTCGCTTGTTGCACAACCGGCCCCACACGACGACCACCGTTTGTTTTTAAGTTACTTTGTCTCACGCTCGCAGCCGAATTTTCCTCACCATGTTTAAACAGCTAAACCAGCCTATTTGAGAGATGAGGTCAAAAATATGCTATCTTTCTTTATACTAACTGTCCCAGGAAGGACGCCCGCTTATCGGCAGAGTCATGCCCGATGGCAGCGCGGGGCAAAGATCCTGTTCGGTGACAATTTCGTCGTTGAGATTGGGTGGTGCTTCCGCCGGCGCCGCCCTACAATTTTCAAACAATCATTATCACTTTTTTATGTTAAGGAGAAGGCACACGAGCACTCAGGCCACCTGATGGTAAGTGGAATCTGAGACCCGTAGACATTTGAATTCTCAAGGCTATAATCCAAAGATCTCAAATGCGTTGCCAACCCTGAGGACCAAGGTGGAATGCATCTATGCTAGTAATTATTTACAATATGTACAGTCGACGTTATAAATATGTTTACACTTTAGTACCACGTCACTTTCATTCACTGAGACAATTGCATATAATTATATATGATATTGTCTCAGTGAATGAAAGGGACAAGGTATTAAAGCGTAAACATATTTATGACGTCGACTGTACATACATCCTCCATTTCCCAGAGTGGGGTAGGGAGAGCTATAGAAATAGAGTCTGGCAAACGAAAGCTGTCCCAGAGAAACAGCGGCAATTTCAAAAACCTGCATTGAATAAACGGAGTTGATACTATTTGATTTCCTGATCTTTTCACATCAGTGTTGGAGTATCAACTCCGTTTATTCAGTGCACAGTCAGTGTTAAAAGCTGCAGGTTTTTTGAAATTGCCGCTTTTTCTCTTTGACAGCTTTTGTTTGCCAGACTCTACCAACAACTCTAAAATGTTGACGACACGCTAGCCTAGTTGGTGGTGACCCTGCCTTCGAAGCTAGGGGTCCTGGGTTCAAATCCCGGTAAGGGCAGATATTTGTGTGTTGAGCACGAGTATTTGTTCCTGAGTCTTGGATGTTTTCTATGTATTTAAGTATATATTTATCTATGTAAGTAAGTTTATCGTTGTCTAGTACCCATAGTACAAGCCTAGAGCTTAGTTTGGGACTAGGTCAATTTGTGTGACATTGTCCTGTGATTTATTTATGTCTTGTTAGCAGTAAATGTTAGTATGAAACATGATGTCTAAAATTAATAAAATGTATTTTTGACTGCTTAAGACCTACACAATCGATATCTAGATAGAAATAGTGTTATGTAGTTTAATTTTTGAAAACTTCCGGAGTAAATTCCCGAGCTGAGTACAGTCAAGGTTATAAATATGAATACACTTTAGTACCTTGTCTATTTAAAGTCATGTTTAAACTGCCATATGAAATTGTCACAGCGATTAAAGTGACAAGGTACTAAAGTGTATACATATTTATGACTTTGACTGTACAACTTGTTTTACTTGTTTTTTCAAAATGTATGCAGTTTTCCTTGTTACTGAAATCGATAACATGGTTCCACGGTTCCTGACCGTGCTCAAAGGCGCCTCGGTGTGCGTGCCTCGCGTAAATTACACTTGTATCCGAGAGTGCCGCGGGCAGAACGACAAGTTCTAACTCGTTTGTGGGCGACGCACGTACAAATTTGATAAAGTTGCTAAGCCGTTCCACCACCGAGGCGATTTTGTCTTCTTTTTATTAATAATTCGGTGAATTATGATAAACGCAGCCGCGGCTGTCATCGTGTCAGACGCCATTTTGAAATGACGGCTCGCATCAAGCACGCTGCCTCACCCGCGCATGTTTATGTGCAACAATTTGGCTCGTGAGCAGCTCGCCGCGCGGGGCGAGCATGCCTCAGGCTGAGCCGCTCAGATTCGTACCCAGCTCTATACTTATACTCTGCAATAAGTAAAGTTTTATTGGAGTCGATTCCCAACCGGAAGGAATCGAGAGAGTGCGGGTAACTTAATTCTACGGACAAAGTCGCAGGTGTCTTCTAGTCACTACATAGTATAAAACAAAGTCGCTTCCCGCTGTCTGTCCCTATGTATGCTTAAATCTTCAAAACTACGCAACGGATTTTGATGCGGTTTTAATAGATAGAGTGATTGAAGAGGAAGGTTTATATGTATAATACTTTAATCCGGAGCGAAGCGAGGGCGGGTCGCTAGTTACTAATAAAGCTTTCTTTCAAGGGCTTATCTCAACAGGTTTCATTCTCCGCTTTTGTTTTTATAGGTATATTAATTCTTTACATTTATATATTATTCTAAAGTTCTTGAAGCAGTCGTAGTTTAAAAACACTGGCGTAAGCTGTGGTTTCCTATAATTAGATAAGCATCGACCTAGATTGTAAATTACCGAGATTTAAGCATTAGTAAGATGTAAGATGTATTATTTGTTGGAAATCCTTAATAAATAAATAAATAAATATTATACAGGGTATTTTTTTTATCAGTGCACAAATTTTAACATTTGATTTTGTATCGTTAATATAATATATTACGACAATAAAACGAGTTTTTTTTTTTTTTTTTGGTGCAAATAATCTCTCTTTTACCTTCTAGTGTGGACACAAAGTCACTCATGACCGCTTGCGCAATAACGAAAGGACTTTTTATAGATGATGGATGGGTTGTGTAGGTTTGGATCTAAATTGGGTTATATTACGTGTTTAGTATGGTAATAATCAAAGATAAAGCTCTTTTGGGTGTGTAATGCACACTGCTACGGTACTCTTAGAGCGTGAGTCTAATTCAAACTCGGATAATAACCCCTCGAAGAGAGAGTAGGGAACGTCAACAATGAAGAAATACATATATACATACAGGGTAATTTTTTATCAGTGCACAAATTTTAACATATGATTTTGTATCGTTTATATTTTACATTATATATTACGACAATAAAATGAGATTTTTTTTTTTTTTGTTTGCAATTTATCTCTCTTTTACCTTCTCGTGTGGACACAAAGTCACACTAGAAATGATGACATGGGTTGTCAAGCTGTAGGTATGCGATACACTGTATTGATATTCGAAATTTGAAATGTCATGTACAGCTTATCAGACAACAAGCCCCTCTCCCACTGATATTCTAAATTTGAAATTTCATTTATTAACTTACTTAACAACACTCCCCTCTCCTCGCACCCCTGCATTAGAGGGTCCATGAATATCGTTAAGTTAGTGGAATCATTGAATCGGCAATATATCTAATATTTTTTAAGCTAGAGTAAAAATAACACAACATGTGTTATTGATTAACAATAGCGAAGCAAATATTAAAATTTGTGCACCTATTAAAAAATTACCCTGTATAAGTAAATAGTAATAATAATGGATAAATGTTAAGTTTCTAGTTTTCTTTGTCTTCTTTTTCTGTGCACCCACTGAATAATGTAAATTTCTCGTTGGTTATTTGGTCGACTGGTAGAAAATGCCATTAGGCATTAGGTCCGCCATTTGTACTTGTTTTTGTGCAATAAAGATTAAATAAATGAATAATAAGTCTTACCCAGAATTAGAGGGGGTGCTCACGCAGCATATAATAGGTTCAATACCATCATAACCACAGATCTGAAATCAAAACCGGATTGTTGTTAGGGTTCCGTAGTCAAACTAGGAACCTCTATAGTTTTGCCATGTCCGTCCGTCCGTCCGTAGCCTAGCTCAAAGACTCTTAGTACTAGAAAGCTGTAATTTGGCATGAACATATAAATAATAGTCATGCCAACAAAGTGGTAAAATAAAATATTGAAGAAAAATTTTTTTTACTGTTCCTCGCCTACATGTAACGTGGAGATGGATTTTTTTTTCTTCTACCCCATTGTGTGGGGTGTCGTTAGATAGGTCTTTCAAAAATCAGACTCTAGTGTCCCCCCCGTACAGCCAAAACTACAAATACTAAAAGTCTGAAAAAAAACTTAAATGAAAGCACATAATAATGAATTACCGGTGAAATAACTAGCATGGAGGCATTCCATCTTAGTCCTCAGGGTTGGCAACGCATTTGAGGTCTTAGGATTGTAGTCTTGAGAATTCAAATGTCTATGGGTCTCAGATTCCACTTACCATCAGGTGGGCTGAGTGCTCGCGTGCCTTCTCCTTAACATAAAAAAATAAAAAAATAAAAGGGAATCTATCACGACTAACGGCCGAAACCTATATTCGAACCGCGGATAGATAAGGCTTACTTCGGGTTGAAATTTGACATTTGCCCATACAAAATGTGTCAAATTTAATTCCGAAGTAAGGCTAACTGGCCGCGGTTTGAATATAGGGTTCGACCGTAAGAGGACTTCGTTGGTTCTTGAGATACAGGCGACTAAAGTGTTTAGAATTAAAAGCTTCTGTCGATTATTGGTGCATGTCAGCTAAAAGTGTCGAACATTGGTGTTGTTACGTACTTATTGTTTTTTATGTTTATAGCACGGCTTCGGAACCCTACACTGAGCATGAATCAGAATCAGAATCAGAATAATCTTTATTCAAGTAGGTTTACAAATAATAAACTCTTTTGAATCGTCATAGTAGCGACTTAGCCTAAATTGACTGCAGGTTCAAATCGCGACCGATCAGAGAAGAACCTGCAAGAAACTCTGTCGGATGTCTTTTTTTTTCGACGTCCGCAACCTTTTGTCGTAAGGACTAAACATTTTATTACAAGCAATTCAGTCCCAAGCATTGTTATCATTAATATAGTCTTTAATACTATAATATGCTTTTGAAATTAGTTTACGCTTAACATAACTCTTAAATTTATTTACTGATAGTTCAGTAACATTACTTGGGAGCTTATTATAGAACCTAATACAATTACCCATAAAAGAGTTTTTTATTTTATGGAGCCGCGTGAAGGGCACTGCGAGCTTATGTTTATTTCTGGTATTAACATTATGTATGTCACAGTTCTTTCTAAATTTAGCGATGTTTTTATGACATGGTCCGACATGCTCTTGCCTGGTTATGTTAATGTAATTGTGAAATAACGGCTTGTTTTTGTACACTTACATTCGACCTCCACCACTGGCTGGTGGGGTTGTTGAGCAGCACGGCGCACTGCCCCAGGCGCGAGCAGAACCCTTGCACGCCATCCTGGGAGCAGCTCTTCGTGACTGGAATATACAGCGTACCACGTCTACTAAAAATTAGCTACAAAATGTTTCAGTCAAATGATTTTTACAAAATAGAATAGTCATTAATAGAATAGAATAGAATAGAATAGAAATAATTTATTCGAGACAAAACTGACAAACAATTACAAACAATTTAAACATTAACGGAAACTAAAACATAATTTGTCACGAAATGGTCACAACTCAGCGTGGTGCTGGCATGGCTGTTCTTCCGTTGTGACCAATTGGTGAAGACACGGCGCAATGACGCCACGGTCGCACATGCAAAACACTTATAAAAAAATACAATTAAAAAACTAGAACATCATACAGTAGGTACGCCACGTAACTATACAATTTCACCATACAGTGTGTTGGTTTAAAAAAACAAGCAAAATAAAATAAGTAACTAAACTAGACCTTATCTATGATATGATAACAATAACGTATCCCTTATTACTATTAGTCTGTGACAATTATATAATTGACATACCCTTCTAACCTGTGGAAACCACTCGCTACATTTTTAATCTGTGTAGTGTACAAAATGCACTCCTAATAAGACCATTAAGACCAATCTATACTATAATTCAAACTTGGTGGGTCTACGTTAGGTACAGCGGAGATCATCTTTCCACCTTCAGACTACATCAGATCAGCTTTTAGATACCACAATACAATACAATACAAATACTCTTTATTGAACACCATAAATCACTACATAGTATAAAACAAAGTCACTTTTTCTGTCCCTATATCCCTATGTATCCTTAAATCTTTAAAACTACGCAACAGATTTTGATGCGGTTTTTATTAATAGATAGAGTGATTGAAGAGGAAGGTTTATATGTATAATCTAGACACGCGGGAGCGCACTGTGGGAGCGCGTAGAACAAACGGTCGGACATGCTTGAAAATAAAATGTTTCACTTTCTTGCTGTTAAATGACTTTTTTGTAAACTTTAACGCTTAGACCATCATGTGTTATTATTATTTTTTCACTTATTTGCCTTGTTGGTGAATAGTACTCGAACAAACATCACTATCCGATAAACCCGTAAAACTCGACTATACTTCTAGGTACTATTTTAACTGTTGTGTAGTAGTTGAGGTCCTTTTTTTGATTTTATTACAAAGAATATATGTTTAAGTATCGCCACAACAAATAATATCTAGGTGTTTCATATTATAATTAATTATAATTGCTGTTTTATCATTCATGTAAAATTAAACTAGAAAGTCATGATTATAAAAAATGTGCCAAGCAATTCCAAGATACTAAGTATTACAAGTTATAAGTTAAAGATAATTTTAATACGCTGCATTTTAACCTTACCCGAACTTAGCCGAATTTTAGAGATATTTGCAATTGGAGGTCATTTTTCGAAAGCGCCTATTTAAAAGAAATAGCAATTTGTTTCTTAAATCTGCTAAGGCAGGCAGCCGAATAGAAATGCAGTTCTAACATCGAAGAATCGGTAAATATTTATTTATACATTAAATATTACGTTTTTTGTGTCAACCGAGCGCATGAATTAACTCCTTGATTTTTACAAATAAATAAATAAATTAACGGCAAATATTATAATTTGTACCTGGCACTTCAAAACTTATAGTGCAAGTAATTTCAGTATACCCGCAAAATTAAAAATGTCTTCACACTAAGCCGTCGTCAATCGTTGTGCGTGTTGTTATAATCGGAATATAATGGAAAAACTAAAAACAAATCGTGATTTATATAATCTGCTTAAACATGATCTGCGAGATCATAGTATTGCTGTAGAAAAAGTGATGGCTGTATTTCCAAATACCATCTCTTCGGAAATTAAATCGTAAGTATTGTTTAATGTTACTAAAACGTATATTTTTTTGTATTGAATACTAAACAATTTGCTTACTTTATTGCAGTGCTATAAACGGTAAAATAAGGAAATTTCTGTATACCGTGAAGAATAAACTGAAAGACAAATGTTGGAAAGAAGATTTGTTTCTATCTACATGTGGCAGTTGGCTTGATTTACAAATAGACTGGTCTCATGTTATTAACACTAAGCCTCCGACTTTGCTTCCATCGACATCGACATCCTCTAAAGCATATTTTAATACATTGAGTGATCGTCAAAAGAGAAGGAGAACTGAATCTGTAAGATCCCTCCCCATAGATGAGCTAAACTACGTAGCATCAAAAAGTATCAGACACACACATGCTAAATTTATCTTTGACTTCATTCAAACACACCCGGCACACATTACAAAAGTTAAGGAATTTTGCGAAAAACTCTTAAATAACACGGACGAGTCTAAATCCTTATCTGACGACGATGCACTTAGCTTGTATGTGAACTCTGACCTAACTAGAGAGCAGTACTCGCAATTGCGATTATCTGTTAATAATATTGCTCCCGGATTATTTCCTGCTTATGCTCAAATTCAAAAACTGAAGAAAGAGTTGTGTCCAGTACCTGAAGCAATAACTGTAGCTGAAAATTATGTTAGTATTAATTTGCAATGTTTACTGGATAAAACAATAGAAAGAATAATGCGACCTTTAAAATTTGACAATACCAAAGAATATAATCTTGTCTTGGTTCTAAAATGGGGATGCGATGGAGCCTCTTCTCAGTCTGTTTACAAGCAAAAGAGTTCAGACCCTCTACACGATGATTCATCTGTATTTGTTTGTAGCCTCGTTCCCCTTCAACTCAATAATGAAGATTTATCTGAATCCATTTGGAAGAATCCTACACCATCATCCTCTCGTTATTGTCGACCAATATCTTTTCGGTTCGAAAAAGAAAACAAAAATTTAACAAAGAAGACCACTGCAGAATTAAATGAAGAAATAAGGCAATTACGTCCATATGTTTTCAAAAATGTCGTTGTGAATTATAAAATGTTACTAACGATGGTTGATACAAAAATTTGCAATGATATAACAGATACATCATCAGCCATGAAATGCTTTATTTGCGGTGCTACTCCAAAAGCTATGAACGACATCGATGTAGCTTATAATCGTGAACCAAATCAAGACTGTTTTGAATTCGGCATGTCCTCTTTACATGCGTGGATTAGGAGCTTTGAATGTATGTTACATATAGCATACAATTTATCATTCAAATCTTGGTCAGCAAGAGGAGAAAATAAGAATGTCAGAGAGCAATCAAAACGCAACATACAAGATGAATTCAAAAGAAGATTGGGGTTGTTAATAGATATGGTTAAGCAAGGCGTGGGAAACACAAATGATGGCAACACTGCTCGGAGATTTTTCGCAAACTTCCAGATTAGTGCGGATATAACGGGTCTAAATGTAGATCTTTTAAAAAGATTTTACATAATACTACAAGTCATAGCTTCAGGACTCGCGATAAATGTAGATTCGTTTCGTTTTTATACACGTGAAACTGCGGAGTTATACGTGCAATTGTATGGATGGTACTATATGCCCGTTACCATCCATAAAATATTAATTCATGGAGCAGACATTATAAAACACAACGCAATCCTGCCAATAGGTGCATTATCGGAAGATGCACAAGAATGCAATCATAAAATATTTCGATATGTGAGACTTCACCACACACGCAAAATATCTAGGATTGCTTGCAATACTGATCTGATACATGCATTACTTTTACGGTCTGATCCGGTTATCTCCAGTAACATTAAAAGGACAACGAAAAAAAAACTGTTGATCGAAGCGCAGCCACTCATCAGTGAAACCGAAACCCAAATTATAGAGTATGAGTAACCTTTTGTAATTTTTTATATCATAACCATAACGGAGAAATGATGAAAATATGACCTTCTTTTCTTATAAATAACAACAATATCTACAATAATTATTTACTATTTCGACAGTGCGCCTTGTGTAATTTAATAGCAATCTCTTTAGATGATATAATTTTAAATTGTAGGCGTAATAAAGAAATATGCATTTTTAAGTGAATCCTAAGCACAGGACCAATAAAAAACTTATCAAGGGATGTTTGCATGCGACCAGAATAAAATACTGACAAAAATCTTGCGTTTTTTTTTTTTTTTTTTTTTTTTTGCTATATAATCGGAAGACTATTCTTTTCCCCTATTAATATGTTGCTAAAAATGCACTATACTAGCATTTCGTTATAATTTAGAGGCCATAATAATAGCAGTTTATCTGCAATAAACAGTTTACTGTCGCGCACTCGCATGTCCGACCGGTTGTTCTACGCGCTCCCACAGTGGAGCGTGTCAAGCCAAGTTCAAGAAACAGAACCATTTGGAGCCACTTTTGACCCCCTCATAAATCAAAAAATATTTTACATAAACGTATCAAATTTGGCTCATATATTGAGACTTGCGAGATACATATGTGTTCTAAATTTCATAAGCTTATCTCAAACGGTTATTTAGATATTATTGTCCAAAATTCCTCATTTTTATCATTGACTGACCTATAGACCAAAACTCTAACCCAGTTCCAGATGACCTAGAGAGTTAAAATTTATCATTGACTGACCTATAGACCAAAACTCTAACCCAGTTCCAGATGACCTAGAGAGTTAAAAACGAATACAAAGGAATAAATAAAAAACTGCCAATTTTTAAATAGTTAGATTCTATTATGAACGCTTAACATAAATACCTAATATTACTTAGGGTACCTACGTTATTAACTGGGATTAATTATTATTTTTATATTTAGCGCACATCAATAGTGTAAATTATTACCTATTCATAAATAATGATAAAATAATAGGCATTTAGATTTTCGGTATATACACTACGCGCGCGCGCCGAGTGACGCCGGAGCGGCGCTGCGCTGTGACAACCGAATCGAACCGTTGACGCGAACGTGGCCGAGCGAGCGGCAGCCGCGCTCATAAGCGCGAGCGCTGTCTTGCTGTCCGGTTGTCTCTCGATATCTGACCTATAAGGTTGCGATTTATGCTGCGAAATTGCTAAGTTTTCTTAAGGAAAACTTATAATTTGTAGTAATATTATTATTACAATTTCTTTAATAAAGTCTACTTTTAGTTTTGAATTTGTCCTTTTAAAAGGACCCACGGCGTTACGAGGATATGTACTACCTAAAAACCTACAAAATGTAATGATATCCCACCAAAAACATAAATGTAAAAAAGGAGAGCCAAGTTCAATACAAAAATTATTCTCTGCTGTGGGCTTCGCCGCAAAAAGAATGGAGATCTGAGATTGAGTGCCAAGTTCTATGCAAAATCCAAATATATGGGAAAACCAGCCAAGTCAGCCCTTAGACTACATATTTGGATTTTGCATAGAACTTGGCACTCAATCTCAGATCTCCATTCTTTTTGCGGCGAAGCCCACAACAGAGAATAATTTTTGTATTGAACTTGGCTCTCCTTTTTTACATTTATGTTTTTGGTGGGATACTTTAATCCGGAGCGAAGCGAGAGCGGGTCGCTAGTTAAAAAATAAAATCGGGTTCTCCTGATACAAGTATTGCTATACCTAATAGGGGATCCCAACGTTATTGCGATGTGCACCCGTACTGTGAAACCGAATAAACTTTTATTTTATAAAAAAAAAACCGAACACAGAACAGTACATTTAAAGCATAGGTATACAACAGGCGGTCTTACCGCTAAATAGCGATCTCTTCCAGACAACCTTGTAAGAGAAATAACTGAGGACACAAATTCATGGCAGGCGGTGTAAACTAATTCGTTTAGAACTCAAACTAAATAACTACAAGAAACAATTAAATATTAGTAGATTTTGTTACAAGTGTGGAAAGTATGTCATTGTACACGAGTCCCGAAGTAAGTATCTTGGCCCGAGCTGCAAGCGAGGGACAAGACTCGGGACGAGTTAAAATGACAGTTCCGCACGTGTATCAAACGACGTTTTTTAATACATTTGCGAAAAAATATCAATGAAACAATTCGTATGATGACCAGTGACACGACTAGTTTTAAAACAAAACGATTCGAAACGCTAGTTAGCGAACGCATCTTGGCTATAGGCAGTTACTTTGGCCAAAGGATAAGCCTTGCTGTTCAAAGGGGCAATGCTGCCAGCCATCTGGGCACTAGAGTTTAGTTTTAATATTAGGTAGATTTGTTTCTTATTTTATCGTAGTTTAGTTTTATGCTAATTTACTTTACAAATCACGCCTTGATTCCCAGTGTGGGGTAGGCAGAGCTACAGAAACCACCAACTTTAATAAAAAGACTTGTTTATAATTCTGTAACCACATTTTGCACAAGCCTAGAAGTTTACTAGTATATTATAGACAGGTTGCAAGCCTAACGCCTAACAGTACTACAAGTCCTTATACCCTTAGTCGCCTCTTACGAAATCCACGGGAAGACATAGAGTGGCACTATTCTAACCCGGCAACCACACGCCGGGGCTATATTATATTTTAAAAGGTTTAAGCAACTCACGGCTACAACGTGGCACTGACTTCAGCCATGCGCCAAACACGCAGGTGCCGGTTCTGTCTCCGAGGACCTCATAGCCAGGGTTGCAGGACACGGTCAGGTACAGGGCGGGGCGGAACTGCCCCGGGCGAGCGTCTGGGGCGTCCGCCACGGAGTAGGACCCGTGCGTCGGGTAGGGGGGCAGTTGGCAGGTGTTGGGGGGTTGACCTGAGATGATATTCAGTTTGTTTAATTACTTGTAAGTTTGCTACGATGTTTACCAGTGTATTAGTGACAGGTTGCAAGCCCATCGCCTAACAGTACTACAAGCCTTTATTCCCTTAGTCGCCTCTTACGACATCCACGGGAAGACTTGGAGTGGCACTATTCTAACCCGGCAACCACACGAAAAACTACTTATATTATAATGTGAAAGTTTGAAGGATGGATGTTTGTTACTCAATGACGCCAGAACGGCTGGATATAAATTGGCACACAGATACATTATTTTGATCCCGAAAAATTGGACAGTTCTCGAGGGAATAGCGACGGACTCTCACACAAAATCTAGAATTATAAATGTGAAAGTTTGCCTGAATGGATCTGAATGAACATTGGCGAAGAGATAGATTTCCTATAGTCCAGAATAGCACATAGGCCACTTTTTCTGGACAGTTCCAGAGGGACCGGTGATAAACGACTTCTTAGCAACGGAGTCCCGGAAATTATTTAATTTTTAAAACCATCCTTGGACTTTAACGAACACTTAAAAAAAAGTATTGGTAATATTGATCCAGGCGTTGTTGAGTTATGCGCTTACCAACACATTTTGCGGTTCATTTTTGGGTCATACACACTCTTAAAAACAAAAGTTGTCTCTCCTGTGGTCAATAGTTAAGAGCTTGTGTGCATTTAAGTAATATTTTTATATGATAGGTCTAAAGCAGCCCTGACGGCGTTTTTGCGGGAATGTGCTTAGCCAGAAAATTAAAAACGTTAACTTTCGGTGTGTCCACAGGAAAGACGGTAACCTAAATCTGTATATGACCCGATTACATTTAAATAAATATAAATATTGCATTGAAAACTTTCAACATTTTTATAAAACTAACCTAACCTATACGGTTCTACACGATGGCCCTGAAGTAAATCCTGAAATATTTACTGATTCGGAAAAAACAGTTTGGTCAAATGATAATCAAATGATGATGAACAATATCACTGTAACTTGTATTATGATTTATGAAATAAATAAATCTGAAATCTAAATCTACACCATCACACAAACATCTGCCCTCACCGGTATTTGAACCCCGGACCCCTAGCTTCGAAGGTAGGGTCACTACCAATTAGGCTAGCGTGTCGTGGACGTGAATGGTAATGTTTGCCTTACAAGTGGGGAAGCTGTTGGTCCAGTAGCCGTTGGAACAGCGAGGCTGGTCTCCCAGCAGCGTGTGTCCTGGCTCACAGGAGAACTTCAAGGAGAAGTCAGCAGGACCTCTCCCTCGGGGCTGGATGTCCACGACGCTGTAGTTCCCGTGCTGAGGCCACGGGGGGAGCACGCAGGTTCCCCTGAAGATTGAAGGTAGAAAAGGTTTCCAGGCTAAATGTCACGAGGGCACTTTAAGTTGAAGGACCACTCCTACTTATCTTTACTAATATTATAAAGAGGAAAGATAAGTTTGGTTGTTTGTTTCGGATAGGCTCCGAAACTACCGGACCGATTTGAAAAAATATTTTACCATTAGAAGCCTACATTATCCCTGATGATCATAGCTACTTTTTATCCAGTGATTCAAGAGGAAGGTTTATATATAATACTTTAACCCGAAGGGAAGCGAGGGCGGGTCGCTAGTATTACATATATACATACATAAAGTCACGCCTTCATTCCAAGCTTGGGGTAGGCTGAGCTACAGAATTACCAATAACTCTAAAAGCTTGTTGATAATTCTGTAACCTCATTTTGCACAATCAGGCTAAGATGTTTACCAGTGTATTAGAGAAAGGTTGCAAGCCCATCGCCTAACAGTACTACAAGCCCTTATTCCCTTAGTCGCCTCTTACGACATCCTCGGGAAGACATGGAGACACGGAAAACTACTTAGATTATAAATGTGAAAATTTGAAGGATGTGTGTTTGTTACTCAATGACGCCGGAACGGCTGAATGGATGGATAAAAAATGGCACACAGATAGATTAGTCAGAAATAGGACACTGGCCAATTTTGATCCCGAAAAATTGGACAGTTCTCGTTCAATTATAAATGTCAAAGTTTGTTTGAATGGATGAATGTTTGTTACTCAATCGCGCCAGAACGGCTGAATGGATCAGAATGAAATTGTGCCCAAGGATAGATTGTTAGTCTGTAAGCATATAGGCTACTTTCTATCCCGAAAAATAATGTTCCCGAAAGAACAGCGATAAACGACTTCTACGTGGACGGAGTCGCGGACAAATGCTAGTAATTATTATATAGAAGTGTTTATGGTTATTACCCGTTTTTAGGGTTCCGTAGTCAAACTAGGAACCCTTTTAGTTTCGCCATGTCCGTCCGTCCGTCCGCAGCATAGCTCAGAGACTCTTGGTACTAGAAAGTTGACATGACATAGTCACGCCAACAAGGTGGGAAAAATCTTGTAAACATTGTTTTAGTGTACCTTCCCTAGATGTAACTTGGGGATGTATTTTTTTCTCGTCTACCCCATAGTGTGGGGTGTCGTTGGATAGGTCTTTTAAAAATATTAGTTTGAGGGAACATTTTTTTTCGATTAAAGGATCCGTTTATGAAATATTCAGCTGTAAGGCGCTAATTTTGTGTTAGAGTCAAGTGTCCCCAAACAGCCAAAAAGGCGTGAATACGAACCCGAATAACCGTGGGGTAGCTTACGCCATGCTTTGTCACTTTCTGCCAGATGCAAATGTTACAATTACAGATAAGGACAAAGCATGGCATAAGCTACCCCTCGGTTATTTCACGTTTATAAATAGGGGGGGTAAGTCTTTATTCTTACGTTGGAATATAGAATACACGAATTAAAGTCCCAAGCTTATGTCAAAATCTTGTCCCGTGGCAGCGTGTTAGGCTTACTGAATGCAATTTGTTTGCGAGCTGAAGGTATTTGTTGCGGCACGATGGCAGTGGCATTTAAATAATAATAAAAATAAATATCTCGGGACAATCTCACACAAATTGACCTAGTCCCAAAGCTCTAGGCTTGTACTATGGGTACTAGACAACGATAAACATACTTATATAGAGTAATACATACTTAAATATAAAGAAAATATCCAGGACTCAGGAACAAATATTCGCGCACATCACACAAATATCTGCCCTTACCGGGATTTGAACCCAGGACCGCTGCCTTCGGAGGCAGGGTCAGTCCCAACTAGGCCAACGTGACGTCATTTGTATTTAAATCTAAAAGTCTGTTTAGTTTTAAGCTTCACTGTATTTTTTACTGAGTTGTATGTTTATTTGACGACACGCTAGCCTCGTTGGTAGTGGCCATGCCTTCGAAGCTAGAGGTCCTGGGTTCAAATCCCGGTAAGGGCAAATATTTATGTGATGAGCATGAGTATTTGTTCCTGAGTCTTGGATGTTTTCTATGTATTTAAGTATTTATTTCTATATCTAAGTATGTTTATCGTTGTCTAGTACCCATAGTACAAGCCTAGAGCTTTGTTTAGGACTAGGACAATTTGTGTGACTTTGTCCCGTGATATTATTATTTATATTATATTATTTGTGATGATATTGTGTGTTTTGAAAGTAACGTACTTATTAATAATTTATTTAACCGCTTTACCAGGATTACGAGGGTGACACTGAAAGTTTTTAGAACTGGCCACTTGTAAACCAAATAATTAAAAATGAGTTTAAATTTTGAAAATGGAACTTTTTGCCAATATTATTGAGTATGAATTTTATTAATTTGTCATTTGTTTTACGATTTGGCGGCAAATTGAAAATTGTCTGTGTCACGTAAGCATGAATTTAACGCGAGAAAATTTTCGTGCAATGATTTTTTATGACTTTTGATATCATTTAAGTCAACAAGAAAGTTTTGATAGACTACGATTGGCCTTTCCCGAAGAAGCCCCATCTCGTGCCACTGTTTGCAACTGGTTTAATGAGTTTAAACGTGGTCGAACTATTCTCTCCGATGATCTGCGTAAGGGACGGCCTTCTACGGCGACGACTGAAGATAACATCAGTGTTGTGCGGCGTATGATAGAGACTGATAAAAGAGTGACCTATCAGCAGATTCGGACAAGCTTAGCATCGCTGTGAGTCAAGTGCACAAAATCCTACATGAACATTTAGCGGTCAGGAAGCTTTGTACCCTGACGGAAAATTCCATCGTGTTGATTGGTGCCGTCAAATGATTGAAAGATTTAACGCAGGTGACTCAAATGCTGTGTTCGACATACTTACGGGTGACGAAAGCTGGATTTACTGTTATGATCCCGAAACTAAAAGACAATTTGCTCAGTGGGTGTTTCCTTCCGAGGAGTTGCCAACTAAAGAGAAGAGAGGTCGAAGCGTGGGAAAAAAGATGGTGACCTCGTTCTTCGGAAAGACAGGTCATTACGCGACAATTGTTTTAGAGGATCGAAAAACATTTACTGCAGAGTTGTACACTAACAATTGTTTGCCACTTGTCTTGGAAAAAGTTGGGGAGAAACGACCTCGCAGTAGAATCCTCTTTCACCACGACAACGCCTCGTCACACACCGCCAGGCGAACGATCGACTATTTGGCGACGTCAGACGTGGAATTACTGGGTCACCTGCCGTATAGCCCCGACCTCGCACCTTGCGATTTTTATTTAGAAAATAAAAGAA
Organism: Acleris holmiana; assembly: GCA_949316455.1. Lineage (NCBI taxonomy): Eukaryota > Metazoa > Arthropoda > Insecta > Lepidoptera > Tortricidae > Acleris > Acleris holmiana. Next base: position 9,805,675 of record OX438789.1, on the reverse strand, counting down.
AAACTTGTAGTACTGTTAGGCGATGGGCTTGCAACCTGTCACTGATACACTAGTAAACTTCTTGGCCTGATTGTGCAAAATGTGGTTACAGAATTATTAACAAGCTGTTTTAGAGTTGTTGGTGTTTCTGTAGCTCTGCCTACCCCACTCTGGGAATGAAGGCGTGATGTTATGTATGTATGTAAAAGAAAAACTTCGAGGAAAACGTTTTGTGGACGCCGAGGAAGATGTGGCTGCGTTTTAAAAGGCCGTCGAAGAGACCCCTAAGGACGAGTGGGCAAAGTGCTTTTCTCAGTGGTTCCATCGGAAGCAGCGATGTATCGACATGAATAGACGACTATTTTGAACAGATATAATAAAACTAATAACTTGTTAGTTTACTCAGTTTTTGATTTTCTAAGAAGTTAAATATTCAACTATTAAATCAAAAAACATCGTTAATAATTGTTGGCTTTCGAAGATTCAACCAAAAACGTGAAAAAGGTGCCATGTTTGAAAAATAAAACTATCAATGATTTTATTTCTAATAGTATTCCCATCGCAGCCTTTATTTCCTCAGTCGCCTCCACGGGAAGACATAAAGTAGCACTAATCTAACCCGGCAACCACACAGGAAAGAAATAATACCTATTTAAAAGTTAGTAACAACACAGGGAAGGAACTTACAATACAAATATTCTTTATTGAACACCACATACAAATACAGCATGAAAAGTTAAATACAAATAAAAACTCATAGATAAATTAACGAGAGCATGGAATTGCATATGTAGTAGTATTGTATGTTTACAGGCATTCTACTGGGTGATTTTGGAGTCATGGTCAGGAATGGCCAAAAGTGAATAAGATGGTCATACTGAACAACCTTTCCAATGGGACCAACCACGAAATCGCCAATAAAAACCAGCTGTTCCATACATTAACTCTCAATTAATTCACCGATAATGTATGGAACGGCTGTTTTTTTTTGGCGATTTCGTGGTTGGTCCTATTCTCTTCTATTTTCTCGTATTATCAGCATAAAAAGAGGTTTGTTAGATATTGAAGAAGTAAATACCAAACTAATGTCAGTGTCCAATTGTGAATATTATTTACGTTGTGCATAAATTTGTACGTCTGATTTTATTGTATTCTCACAATTATCAGAATAATTTTGTATTGTTTTTGTAATTCGGTGTAAAAAAACAAATCAGTACAGCCCAGAGGGTAATAATAGTGCACGCAGGAGGAAAAGATGGTTTTATTCCCAACGCTTTGTTAATGTTTAAGGCAAACCAAAAAACGGGAGATTACCATGACCAGATGAACTTTGTCAACTACGAAAAATGGTTAAAAGAAAAATTAATACCGAACCTTAAACCGAATAGCGTACTTATCGTAGATAATGCGCCCTATCACAACAAACTTTTGAATCGTGCTCCAACGTCAAATTCTCATAAACAAGAAATGATGGATTGGTTGACAGAACACAACATTTCATATAGCCCGTTGATGTACAAAACCAGTTTGTATGATTTAATTAAACAAAATAAAGAGCGGTTTCGTGAGTACCACGTAGATGCAATTTTAAAAGAACATGGCCACTCCGTTTTACGATTGCCACCGTATCACCCGACATTCAATCCGATTGAAAATATTTGGTCCATGGTAAAAGGATATGTAGCGAAAAGAAACGTATCTTTAAACATGCAAGGCATTATGAGTTTAGCAATTGAAAGAATGAATACTATTACTGTTGAGGACTGGGAAAATATTTTCGCCATGTCGAAAGTGAAGAAAATAAATATCGTCAGGAAGGGGAAATGGATCGAATTTCAAAAAATCTTATTTATTATCAATACTTGTGACAGCTCAGATGAAGAACATGATAGCGGCTAAAAGCAAAAACAGAGGACTACTACTGATTCCATTTCTTAAGGGTATGTAATTTTATTAAATTAAGAGAAAATTATTCTCCTTTTGTTGCGAACGGTACAACCACTACAAATGCAATTCCATGTTCTCGATAATTAATTTATACTAAGTGAGTCCATAGGTGGTCTTATCGCTAAGTAGCGATCTCTTCCAGACAACCTTACAAAGAAGAGAAGTGTCAAAGAAACAGAAATAAATTGGTAGGCGGTGCAAACTAAACTAACAAATGGAATATTTAAAAAAAGTAAGTAAAAATAAAAACCAAACATCTACACGACACATACGTGTAACATATAAATATATACATATTTAAACTACAGATACATACAAAACTATAGATAAATACAAAATATACATAAAAAAATATATGATACTGCGAAAAGGAAGGAAGCTCGCTAAGGGAGAGATAACAGGTGCGCTTTCAAGAGATTTTTAAAAATAGGAAGCGATTTCGCGCGTCTTAATTCTAAGGGAACATAGTTAGACAACCTAATACTTAATAGGTAATGAATAATAATAATTGAAACTAGCACACATAAAATCATTACCAATGTGAGTTACATAACATTAAACTAAAAAAAATACTTTAACAGTCTCGAGGAGATATGATCATGTTTAATATATAAATAAATATCAGAAGACAATTTCACACAAATTGACCTAGTCCCAAAGCTCTAGGCTTGTACTATGGGTACTAGACAACGATAAACATACTTATATAGAGAAATACATACTTAAATACATAGAAAACATCCAAGACTCATGAACAAATATTCGCGCTCATCACACAAATATCTGCCCTTACCGGGATTTGAACCCGGGACCGCTGGCTTCAGCGGCAGGGTCACTCCCAACTAGGCCACCGTGTCGTCAAAACGGTCACATTCAGTGACACTGATTCTCAGTGAGGCCAGGAGAGTATGGCGATGGGGTTAAAAAATAATAATATATTAAATAAAAAATGGCTACAATTAGGAGATCATTTCAGAGAGATCAAAGACAGTAAAATTAAAATAAAATAAAAACCTATCCTCTTACTATTCATATACCTAACTTACTGTTAACTTTTGCAAAGATATACAAACTGCTAGCCCTCTGGCCTGTCCGCCTCAGACGGAAAGAGACCCGATGGATGCACGTTAGGTCCGTGGCATCTTGGTCGCCCCTTGGCGTGGGACGTCACGTTGATACGCTTGCGCCGTCTCACGTCCAAGGTTCTGCTCGCAAGCCAGGGACCGCCGCAGACCACGCCCAAACCATCAAGTGCCGCAATTACGCTTTTTTAAAGCTAAATTACATATTTGCTGCACTTGCACTGGAAACTTTTGGGCCATGGTCGTCTGACACGAAAAAATTTATAAAAGTCAGTCAAGTTGGTCGGCGTCTCTGGCGACCACCGGCAAGGAACCTTTTTTGCTCAACGACTGAGCATTGCAGTGCAACGGGGTGATGCTGCGAGCGTCCTCGGCACGATGCCGCAAGTGGGATCAATGGAGGGTTTTATTTTATAAGTTAGTTCTAATTAATATGTAATTTTTAAATGTGTTTTTGTATTATGTGCTCCATTTGAAAGTTCTTAAAAAGTCAGAAAGTCGTGCATCAAGGCCGATGGCCCAGGGTAACCGCTTAAGCAACTTACGGGGAGCCATGTTCAGCGCTGATGGCATAGTAGCAGAACTGGGGCAGGTGGTGGCAGGCTGCCGGGCAGACCAGCTCCTGCAGCGGTCCCCACGGCTGGGCGCAATGCATCATCAGACCCAGGAGAGGTCTTCTAGACAGCAAAATGCAAAATATTTATTCAGGGCTCGTTTGCACGTCGGTAATATGAAGTGAATCTACTAGTTCCTAAGACAAGACCATCATTGCGGAGACGAAGCGCCGCAAGAAACTCTAGCGCGCACATTTTCTTTCTCTCTTCGTCTCATAGCCAGTGCATGAAATTATATATATCTCAGTCAGTACTTCGTTTGCGAGCGTTACGCGAACGGTGGTTTCTTGATTATTGAAGTGAATTTCTTTACGCACGCTTGACGAGGGCAGTAAGCTGGTGAATGCGTGACGAGAGTGTTGCGAAACGTTTTACTTCAGTCGTGTGGTCACATGGGCACACTCGTTTTTTTTACACATTCACTACCAACTAGGCCAACGTGTCGTTTCGATGCTTGAATTACTTAATTTCATACTTACTGGGTCCCGCGGCAGAGCGTCAGCGCTTCGTCGCTGCCGTCCGCGCAGTCCAGGGTCCCGTCGCAGGCGTCGCCACGCGCGCAGCGTGCGCCGGCGCACCGCGTCTCCCCAACACTAGAGTCCAATGACCGATTTGTATGTTTGTAAGACCGCTTCCTGACTTGTCGGTATGCTTACAGTAAAACACGGAATCGGCAAGGGTTGCTAGGCAACCAGTGGTATCTACCACAATGCGCAGCGTTTCATTGCACGCATTTCTACAAGTCAGGAAGCGGCCGAACGAATAAACTCAAAAAATACGTACACATATATAACATCACGCCTTCATTCCCAGAGTGGGGTAGGCAGAGCTACAGAAATACCAACTACTAAAAATACTTGCTTATAATTCTGTAACCACATTTTGCAAGGCAGTTTACTAGTTATTAGTGACAGGGTGCAAGCCCATCGCATAATAGTACTACAAGCCTGTATTCCCTTAGTCGCCTCTTACGACATCCACGGGAAGACATGGAGTGGCATTATTTTAACCCGGCAACCGCACGGGACTCTAACCCAGCTACCACACGGGACAACTACTCAAAAATTACTGCACTATTTTAAAACATTCGTGCACCAATATAATGCTACATTATCACAGACATAGGCTGGTGGTAGGACCCTGTGCTGGGTCCGTCCGGATCGCTACCACCATCTTATCCATTAACCACCCGCCAAGCAACAGTGTTCGCATTGTTGTGTTGTGGAACGCATTTGAGGTCTTAGGATTATCTTTGGAATTCAAATGTGTATGGGTCTCAGATTCCACTTGACGACACGCTAGCCTAGTTGGGAGTGACCCTGCCTTCGAAGCTAGGGGTCCTGGGTTCAAATCCCGGTAAGGGCAGATATTTGTGTGATGAGCACGAGTATTTGTTCCTGAGTCTTGGATGTTTTCTATGTATTTAAGTATTTATTTCTCTATTTAAGTATGTTTATCGTTTTCTAGTACCCATAGTACAAGCCTAGAGCTTAGTTTGGGACTAGGTCAATTTGTGTGACATTGTCCTGTGATATTTATTTATTTATTTATTTACTTAACATCAGGTGGACTGAGTGCTCGAGTGCCTTCTCATTAACATAAAAAAGGGCGGATGCAGTCGCGGGCGAAACCTATAGTTTTATTAACACCCCTGATACATTCCGGAGTAATATACAGATTCGTTTTAAGTTCTATGATGTCAGAGATATGTCTGTTATATTTGTTGCGCGAAATAACGTTTTCTATTCTATTATATTGATAATTCTATTCTTACCCGCAAGCCCCGCTGGCCTCAGGCTGACAGAAAGGTGTGGATGCAACTGAAATTAGATAAAGTGTCAGTCATTAGTCCGACAAGTTAAAGCGCGACCGTCGTGCGGGGGACAAACGTTGGGGGTGGGGGGCGAGACGACGTTACTGTGTGTATGTATTTAAACACTTTATTGTACTAAAAACAGAAATTCAAATACAATATTCACGGAATAGGAACGTACAAAGGCGAACTTATCCCTTTAAGGGATCTCTTCCAGTTAACCTTTGGGTGATTGAGGATAATAATAAAGCGAAAAGTGGTAACGAGTAGACATGAGTACGAAACATGTTTACGGAAACTGTATGAACTAAATTTAAGACCTAAAATAATTAATAAACACTAACACAGACATAATGATATAAAAGTGAAAATAATAAATATCAACATAATAATATACACTTACTTATATTAACACACATATAAATACTATACAACGTGTTACAAAATAATCAGTAAAAAATAAATTACGAAAGTTGTGTCAACCCTAGTATACTGTATACCTAAGATACTGAACTGGCGTTATTTATTAAGGGTTGACACTACTTTTGTAATTTCTTTTTTACGGATTATTTTGTAACACGTTGTATAAACAAATGACAGTTACACAATTATAAGGAGTCAAGCCAGTATGACCTCAAACAACCCTGTAGTGATGCGACCGATTGCGATTTCCTAATAGCTGGGGTCCTATTGAGCAAAAGTGTTACAATTTTGCGTCGAGCAATGCCACTTGGCATGGTTATTATACAGGTCAAACTGAGCTGAAAAAGCTCGCTAGCCAACCTTGACTCCGCGACAGGGGGGAAAGGGGGGGGTTTAAAATACCGAATTTCCGGCGTTTGGAAAAAAAATCTCGTGGATGTAATTGAGGTAGAAAGTCAAGTTCGGTGTCGTTTTCGGATAAATCAAAGACGGCCAATTCATTGGACATCACATTTTTATGCATTTTTGTATGTTTTCATACAAAAAACTATATATATACCTACATTTTTGTACTTAAAGTGGTAAAAAAATATAAACAAACCCAAATATATTCAGATTTTCAGATGGATGATGTTAAAAAAAAATACTCAACAAAAAGCCATTTAAATGTAGATTACACAAACATAACATTTAATAACTTGGTACATATTATTAATAATGTAAAAAATTATAGTATAGGTACGGGCGGTGTTTGTTGTCATAGTACGAAAAAGAGCTCAAATATGGCAATTAATCATTTCGATGTGTCGATTCATATTCGGATACATATATAGGGTGAAATCGAAATCATTGGCATCCTTCAAACAGAACAGTCCTTCGAAAAGTATAATTACACTCTTGAAACAATTTTTTTCAAAAAACAGTGCTCATTGGTGACAATTTCCAAAGGTGGGATTTACTACTATTACATCAATAAATAGACCGTGTAAATTTTAAAAAAAGTTTTATTTGCAGCTACCACCACACTTGCACAATTCCGTGCATTTCAGCAGGCGTTTAAAACAGTTGCACCTTGTGCCGCAAGACTTAAGGCACCTGCATCTTATCAATTCTAAGCACGCTTGAGCAGCCATGGCCCTATCAGTCCAAAGTGGCAACCAGGTGTCGTTTTCTTTCTGCCAGCCAAATTCAGAAGGGCAAGGTGTGTTTTGCTGTTTTATTAAACACTGCCCCCAAACGTGCACGCCTTGAAAAACTGCCCTTAGTACATGTTGTTTGAGAGCAGCTTCTGTGGGGGGTATGTTTTCAATTTGCCTGTCCTTTTTTGTAAACAAATACTTTCTACATTCATTCACCGTCTCTGATGAGCACGATCTGTAAATTAATAGGTAAGCTATTTTTTGTTACTAAAAGATTTATTGTGTTCCTTACCTATCATACATAGTGATGATAAATTTTTGAATGTCAGGATTTGCTCTCTCGTAATCTCCTTCATAAAGAAATTTCAATCCCTGTGTGGTATTGGGGTATGCTTTCCATGCCTCAAAAGCGGTTTTTTTGCCCCTCCCGTTAAACGATGATGTTGTATCGCACCCAGTGAGAGAATGAAATAACGCTTGTGTTTTTTCAGGACCTAAAATAATAAAAGAGAATTCCTTAGAATACTCAATTATAAAAAAACATTGGACAAATCAATAGTTTTTACATTAATTACCTAAACACGCAGCTATTCTGTGGCAGGCCAGATATTGGTGAGATTTCCCAGTCCCAATGTGCACCCACAGTTCTTCCAGTCCTTGTAGTTTTGGAACACATGAGACTGCTAAAACTACGACATCTGTGTCTACGGTTCTCACCAATACTTTTGAATGCCCCCTTGAAACAGCATCAGCTACGTGGAGCATTATTCGCGTGTCGGCCTCTTCGTGATTGCATGGTGCAATATTTCCACAGGGGATACTTTTACTAAGAGCTTTCGACGCATCGGTGATAACAAACTCTTTATCATTTGGAATGGCCATGCTCGAATAGCAGTGGGTTGATAGTAAGTGATAGAGATCTTTTTTGTTTCCTTGTTCCCTGAGAAAATTTACCCATCCTTTTGGGATTTTTGTATTTTTATCGACTAACGTGCGTTGGCCAGAACCTCGTTTTTCTCGGGTGGCATTCTTTAGGCTAGGTTTTTTGTATGTATCCCATACCACATCCAGTCTCGACACATTTAAAAGTTCTTGAAGCAGAAAGGAGCAAAACACTTTAGCTGCATAGTCACCGAAAGTTTTTGACAGCCCTGGGTTCAGCATATGAACTATAGCAGAGCCATCCAATATTTTTGCTGTCACGACAGGAGCTGATGGAAAACTTGTTTCTTGAAATTCTGTGAGACATTTGAGCAAGTCTGACTTTACGCCAGATCTCAGTGTTCCCATGGTCGATAAGGCTGGTGGACTGCTTTGATTTTCTCTCAACCGCTCGCCGCCGCCGCCCGCGCTTTACCTATCTATCTCGTTCACCGCGCCACAGCTGCTTAGACCGCGAGTACGTTTATATTTTTTTTATAATAAAAATAGTAAATAAGTTATTTTGATGTTTATGTTTTTATAATTTACATTAAATAGGCTTTTAGTGACAATTTTTGTTTAATCATCTTCCATATAAAAATCTGAAAATATAGCTATCTGTTTGTATTTTTTTAACATTCGTTGAATATAATTTAAGGAATTTCGTAACTTTTCTCTATTAATACCTACAAAAATGATATGCCTAATGAATCGGCCATCATCGATTTATCCGAAAACGATACCAGACTTGGATTTGTGTATCAAATGTGACCGCTAGATTTTTTTTTCGAATGCCGGTAGTTTGGTACTTTGACCCCCTCCCCCCCCCCTCTGACGCGGAGTCGGGTGTGGCTAGCAGGCTTTTTGGGCTCATTTTGACCCATATAACGTCCATGCCAAGTGGCATTGCTCGACGCAAAATTGTAAAGGTCTCCATACATTGATGCTCAATAGGACCCCGACTATAATGAATTACCCTGTATATAGTCGGCATTATCTATCAAAACATGCAGTCGGGTTTTAAATACTTGCTTTTTGTTAGACTTTTTAAATGAGTTATCCTGGCCGAAGGGTTTAAGCGATTTCGTGGCCGCCGTCTTGCTGACACCGCGAAAGTGTTTTAATTATCTTCATTTTAAGTTATAGTTATATTATTATGCAGCGTGTAAATTTCATACGGGCATATATTTTAACAACAGTTAATATACCTACACACTACTTAACGTAAAACTTGTGTAACAGCAACATTAGATGTGTTTTATTTACACATACATACATAACATCGCGCCTTCATTCCTAGAGTGGGGTAGGCAGAGCTACAGAAATACCAACAACTCTAAAAAGACTTTTTTATAATTCTGCAACCAAATTTTGCACAACCAGGCCAATAAGTTTACTAGTGTATTAGTGACAGGTTGCAAGCCCATCGCCTAACAGTAATACAAGCCCTTATTCCCTTAGTCGCCTCTTACGACATCCACGGGAAGACATGGAGTGGAACTATTCTAACCCGGCAACCACACGGGGTGTTTTATTTTTTCTTACTAATTAATTCAGCAAGCAATGTATGTTTCTACCTAACGGTAATTTCATGACTCATGAATTATTTTGGTTCGCTATTGGTTTACTTCGGCAATAAAAGTCAAAAATAACGATTATTAATGCAGGCGGTCCTCTCGCCTGAGATAGGTACTTGTTTACTATAGTGTCATTCTATGAAACTTGCTAACTATGTAAACAAGCCGCCATACTAAAATTAACATTAGATGTCAATTTCAATATATTGTTTGTTTACATAGTTAGCAAGTTCCATAGAATTACAGTATACAAGCACTTGGATACAGGCAATACATTGACGACCGATGGACGCTCGCACACTTCGTACATTGCTCCTAAGACAAACTTTAAAAAATAATTATTCGTTTCCGTGTGGTTGCCGGGTTAGAATAGTGCCACTCCATGTCTTCCTGTGGATGTCGTAAGAGGCGACTAAGGGAATAAGGGCTTGTAGTACCTACTGTTAGGCGATGGGCTTGCAACCTGTCACTAATACACTGGTTAGCTTAGCCTGATTGTGCAAAATGTGGTTACAGAGTTATCAACAAGTTTTTTTAGAGTTGTTGGTAATTCTGAAGATTCCGAAGGCGTGACTTTATGTATGTATCTATGTATGTATGTGTAATAAAAGTTACCAACAAAATATCTTTATCACATGATTTGTATGATCGTTAGCTACGTCTGGATATATGCCCTGGAAATTTACACACTGTATTAGTTTGTAAGGTGTATACCTATATGAACCTTGTTGCCTGAAATAAATTTATTCTATTCTATGCTATTACTAATATTCTATATGGATAATATTATACAGGGTAATTTTTTATCAGTGCACAAATCGTAACATACGATTTTGTATCGTTAATAAAATATATTACGACAGTAAAACGAGGTATTTTTTTTTGTTGCAAATTATCTCTCGTTTACCTTTTCGTGTGGACACTAAGTCACCCTAGAAATGATGACATGGGTTGTCAAGCTGTAGGTATGCGATACACTGTATTGATATTCGAAATTTGAAATTTCATTTATTAACTTACTTAACAACACTCCCCTCTCCTCGCACCCCTGCATGAGGGGTCCGTGAATATCGTTAAGTTAGTGGAATCATTGTTTCGGTAATATCTCTAATATTTTTTTAAGCTAGAGTAAAAATAACACAACATGTGTTATTAATTAACAATAGCGAAGCAAATATTAAAATTTGTGCACCTATTAAATATTACCCTGTATAGATTGTTGAACTAGTTACTTACCAAATATAAGCACTCGTTGCCACAACAACATATCTTTAAATTTCTACTAAAATAGATTCACGACACTTCACAGGCTAAAAGATGGCCGCGTGACACCAAGTATAAAATAAATTTAACCATAAAATAAGGCAAACATCCACATTTTCCGGGTAATTAGCTCTTAGAAGGTCAATAACAAAGTGAATGATGTTTAACTGACAGGCTGACTCATCGATTATCGCACAGGCGAAGCCGCTGGGCCTAGGGATGTGGATATCCTAGGGCACTAAGAAGGGATGTTTGATATATCCACTAACGGCCAAACCCTATATTTAAACCGCGGACAGATAGCCTTACGTCGGATTAAAATGTGACACATTTTGTAGAGGCAAATGTCAAATTTCAACCCGAAGTAAGCCTTGTCCGCGGTTTGAATATAAGTTTCGACCGTAAGGGGTCAAAATAGGGGGAATAGCCAGAAACTAATTCTACACATTACCACAAATATAAGTTACAACGATGTACTTGCGCAGAAGGCATTTTTTTAGAAGGCGCGAAAACGTTTTGGACAATTATAAGGCAGTACGTTTGCGCGGGAATTGGTCAAATATTCGGCAGCCATTGCAGCGACGCCGTCGACCGCCATTTTATTTAGCGTCGCGTCAGTTGTCATTCGTTCGTACACAAGCTGAGACGCACGAGCGCTAAGCGGTAATCGCACGAGTTTAACTATCATTTCATATTCTACCTTACGCGCAACACGACAAGGTTTTTATTGAATTGATTTTTTACTTTCGTTCATCTACGGCATTAGTGAGCACCTTTCTGCGTGGACGAAGATTGCCGGCGTAACTTATATTTGTGGTCTTACTGTACAAAGTCGTGATCGTCCTCTATCTATTTTCTATATTGTATACAAGCTGTTTCCCGCGACTCCGTCAGCATAGAAAAATAAAACATAGCCTAGGTTAATCTGCAATAATGTAGCATTCAAATGGTGAAAGAATTTTTGAAATCGGCCCAATAGTTTTTGAGTTTATTTGTTACATACACACACCTACATAAAAAGAGATTAAAGTTAAAAGTTGTTTAGGTATTCTGTAAGTAGGCTGCACGGGCACTTTTAGAGCCAGCGCTTCCCAAGAGGAGACCACTGCTGAGAAGAAGCGCCACAAGAAACTCAACAGTCAGTCATTTTTATTAAATGTTGCTTATGATTATGACAATGATAGAACTTAACCTAGCATTATTTAAAACAATTAATACAATTTTAAAATATATATATCATGCGTAGTTAAGCAGGAAAACGTGTTGAAACTTCTAATAAACAAGAGCAAATAATAAAATAATAATAATACTTATGCCTACCCATAACGATGCTAAACTAAATAAAATAAAAAAATTACATAAAGTTTCGATACGTTCTCCTACAGAAACCGTGTCCCGTAGACTAGATAGTAGGTACTAAGCTGTTACGTTAGGATCTTAGGCCAAGCATTTTTGTCTGTTAGATAATCCTCGACCCTATACCTAGTAAGCTTTAGACATTAAAGACTTTAACGATTTCATACAAATCTTTCCCCTTTAGAATATTGGTATAGAAGTAAAGACAGATAGGTATATACATGGCGGAAAGAACGAACGCCACACATGGTAATCTTAAATATTGGAAATAGCGAATTCTACGCAAAGGAGACTTAATTTTATTTCTGAAAACAATACATACCGCATTCAAGAAACTCCATTTTATTGTTTTGTCATATTTGCCCAGTTCGATTCCCGGATACGGACACCACATTTTCAAAAATCCATGAATGCAGTGTTTATTGTTTTCAAAAATATGAAGCTGGGTACGAATCTTAGCGGCTCAGCCTGAGCATGCTCGCCCCGCGCGGCGAGCTGCTCGCTTGGAAATATACGGTGGTTACAGTGGTAATGGTCTTTCTTTAATAAAACAAACTACCTATACCGCGGCAATTATAACATTTATTGACCCTTGGTTAATATCGCCTTTTATCTATGTGCGGAAATGAATAAATAAATATCACGGGACAATGTCACACAAATTGACCTAGTCCCAAACTAAGCTCTAGGCTTGTACTATGGGTACTAGACAATGATAAACATACTTATATAGAGAAATATATACTTAAATACATAGAAAACATGCAAGACTCAGGAACAAATACTCGTGCTCATTACACAAATAACTTCCCTTACCGGGATTTGAACCCAGGACCGCTAGCTTCGTAGGCAGGGTCAGTGTCAACTAGGCTACCATGTCGCCATTAAGTAAAAAAATATATATTTACTTAACAGTTAACCCTGGGTTCCTTTCCTTTATTCAAAACGTCTCGTTAACATTTGACACATTTTGTATGAAGCAATCGAATTTTAACGAGACGTCACATTTCAACGAACGATTTTGAATATACAGCGTTAGGAACCCAGGGTTTATGTGTCTGAAACGGTGACTCAGGTTCAGGAGGAAAAAACAGGATTTATTATTCTTAAGTTAAGTGTAATAGTAAAGCCAATGCGGTTGCGGAAGAATATACTGCCGTTATACCAAAAAAGGCAGCTAACTGCAATGTAGTAATCGAAGCATTCTATTCTCCATTGATAATTACATAAGATTTAAAATGCTTATACTATTACTATGCATTTAGTCGCCTTTTTTAGTATCACGGCAGTATACACTCGCAATTTCATGGATATAAAGTCTGGGTCAATTAAACTTGCAAAAGATTTAAACAAATTAGTACTGTTTGATACATAACCTCAAATATTCACCAAGCGTGTTTTTATTAAAAACTAGCGGCCCGCCAGCGGCTTCGCCCCGCTGTAAATTTCTGACCTTCCCGGTGGATTTTTCAATTATTTTCGTCCCTTTTAAACCTTCCCTGGACTATGACAAACATTTTAAAACCAAAATCAGCCAAATCGGCCCAGCCGTTCTCGAGTTTTAGCGAGACAAACGTACAGCAATTGATTTTTATATAAATAGATAACGTATAATGAATAGTTATTTCAAAGCTTAATAATTCATAAACGAATCCCCCCCCCCCCCCCCGTGTGGTTGCCGGGTTAGATTAGTGCCACTCCATGTCTTCCCGTGGATGTCGTGAGAGGCGACTAAGGGAATAAAGGCTTGTTGTACTGTTAGGCGATGGGCTTGCAACCTGTCACTAATACACTAGTAAACATCTTAGCCTGACTATGCAAAATGTGGTTACAGAATTATCAACAAGTTTAGAGTTGTTGGTATTCTGTTGCTCTGCCTACCCCACTCTGGGAATAAAGGCGTGACGTTATGTATGTATGTATGAATCCCTTACATCAAAAAATTGTTGTCACCTATCCTACGACACCCCACGCTATGGGGTAGATGATATAAAAAGAAAATCCCTACGTTACTTGTAGAGAAAACACAGTATTTTATTTTCAAGATGTTATTTTACCACTTTGTTGGAACTGTTTTTTTTTTGGCACACTGGAATCCCAATAAGACTGCATATCAGCCATCTGTATGTTGCCTTTTACCTCTCCTTCTTTACTTATACTTAGCCCACAACCCAGAATAACGAGATTATAAGAGAGCTGGCAATTCGCACTACTTCTTCATTTATATTAATGGCGGTCCACCGCGATACTCCACAGTGATTTCGCCAATATCAAGTGAGTTGAATAAATCAGTAAAGAGAACAAACCAAAAGTAAAAGCCATCTTTCAATCGGCCATCTTCCCTCCCCGAAGGTTATCGGAAGACCAGTTCGAACTACAATATTAAAACTAAACCTGTCATGGTCAAAACTGGCACATTCTTGACATAGGCTCATTGTCGTACTATATTGTGCGAAGGAAAACATTTATAAGGCTATATTACTAAGATCTTGGGCACGAAAGAACCAAAAATGGACACATACGCAGCATGTAAACATATCAGTCGAATTAAGCCGATTTTTCAAGTGGATAAAGGTTTGTTGTATAGCAGTACAGTATAGGTTATGCCCAAAGTTGGGCCCCACTACATTTTAACCCAACCTCCTAAGGCCGTACCATTATTATCTGTAAAACCGGGCAAGAGCATGTCGGACCATCCTCAGTGTAGGGTTCCGAAGTCGCTAAGTACTACAAACATAAAAATCAACAAGTCATAACTAATTTTCTATTTAAAGTCAATTGGTGCCGTCTCAGAAGGTTTTACTAAATAAATAAACACTTCAAACGCCTGTATCTCAGAACCAATGACGTCTACTTAGTCGTGATAGTTTTCCTTGTAAATTCGTTAAATGTGCTTTCATTTAAGTTTTTTTTTACGATTTTTAGTATTTAGTAGTTTTGGCTGTAGGGTGGGACACTTGAGTCTAACAAAAATTGGCGCTTTAAAGCTTAATATTTCATAAACGGATCCCTTGATCGAATACCTATCCAACGACACTCCTCACTACAGGGTAGACGAGAAAAAAAATACATCCCCACGTTAAGTGTAGGGGACGAACTGTAAAAATGTTTTTTACATATTATTGTTCCACTCTGTTGGCGTGACTATACATATTCATGCCAAATTACAGCTTTCTAGTACTAAGAGTCTCTGCGCTAGGCTGCGGACGGACGGACGTCCGTGACATGGCGAAACTATAAGGTTTCCTAGTTTGACTACGGAACCCTAAAAATCAGTCTTTAGCGCTATTAAGTTGTAATTTTTATGTGTCTGAGTAAGTTAAGACTAATTATAATTTAAGACTAATTTTTCTCGTAATCGAAGCGAAAAGTAGAATGTTTAACTCGAGTAACTTCAACCACCCATGTTTAATAAATATTTTGTGTCATAATGGCTCACTTTATTCTCTGTTGAACAATCTACTATTTATTTTACCCGATGTTTCCCATATGGGTAAGGATCTAAAAGTTGGCCACGCTAACTCACGCAATTACTTAAACTTTTCCGTGGTGTGATGAAAATTAGCCATTGTAAGGATACTTTTCATGGCACAACGGGACTTTTTCCGTCTTCGTTGTTTGTATGGTTAACTACGCCTATGGTCCTCACTCATATTTTTCGATCTTAATTTCTCTCAGTCTCAAAAGGCTGAAATGGGTGCCCCTTGCAATCTCGACAAACTTTTCATCGAATTTCATTACATCGAAAACGTTTCACATAATATTTAGTATAAATATTATCTCTTGCAGTGTTATGGTTTCATAGACTATTCTTTATATGTTAATGGTGATAGGACCCTGTGCGGTCCGTCCGGATCGCTACCACCATCTTATCCATTAACCACCCGCCAAGCAACAGTGTTCGCATTGTTGTGTTCCAGTGTGGGGATAAGACAACCGGTGAAATTACTTGCATAGAGGCATTCCATCTTAGTCCTCAGGGTTGGCAACGCATTTAAGGTCTTAGGATTATAGTCTTGAGAATGCCTTCTCCTTAACATAAAAAAAAAATATATATTTTAAAACGATTCTTTGAAAAATGGTAGGTACAAGTATTTTTAAATCCTTAAAATTATATTTCATTAACTATATAAGAGACAGTACAACAAAATAAAATACATATAATTAGTAAATTACTAAACACTAGTTTGAATTGCAACACATTGATATGTAAACAGAAGTTTGTTATTCGACAGAGTACAAATAGGTGCGACGACGAGCGAAGCGGGAGGAGCGTGTTAGTTGAACTGCGCCAGAACCGACATGTTTTATTCCAAAATATGCCACACACACAATGATTTTCAAACATTTACAATATTAAATAAAATATTGGATAATGTATATTATAAAAATCAATGGCTGTTCGTTTGTCTCGCTAAAACTCGAGAACGGCTGGGCCGATTTGGCTGATTTTGGTTTTAAAATGTTTGTCATAGTCCAGGGAAGGTTTAAAAGGTGCGAAAATAATTGAAAAATCCACCGGGAAAGTCAGAAAATTGCAGCGGGGCGAAGCCGCTGGCGGGCCGCTAGTAAAGTATAAAATAAAGATATGTGACATAAAGTATCTAGTAAATAATAATTATAAATAATAAATAAAAATACATCATTTAATTCTTCAATGAAAAGAGTATTCGAGCAAATGAAAATATGTGAAAGGTTGACTTTGAACTGAAATTCGGTTAAAAGTTTGTCGATATTTCAAGGGTAAACCGGCTGAAATAGGTAGGTTTAGTACCAATTTCACCAAGCGATGATTTTAATCAATGTTTATCGACACATACATTTTGACAACTGTTAAAGCTCTAATCGTCTGTTAAATGGTTAACATCATTATGGTGAAATCACTACTAAGTTTGTTAGCTTTGTCGCAGGCCCAAAGGGCCCAACCAGAAATCGGAGCTCCGTTGACAGCGTTAAAATTTCTGGAATTAATTCAGGAAAAAATGGAACATTGAAATTTCTTAGCTACCATTTTGGAAGTGATGGTCAAAACTATAATTTCCCCAGATAAAGAGGAGGAAATTGCCAAGAACTACCGGACGATGCCGCTGTTCGAGTCGATGCTTTCCAACGACGTGTACACGCGGCACTACTCGCTGGAAACCAACGAGTACCTCGGCTGTCGCTGGGAAGCGTACAAGGACAGCATGGCTACTAGAGTACACGAGCCGTTCAAGTTCTATGACAAAAGGTATAGACTATGCGGCTGTTTTATTCCTAGCAAAAGCCATTTAAAAAAAAAACCAGGACAAGCAAAACGAACTTTTTTAAGTTCCCTTCAAAAGCTTGCTTTTACTGAATTGTTTATGTGTGACAAATTAAAGCAGCCTCGGGTTGAGGCACGCACGGCTCACATATTTTGGTCAAATTCGTACGCGCTCACGCGCTGACCGCGCTCAAACGCGCCTCGGTGTGCGTGCCTCGCTTAATTTGACGTGTATCCGAGCGTGCCACGGGTAGAACGACAAGTTCTAACTTGTCTGTGGGCGAGGCGCGTACAAATTTGATAAAGTTGCCGAGCCGTTCCACCACCGAAGCGATTTCTTCTTTTTGTTAATAATTAATTCGGTGAATTATGATAAACGCAGCCACGGCCGTCATCGTGTCCGACGCCATTTTGAAATATAAGTCCAGGTAACGCTTTCGTTTGCCAGACTCTATCAAAACATTTATTTTCCTACTATAATTAGTAATACCACATGGGTGTCCCGTATGTATCACGACCAACGTAAGGGGGTAGGTGAGCAACCCTCCGACCTATCATGGAAAAATCGCCTCGTTGGTGGCTTGCTCACCTACCTCCCCCTTAAGTTTGTCGTGGTGCTTACGGGACACCCTGTATAATCTATGACTATGGTACCAGTTGATGTCGTTGGAGACCAGTTTATACGAGTTGACAACATCTTGGTGTGTACGGCTAGTATTAGCAAGAACAGTACTCTATACTCTTTACTTTTTCAAGAGTCCAGTGGCGCCCTCGTTAGTTTTATGGTGTTTTCTAATAAACTAAAGTATTATCTTAAAATCTATGAGCGCTTTACTGTTGTTCGACAAATTGTTGAAATAACTATAGTTGCTAATAAATAATTTTGAATTTTAATTTTTTGTTGTACAAATGAATACACTATTTATAGAGAATATGACATACTTAACAACAATTTTCAATTTTGAGTTCTAAACGAATTAGTTTACACCGCCTGCCATGAATTTGTGTCCTCAGTTATTTCTCTTACAAGGTTGTCTGGAAGAGATCGCTATTTAGCGGGCAGACCGCCTGTTGTATACCTATGATTTAAATGTACTGTTCCGTGTTCCGTTTTTTATTTTTTATTTTAGGTGTTCAATAAAGTGTATTTGTATTGTATTTTAAACTATGAGTGAGGAAAAGTTGACTACACGAAGGTTAAAGGTTATTAAGCTTATTAGGTTAGAATGTTTTTTGTTTAAAAACACAGAAACATGTTTTCCGTCACGGATGAAAAACATACCCCGCATTCGTCTGCAGGGGAGGGGGTCAAGTTTTTACTTTGGAAAGTTTTGAGTTCGAGTGAAGAACTGTCTAATAGGGCATTAATGATTAATTATAGAAAATAATTTTGATAGCTTTGGATATAAATAAATATCCTACAATCCTACACATACATACATACATAACATCACGCCTTCATTCCCAAAGTGGGGTAGGTAGAGCTACAGAAATACCAACAACTCTAAAGACTTACTGATATTTCTGTAACCACATTTTGCACTAACAGGCTATGAGGTTTACTAGTGTATTAGTCGGTCGGTAGTGTTCGGTTGCAAGCCCATCGCCTAACAGTACTACAAGCCCTTATTCCCTTAGTCGCCTCTTACGACATCCACGGGAAGACATGGAGTGGCACTATTCTAACCCGGCAACCACACGGAAAAAAATCCAACAATCCTACAAAAGATGACAAATTGTACTAGGATTACAGCTGTCAAAAGAAAAGTGAAATGTTATTATGACAAACAATACAGTTCACTGTTAAGTCGCAATGGATGTGCAGTTGTACCTAAACATGTTTTGTAAACATATTATGTAGGTTTTTTTGGCGCAGCTGACTCGCCTTTACTAAAAAAGTTATGTACCTAAGTGGTGCAGATTCTATCAGTTATGTTGTGTTTCCAGGGACCTTCATTTCTACTTGTACGACTGCCGCCTCCTACCGTCTCAGTCGCTCCATACCAAGACTGACTTCAGACACAAGATGAAGGCTGGCCCAGGAGTCGACTTTAGGGGTCAGAAGCCGACAGCCGAGGAATTGCACGTGAGGAAATACCACCTCGTCCCCCGGAAACATCCGAAACAGTACCCGAAGGTCACCAACAATGACAAGAAGGAAAAGTAGCAATTTTTATAATTTTGTTTGATAAGATATTTATTTAAGCATCTTTTATTAATAAAATGTATATTTTATTTGTGGATTTAATACTTTACATAGGTATGTTGGAAATTGCAAACAATAGATTGTAGACCCGAGCATAGACCACCTAACCTAGGCAGATGGTGTATCATTGGAATCGTAAAATTACCGCGAGTAACGTAGGCTAGGTTTTGTCAAAAAAAAACTTGCGGTGGCAAAGATATAAAAATATCAAACTCTATAATGAATTTAAAAGTATTAGAATTTGAATGTTTTTTTCAATTATCGTCTAAAAATTGAGGATCCAAAAATATATCACACTAGGGTCCTATTTAGAGCATTTTGAGTCGGTTACGAGTAACACCCACCCTTAATGTTACATACCCTTAAGAAATGGAATCAGTAGTAGTCCTCTGTTTTTTGCTTTTAGTCGCTATCATGTTCTTCATCTGAGCTGTTACAAGTATTGATAATAAGATTGTTTGAAATTCGATCCATTTCCCCTTCCTGACATCGGTATTTATTTTCTTCACTTTCGACATGGCGACAAATATTTTCCCAGTCCTCAGCAGTAACAGTATTCATTCGTTCAGTTGCTAAACTCATAATGCCTTGCATGTTTAAAGAAACGTTTCTTTTCGCTACATATCCTTTTACCATGGACCAAATATTTTCGATCGGATTGAATGTCGGGTGATACGGTGGCAATAGTAAAACGGAGTAGCCATGTTCTTTTAAAATTGCATCTATGTGGTACTCACGAAACCGCTCTTTATTTTGTTTAATTAAATCTTACAAACTGGTTTTGTACATCAACGGGCTATATGAAATGTTGTGTTCTGTCAACCAATCCATCATTTCTTGTTTATGAGAATTTGACGTTGGAGCACGATTCAAAAGTTTGTTGTGATAGGACGCATTATCTACGATAAGTAGGCTATTCGGTTTAAGGTTCGGTATTAATTTTTCTTTTAACCATTTTTCGTAGTTGACAAAGTTCATCTGGTCATGGTAATCTCCCGTTTTTTGGTTTGCCTTAAACATTAACAAAGCGTTGGGAATAAAACCATCTTTTCCTCCTGCGTGCACTATTATTAACCGCTGGCCTGTACTGATTTGTTTTTTACACCGAATTCTTTTCCATCGGTCCAAGCCTCTCCGGACACATGTGAAGTGTGGATGTAGGTTTCATCAGTATAAACTAGTGGTCTATCTTTAGACCGATGATATCCCGCAATTTTGGTAAGGTAATTTATTCTTAGCAGTCGTATGTTGTGTCTTTCCATTAATGGTTTCCATTTAAATCCTAATTTTTGTATTTGCTTTCGTAAGGTGGAAATGCCAAATTTGTAATCTATACCGGATTTTTAACACAGAGTGGAGTTCCTTTTAGGTTGGAAATTGCTTATGGGACAGATGAAAATTGTATATAGTTCTCCGGATGACTTCCTGATCAAAGTCGTCTACTGCTGATGACGGACAAGTACGTAACTTTTTATTTCTCGGGGAAGTGAGTTTCTTTGTTGATGCGAATTTCTCACTATTGCTCTCAGACACAGTGTTATAAACAGTAGAGAGACAAACACCTGTAGCTTTTTCAACTAACTGGGCAGCCGTGTTAGGGGAATTTAAATCTTTCTTCAGTTTAAGTTCAAAATATTTGTAAAAGTTAAAAATAATTTGCTTACTTTGACTCTCAATCGGACCAAAATTACTTACTGCCATATTTTTTGAAAATTATGCAACTTACACTTACGGGCTGACACAAAATTATTCTGATAATTGTGAGAATACAATAAAATCAGACGTAAAAATATATGCACAACGTAAATAATATTCACAATTTGACACTGACATTATTTTGGTATTTACTTCTTGAATATATAACAAACCTCTTTTTATGCTGATAGTACGAGAAAATAGAAAATTCAAATATAGACATACAATACTACTACATGTGCAATTCCATGCTCTCGTTAATTTTATCTATACGGAATATCTAGTTTTTTTCCATCTTATCTAAATACCTGGAAACTTCTAATCTTGGCTTTTAGTAGGCATTGATATTGAGCATGTTGCACGAAGATAAAATAGTGATAGTTCTTAACTTCTTACATTTAACTTTTACCGGTTGATAGCTTATCTGATAGTTTAACTTTAACGGCCGAACACTATATTGAAATTGCGGACAGATAGCGTTACTTCGGATTAAAATTTGACACATTTTGTATGGGCAAATGTCAAATTTCAACCCGAAGTAGGTAAGCCTTATCTATCCGCGGTTTGAATATAGGGTTCGGCCGTAAGTCAATATGTGAAGAGGGTCGGAAAGTATGTATGTTGACACTTTATTGCTAAATACTTGTAGGTTGACACATTATTGCGAAACAGCGTCCAAATATCCTGTGAATATTTCAAGTGCCGTTATTAATATCGAATAAAAAACGGCAACAAATCACGTTTGTTGTATGGGCCCCCCTTTTGTATTAATTATATTCTGTTGGACAGCACGCTGCCTCACCCGCGCATGTTTGTGTGCAACAATTTGGCTCGCGAGCAGCTCGCCGCGCGGGGCGAGCATGCCTCAGGCTGAGCCGCTCAGATTCGTACCCAGCTTATAATTCAATTTTACACAGCAGGTTTATTCATGTTCTTAAGTTCAAGTTGCTTTAACCTTTTCAACGCCTTTGACAACACGGTGGCCTAGTTGGGAGAGACCCTGCCTCCGAAGCCAGCGGCAACATGATTTTTAAACGTAGTTTTTTATGTTAAGGAGAAGGCACCTGATTGAAACTTGGTAAGTAGATGTATTCTGTGAACCGCATTAAGATTTTCACACAAAAATAGAAAAAAAAACATAAATTTTGGGGGTTCCGGATATACCTATAAGATCGACCTAAGAGAATCGCCACCCTGATTGGGAGTGATTCTGCCTCCGAAGCCAGATATTTGTGTGATGAGCGCGAATATTTGTTCCCGAGTCTTGGATGTTTTCTATGTATTTAAGTAGGTACGTATTTCTCTGTATAAGTATGTTTATCGTTGTCTAGTACCCATAGTACAAGCCTAGAGTTTAGTTTGGGACTAGGTCAATTTGTGTAAGTGGTAGGTACCCTGATATTAATTAATTGTAATACTTTTCGTCACACAACAGAACTGATTTCGCGTTCGTTGTTTGTATGGTTAACTACGGGTGTCTATCATTTCATCGACACCTTTCATCAAATGTATCATTCATCGAATTTCATTCCATCGAACGCTATTTTCTGCTGAAACCATAATGTTTTCAGGGTATCTTAAACATCTCATCTAATCTAACCTACGTAATTAATGTTTAATACCCCGAATTACGGTTTCAGCAGAAAATAGCGTTCGATGAAATGATACATTTGATGAAATTAAATTCGACGAAGTGATGAGTTACCGTTAACTACGCTTAACTATGGTCCAAGTTTTTGGTCACCGCCTAAATCTGTGTACGGAACCCTCGGTACGCGAGTCCGACTCGCACTCGACTGGTTTTTAGGGTTCCGTAGTTAAACTAGGAACCCCTAGAAAGCTGTAATTTGGCATGAATATACATGTAGTCACACCAACAAGGTGGTAAAATAAAAAGTTGAAACATCTTTTTTTAATAATGTTGGAAGGTTTGGTTTTCTCGTCTACCCTATAGCGTGGGGTGTCGTTGAATAGATCTTTCTAAAATAAAATCATCTCGGACGGCACCAATTAACTTTAAATAAAAAAATAGTTATTACTTGTTGACTTTTATGTTTGTAGTACTTAACGTCTTCGGAACCCTACACTGAGCGTGGTCCGACATGCTCTTGCCCGGTTTTACTGATATATAATCAAATGTATTAGTTTTCCACAGATAACAGCGTCTAAGATCTTATCAAATACCATCAGTATCGTATCTAGTTTCTGTCTAGTGTCAGGCGAGATAACACGCAGCGGAGATGCTCCGGAACCCACGCTATGTGCACGGTCCACGGGACCTGGAGGTGCCCGTCCACCTCCACGTTGGGCAATACATGCTGCAGAAGATCTGGGAATATGGGGACAGCATTGCTATTGTAAGTTTTATAACCCCTGACAGAAGCGGGCGGTCGCCGCCGACAGTCGGTCTTTTGACCGTGGCCTAAGAAAATCTGTCAGTCTGCTGGACATAGGCCTGAGAGGCACTTAGAAGGTGGCAGAAGGACAGGGTGTTGAGAAGCATGTAAGTATATATCCAGAAGTGATAATGACTGAGATGATGATGGTAAATAATGGAACGTCATCCTCAGGGTTGGCAACGCATTTGAGGTCTTAGGATTATAGTCTTGAGAATTCAAATGTCTATGGGTCTCAGATTCCACTTACCATCAGGTGGCCTGAGTGCTCGTGTCTTCTCCTTAACATAAAAAAAAAACTAGTGTAGGTAGCAAAGTGTTAAGGTGGGTACGAATTAGAGCAGCCTCGGGTTAAGGTACGCACGGCTCACCTATTTTGCTCAAATTCGTACGTCGCTCTCTTGACCGTGCTCAAAGGCGCCTCAGTATGCGTGCCTCGCGTAATTTGAACGTGTATCCGAGCGTGCCGCGGGCAGAACAAGTTCTAACTTGTCTGTGGGCGAGGCGCGTACAAATTTGATAAAGTTACCGAGCCGTTTCACCACCGAGGCGATCTCTTCTTCTTTTTGTTAATAATTCGGTGAATGATAAACGCAGCGGCTGTCATCGTGTCCGATGCCATTTTGAAATGTCGACTCGCCGCCTCACTCACGCATGTTTATGTGCAACAATTTGGCTCGCGAGCAGCTCGCCGCGTGGGGCGAGCACGCCTCAGGCTGAGCCGCTCGGATTCGTACCCAGCTTTATATGTTTATCGTGTGTGTTTGTGTGTTTGTCTATGGCAACGCAGCTCCCAAACAGATCGACCGATTTGGACGCGGATTATATATATCTATTTAACGGTTATGCACTTAGAATGTTGTTATCTTCAGTAAGACAGTGAGTCGGATATATATTTAAGCAACTTACATTTGAAACTTTGTGAGGTATCGTGCATTATATCCACGTCTGCGGCGTTCAACAAACCGTTTTACAAGATCGTAGCTCTTGCAAGCGGCTTAGAGGCCCTAGCCAAGATGCAAACGCTCCTAAAGCTGGGTACGAATCTGAGAGGCTCAGCCTGAGGCATGCTCGCCCCGCGCGGCGAGCTGCTCGCGACCCAAATCGCTGCACGGCCAAAAGGCAGCGTACTTGACGCGAGCCGTCATTTCAAAATGGCGTCGGACACGATGACAGCTGCGGCTGCGTTTATCATAATTCACCGAATTATTAACGAAAAGAAGAAAAAATCGCCTTGGTAGTGGAACGGCTCAGCAATTTTATCAAATTTGTACGCGTCTCGGCCACAGACAAGTTAGAACTTGTCGTTCTGCCCGCGGCACGCTCAGATTTAGTGAGATTTAGTGGTGGTAGGACCCCGTGCAGGGTCCGTCCGGATCGCTACCACCATCTTATCCATTAACCACCCGCCAAGCAACAGTGTTCACATTGTTGTGTTCCGGTGTGGGGATAAGACAACCGGTGAAATTACTAGCATAGAGGCATTCCATCTTAGTCCTCAGGGTTGGCAACGCATTTGAGGTCTTGGGATTATAGTCTTGAGAATTCAAATGTCTATGGGTCTCAGATTCCACTTACCATCAGGTAGCCTGAGTGCTAGTGTGCCTTCTCCTTAACATAAAAAAAAAAAAAAAAAAAAAAAGATACACGTCAAAGTTACGCGAGGCACGCAGACCGAGGCGCCTTTGAGCACGGTCAAAAGACCGACTCTCGACGGTGAGCGCGTATGAATTTGAGCAAAATAGGTGAGCCTTGCGCGCCTCGACCCGAGGCTGCTCTAATTCGTACCCACCTTAAAGTTTCTTTTCTATCGCTCAAACTGTATGGGATCACAGTCGACCACGTGGTTTATCGAAACGCACGAGAATGTCATCCCGTAAATTTTGAGCGATAGAAAAGAAAAACGTTAGGAGCGTTTGCATCTTGGCTAGGGCTTCAGATTGGACTTGTGCAGCGACTCTCCAAACAATCTACGTGAGCCTCTACGCGGTATTTTGCTTGGTGTATAGAAGTTTAATCTACTCAGAAGTATAACGAGATTTGATCTTACTGTGTGTGTTTAGTGGTGGCAGGACCCTGTGCAGGGTCCGTCCGTATCACTACCACCATCTTATTCGTTAACCACCCGCCAAGCAACAGTGTTCCGGTGTGGGGATAAGACAACCGGTGAAATTACTAGCATAGAAGCATTCCATCTTAGTCCTCAGGGTTGGCAACGCATTTGATGTCTTAGGATTGTGAATTCAAATGTCTATGGGTTTCAGATTCCACTTACCGTCAGGTGGCCTGAGTGCTCGTGTGCCTTCTCCTTAACATAGAAAAAATTGAAAAAAATTACATGTTTTTAGATCAACGCGGACACAGAAGAGACCCTGAGCTACCGCCAGTTCGCACAGCAGGCTGTGGACGTGGCGCTGTCGCTGGTGAGGCTGGGGGTGACGCCCGGCCAGCGCGTCAGCATCTGCAGCGAGAAGAGGCTCGAGTTCCTGCCCACCGTTCTGGGGATCATATGCTCCGGAGCCACGTTTGTGCCGGCTGATATTACTTGCGGCATTGGTAATAATAATACTTTGTTGATTGTTGTTGCTGTGATTATTTTTGTAGAGGCGGCTAAGGGAATAAAGTCTTGCAGTACCGTTAGGCGATGGGCTTGCAACCTGTCACTAATACACTGGTTCAAACTTCTTGGCCTGATTGCGCAAAATGAGGTTATATAATTATAAAGAAGTCTTTTTAGATTTGTTGGTACTGGGCCTCTATTCTACTGCGTTATAACAATATCGATTTGTTTGTTTGTTTTTTGTTTTAGGTTAAGGAGAAGGCACACGAGCACTCAAGCCACCTGATGGTAAGTGGAATCTGAGACCCATAGACATTTGAATTCTCAAGACTATAATCCTAAGACCTCAAATGCGTTGCCAATCCTGAGGACTAAGATGGAATGCTTCTATGCTAGTAATTTCACCGGAGTTTGATGTGTTTTAGAATCGTTTATGTTACAGTCGCCATTATTGTAAATGACATAAGAGTTATCAAAACGTTGACAATACGGAAACACGTCACATACGATATCGTTATTACCGTGTAGAATCCCAGCCCAGTCGTGCCACAAGTATAAGTTACAACGATGTACCTGCGCAGAAAGCATTTTGTTTAGAAGGCGCGAAAAGGTTTTGCCAATTATAAGGCAGTCCGTTTGCGCGGGCAAAACTTCGACGGCTATTGGTCAAATATTCGGCAGCCATTGCAGCGACGCCGTCGACCGCCATTTTATTTAGCGTACGCACGAGCGCTAAGCGATTCATTTCGTGTTTTTCCGAAACTGTACATAATTCTGGAATTATTTCAGGACCATAGTGTTGAACCCTATAGGTTAGGTTAGATTAGTTTTAAAAAAATCCTAAAATATTTCTAGTTAAAGAAAAAAAAGCAGTTTGGCAGATGAATAGGTTGCGAAACGATGCATTTGTCTAAGATTTGTCGGCGAAAAGGCAGAGAACCCTAATTTTCGTTACGCAAAGGAAAAATATTTTGTTTCAGTTAAATTTTGACATAATTGATGTCAAAATTTAATTGAAACAAAATATTTTTCCTGGTCCTTAACTATGTACAATATTTTTGCAATTCACCCCTAAACTGGCTTTATGGTCAAACAAAGTTAACACAATGCGGCACAATGCTACATACGGGCCCGTTTCAACGTAATATTTAATGTGTTATTTTAGTTGTGATTTGTTTTAATTGAGTTTCTGTCAGCGTGGATACAATTATTATTATATTTTATTCGATTACAAAATAAATCATTACAAGTATCATCATTCACATTAAACTAAAAATAATGACTAGAGTCTGGCAAACGAAAACGTCACCTGAGAAAGCGCAGCAATTCAAAAAATATATATGTGTACATGTATATATGTGTGTGTGTATATGTGTATGTGTACTAAATCAGAGTAGGAAAAAATGTTTTGATACTTACATAAGTGCCAGACTCTATCAAAACATTTTTTTCCTACTATAATTAGTAATACCACATGTATATTTTTTGAATTGCCGCGCTTTCTCAGGTCACGCTTTCGTTTGCCAGAATTTAGACAATATTGCCTAAATAGTGCAAAATGTGGTTACGGATTAAAAACAATTATTTTTAGCGTTTTTGGTATTTCTGTAGCTCCGGCTACTACACTCTGGGAATGAAGGCGTGATTTTATTATATCTATGACTAGGAGAGCATCACGACGAAGTCTCTACGTCAGGCGAACAGTTAATATACCATTTCCCATCATTGGAAGTTGCTAAAGTTAATGGTTGTAGTAACAAAATATTATTTTGAACAGGTAATAATAATATTACATTATACGATTTCAATTTTTGAATCCAACCATTATCAGTCGTTTATCTGACATTCGCTGTCTTTTTTGAGCCAGTAGGTAAATAGTCAAGTGTATCTTATCGGAGAGGTTCGTGAAGTGTCGTCTCCTTATTCACTCCCTCGGCTAAGGAATTATTCACAAGGAATCATAGTCCGTTACTACATCAAGTTCAAAAATCAAAATCAAAATGTTTACATACAATCACGCCTTCATTCCCAGAGTGGGGTAGGCAGAGCTACACAATACCAACAACTACAAAAAGAGTTCTTGGTAATTCTGTAACCACATTTTGCACAAACAGGCTAAGATGTTTACCAGTGTATTAGTGACAGGTTGCAAGCCCGTCGCCTAACAGTACTACAAGCCCTGATTCCCTTAGTCGCCTCCTACGAGATCCACGGGATATCATGGAGTGGCACTATTCTAACCCGGCAACCACACGGGCAATCAAAATGTTTATTCAGTAAATAGGCCACCATAGGGCTCTTTTACACGTCGGTAATATGAAGTGAATTTAGTGTTATGAAGCTCCAAGAAACTCCAGCACAAGGTCATTTTTTCATACATAAAGTACAGTAATACTTAAAAGTAAGTTACATTACAAGTACTTAATAAAGTAATAAATAGTAATTATTAAAGCTAGAACAAATAAAATCATTACAAATGTAAGGCTAATAACATTAAACTAAAAATAATGAGTCTAGGAGAACAACACGACGTGGTCTCTACGTCAAAAGCCATAACTAAAATAATAAACTTCATCCACCTGTACTTGTGGTTATTGTAATAAAATACGAATTTAATTCGATGTAAACTGCCAAATTCACTTTCGGGTGCACCGCTCGCATTCTTTGTTTACGCGGCGGCATCCTTCGACAAAAGGGGGCACGTGCCAAGGTGACGACACTATCAAAGCGAATGGGCGTAGTTAATATGGCAGAATTGGATACTACTCCAACATACCACTAGTACAATAAAGTATCGCTCCTCTTTCCAGCCACGATTCTGCACCGCGTGAACATCGCCAAGCCAACCCTGATGTTCTGCTCCCCGGACGCCTGGCGAACCCACCGGGAAACCCTGCAGCAGGTCGACAGCCTGAAGACCTTCGTCGTCTTCGGAGAGAAGGTGAGGATAGTACAGTTAAAAATATTTTATGATTCTATTTTTAAAATAATATAGAACCAAACTAGTTGACATCGCTAAGACTATAGCTTTGAGGAAGTGGAAGTGGGTCACATATGCCGTAGACAGGATGGAAGATGGGGCAAAAATGGTCCCCGTTCAGGGCGCCGAAATGTAGGCAGGCAGCCCATGAGATGGACCGACGATCTGGTCAAAAAGCCGCTAAGAACTGGATAAGGAATACCCAAGACCGTAGAGAATAGAGTGCAATGGAAGAGGCCTACTCAGCATTGGGTGGCAACAGGCTTAAAAAGAAGAAAAATAATATTTTTAAAATATTTCGTTCAAACTGTTGCGGGTGGTAGGACCCTGTGCAGGGTCCGTCCGGATCACTACCACCATCTTATCCATTAACCTACCGCCAAACAGCAGTGTTCTCATTGTTGTGTTCCGGTTTGGGGTTAAGACAGCCGGTGAAATAACTGGCACTCCATCTTAGTCCTCAGGGTTGGCAACGCGTTTGCAGTCTTGTGAATGTGAATGTCTATGGGTCACAGTGTCCACTTAACATCAGGTGGCCTGTGTGCTCGAGTGCCTTCTCAATGACATAAAAAAAAACCGGCCAAATGCATGTTGGACCACGCACAGTGAAGGGTTCCGTAGCTGGGATGAACGTTCATGGTTGAAATTCATTTTTTTTTCTTTTATTAAAATCTCAAAAACTACACAGCGTATCATGTTCAAAACAATTTTGGTTGGAATTATTTCGTATGTTCTACTACTGTATTTTTTATTAGAATTTTCTATTTAACAGTTCAAAAACTACCCACCCGGACAGAATTTTTACGACTTTAGAAGCGTATATCTCGCCAACTGTTCACTTACGTAAAAAAGTCACTTAAAAACCTCCGTATAATTTTGGAAGCCCTAACTAAAAATACCTCACACGCTGATGTAACTCAAAAAAAATTTTTTCGTCCCCTAGTTACATGTATGGAGTGCCACCCCTAATTTTTTTTTTTTTAATTTTACTACATCATTGTATAGCTGTTCATAGAATACATCTATCCTCCAAATTTCATTTATATAGCGCCAATAGGCTCTGAGTAAAATGGCTGTGACATACAAACGGACAGACGGACATGACGAAATTATAAGGGTTCCGTTTTTGCCATTCGGCTCCGGAACCCTAAAAAGGCTAAGACCAGAAATAGTACGATACACTCATTGGAGGACACCCGCGACTTCGAACGCGCAGAATAGGGAACATTCATTGATTTACTTTCTCTGGAAAGTGCTATGAAATATAGGGATAACTGTTTAGGTGAAACAATTGTCGTGTTATTTTTCCATAAGATTTATAGCTTTAAAAAGTCATAAATCGAAGACAGGAATGACGTCACAGCTGTTGTTCCACGTGTAAAATATACTCACTGTCTAAAGACAGACACTGTCCCTGTTTAAAAACCTCACACAAATTGACCTAGTCCCAAACTAAGCTCTAGGCTTGTACTATGGGTACTAGACAAAGATGAACAAACATGTATAGATAAATACATACTTAAATATATTTATAGAAAACATCCAAGACTCAGGAACAAATATTCGTGCTCATCACACAAATATCTGCCCTTACCGGGATTTGAACCCAGGACCGCTGGCTTCAGAGGCACTTCCAACTAGGCCAACGGTCGTCATAATAATTAAATATTTCAGGTGGAAGGCGCAATATCGTTCGACCAGTTCCTCACTGAACATGGTCCTGTGGAAGACTTCGTGGCGCCTCCAGTGGAGGGCTGGAAGGACCTGGCCGTCATCCTATACTCCTCAGGCACCACGGGGCTGCCCAAGGGGATCCCACTGACACACCTGAACTTCTTCATGTTCATCATCGCCGTTATTGACCTAAAGGACTCGGAGTAAGGAGCTTGTTAAATTATGTTTTCTCAAACATGCTCGGAAAGAACCATTTTCCGATTGAAACACATGGACGGAAAGTGCCTCACTTTACTTCCAGGCAGGGATCGTTACCGGCTGTTCCGTACTGGAACAGATTATTTTAACTAATCATTTAGATAGGTGTTACATACAAGTCAACACAAACTTGAATCTAGGATTTTCGTCCTTTTCTTTTTTATCTTTATTTTAATTGGGTCTGCGATAAGCTGTGACAATCTGAACGGACCAATCCCACGGCAGCGCGCGACACTAGCGCCACCTAACATGCTATGGCGCGGATCAACAAAAGTCTAGTCTAAAAAACGAACGCCGTCGCGTAAGCAGCAAAACTTTCCACCTGCTTTCGAAACTCCAAAAACGTTATCTCTTTCACCCTGGAATTAGTGGATTCGAACTCGTGACACCTATGGACTTGTGTTGTGGTATATTTACTGGATTTTCTTGTGAGCTGTGCCGACTTGCACCCTGATCTTCTACCAAGGCCTTGGAACACGCGGTCGCCGGAGGATCGTAGCAGTAAGTCGCTAGACCTAGTTTAATACCTAACACCGGCTATAATTGCATTTCGCTATTTATATCGCTACAACTTTGATTATCGGTGTAATGAATACCGGTATTCAAGTTTATCGGTTTACCCATTTGAGAACAATACATCTTTTTGATACTTTACCCCTGAAAACCATATCCAAGGCTGAGATTCTGGGCGGTAGTAACGATATCGTCTTTGACGTGCTTCCGTATTGTCAACGTTTTGACAACTCTTATGTCATTTACAATTATGGCGACTGTGACATAAACGATTCTAAAACACATCAAACACGATATCGTTATAACGCAGTAGAATACAGGCTCAGTAAGGTAAATAATGATATCGTATTTTACGTGTTTCCGTATTGTCAACGTTTTGATAACTTATGTCTTTTACAATAATGGCGACTGTGACATAATCGATTCTTAAACGTGTCAAACAAGATATCGTTTTAACGCACCTGTGGAGCTAGTCAAGTTGCATTCGACAATCGTTAGCGCTTATGTTTCGATTGAAAATCGTCACGTGGTACTATCTCAGTGGCTTACGTCAATTCCATACATTGTCGATTGTCGAATGCAACTTGACTAGCCCCAAATCTGAAATTAAAATTAATTACATTCTAATTGACATCTAACTGATGGCAATGAATAGCGGTATTGAATACAGGTATTTAATACTGTAAATAGTGTGTAAATAGCGCTAAAAACAAAAGCGGAATGACAATAATACCTATTTCTTTTGTTTCTGGAGGTTAGATTTCTTACAATAAATATTCAAATATAAAAGTAAAATAACAATACTCGTATAAAAAATAAATACTATAAAAAACCTAACCTACGGGTGCGGAGAGAGGAACCTCCTCAGAATACGTGCCGTGTCCAGGAGAACTGCTTTCTGTATCTGGCCATGTAAAACTTAAGAAATGGCTAGACGAGTATACGAGATATAAATTCTGTTCTGAATAAATAAACGAAAAAAAAAATGGGAACTATTAACATAGTATACTCGTAAATACTGTGCTATTAATAAATATATATTTCAGTAAGCACAGGGGATCGCGCTTACTCAACACGCGCGAATGGTACTACACGTACGGCCTGTGCTTCTCGCTGTCCTGCGTGCGCGCAGGCGTCACTCTGGTGTACTCGCCACGGAACCAAGTCGAGGACCTGCTCGCGGCTATCGATAAATACAAGGTACCTTCTTCACCATTATAGTACACTAGGAACCTACCGCCAAACAGCATTCGCTTTGCGTTCCGGTGTGGGGATAAGACAACCGGTGAAATTACTAGCTTAGAGGCATTCTATAACTTGGGTCCAATGATTTACAATGGTTACATAAAACAGTTGCATACCTACTACAAATTCGTTTTACAATCAACTTGAACAATGGCTGTGTGGTTGCCGGGTTGTAATAGTGCCACTCCATGTCTTCCCGTGGATGTGATGTGGACGAAATTAAAGAAACGAATCTTAAATTTAAGCTTAAGAATTACTTTATGTCACAATTAAATTAGCTTAGCTTTTAGTAATGATTATACAACGTAAATTTATGTGATTAGTTAAACCAGCAGCTCTGCCCCCTCACAAACCCTGCGTGGTTTAAGGGGACAAACTTTAATAACCTTCTGTAACACTTTTATATTTATAATAAATTAAAAAAAAAAAAAAAAATGTCGTAAGAGGCGACTAAGGGAATAAGCGCTTGCAGTACAGTATCACGGTGTCTAAAGAGCAACTCGTCTATGGGGCAACTCGTCTAAGACGCAGGTTATCTAAATCGCAGCTCATCTACATATCAACTGGCCTAAAAGCAACTGGTCTACATGATTTTTTAAGTAGCAGCTCGTCTAATTAGCTATTGGTCTATGTAGCAGCTGGTCTAATTAGCTATTGGTCTATGTAGCAGCTGGTCTAATTAGCTATTGGTCTATGTAGCAACTCGTCTAAATGGACACTCGCCGAAATCGCAACTCGTCTAAATTGAGGCACGCAACTTAAACGCAACTGGTTAACAAAAACTTCTCGGAGAGGTGCAAGCTCTAGCCATGATGCCACTTCACACACCGAATTATTTTCAGATGTTCTAGAACAATCAAGCGTAAACCATGCCACAAACATGTAAGATGTAAATGTTCGTTAGAAAAAGAATGCGTATTTGCGAAATTCAACTTTTTATGTACAAATAAATGGGTATGAGTTGTTGGTACTTCCAATCACACTGATGACTATCATCAATTGTCTGGCAGGTGAGGTCTATCCAGCTGGCGCCTGCGACGATAGTGCAGCTGGTGAACTCGGAGCTGCTGCCGCGGTACGACGTCAGCTCGCTGGAGCGCGTACTGTCCGCCAGCACGCCCGCTGACGGAGATCTCGTCGAAAACGCCAAGAGCAAGTAAGAGCAAGTGGTATGGTCAGGGCAGCATACAACTCTTTGGACGCGAGACGTAATCTTAGGGGATCGTAACACAATGTATAAAGTTCAAAATACTAATGTTATAAACGCGAAAGTTTCTAAGTATGGATGTTTGTTACTCTTTCACGCAAAAACTACAGGACGCATTTTGGTGAAATTTGGAACGCAAACAGCTTATACCTTGGATTAATTCATAAGGTACCTTTCATATCGCTATTCCCTCGGGCACTGATTTAAGAGGCCGTATACGAAATTTTGCCAGATTTGCTTATTTTCGCGATTTTACAGTTTAAATACTGCTTTTCTATAAGTTTTAATGCACATCATGATATATCATTTCAGTTATGATCGAATAAATGAGTAACGAATGAATAAGCTACTTTTTTATCTTTGTCGAGAATTAAAATTCGGAATTTAGGTTATTTTAATACATTATATATTACTATTTAATTTTTATTTTTTGGATGTTTTTTTAAGGTAATGGATTGATTTTGAACTGAAGTTTATTACTGTTCTTTTAATTTTATGAACGAGTGTTTTAAGAAGCCGAAATTTAAAACTATTGTTTGTCCATTTTCTATAAAAATTTACCAAGTTCATAATTTTTTTACACAAAAAAATATATAAAGGTGGTAAAAAGTAATTCATACATTTTTTTGACAACTTTTACAGCAATCAATTGCTATTTTTTCATATCTTTAAGACGTCAAAACGATTCGTGAATATGCGATATTCTAAACTTCTTACAGCAAAACTCACTAAACAGTCGCCGGTCAAAATGAAATAATAAAAACAAAAAAGTATTTCATACATTCGTTGAAAATCGAAATTATCTTTCGTGTTGCGCATTAAAACTTGTAGAAGTAAAGTATTTCAACAGTAAAATCACGTCTGTAAAATCACGAAAATCAGCGAAATCGGCAAAATTTCGTGTACGGCCTCTTAAACGCGTACGAAGTCCCGGGTGGAAACTAGTAATATATATTGGTTAGATTTCTTTGTTTCCTTTTTAATATTTTGTACGATCCACAATCCCCCGAGTACTTAAAACATCTTTTTAAATTTCTGGGTTCTACTCACAATCGTCAGCTACGATCCACTGACAATCTCACTCTCTCTATCCCTATTCACCGAACTGGCTTTATGTCCACCTCTTTCGCCCTTCAAGCAGCACGACTTTGGAACGACCTTCCCCTTAAAATCAAGCAAGCTCCTAACAAGTATTCCTTTAAAAAGAAAGTTCGCGAATTTCTTAGCAGGTAGAATTGTCATCATCTTGATATTATGATTGCTTTATCTGAATTAATTTTTGTTTATCCTCTTATTATTACATATTATACATTTATATTATATATGTTTGTGTTATTATTTTTACTAGCGCAATATATGTATTTATGTTATTATAGCTTATTGATATGTAAGTGTATGTGTATTAGTTACACCTTATGTTGCACCGTCACTACAATCTCTGCTTTGCCCAAAGGTCAACTGGTAGAGAATACCTTACGGCATTAAGTTCGCCTTTTGTATACTAAGTGTATTCTTTTGTGCAATAAAGATTAAATAAATAAATAAATAAAATAAAATAAAATAAATAAAATGATTCTTTATTTAGGTATAAACCCATCAATGAAATAGTTAACAATATTACCATCAAACATTCATAATTAATAATTAATAATTTCATTTAATCTAATCTAATTTATAATTTACAATTTAATTCAATTTAATTTATAATTATATATTTAATTTTTAATTTATTATTATTTATAGTTATATTTCAGAAACCGTAAACTTTTCAATGTTCCTTCTTTTAAACGTAACGTATTTATTTATTTCTATCTTCACTGACATTTTTTCTTCAGATTCCCGAACTTGCGCGCGGTGTATCAGCTATACGGCATGTCGGAGGTGGGGGCGCTCTGCTCGGAGGAGCTCTCCACCAAGGGGGTCAAGTCGGGGAGCGTGGGACAGCCCGTTGCTGGGGCTGTCATGAAGGTATTTTTTATTAGCAATAAGCATGCTACTTTTATATATATAATAAGCAACCTGTTAACACGCACTAATAGCACGCCCCCATCCGCGCTTTTTCTCAAGACCGTCGTTTTTCGAGCAAACTCGAAAAGAGCTTGCTCATTATTAGCAATCGACACATATACTACTAATTAGCAATTGCTCAATAGTTGCATGTTTTCGTGCTAGTAATGAGCATGTAACTGTAACATTGCATAAGCATGCTCATATTAAGCATACTAATAGGACGCTTTTTAGCATGCTCTTTTAGAGCATGTGTAACTGTAGCTTAAGATTAAGACAAGTAACTCGTATTTTCTTTCAAAGCAGGTATTTTCATGATCGAGTATAGGTTTGTACGGTTTCTAGCAAGTGTTTCAAGGTTGAGGTTGGTTTTCTGTGTGAACTGGCTTTTAGAGCTCTATAAGTTCGACTGCGACTGTCCTACGGGGTGACAGACGTGGAGGGAGGCTACAGCTATAAAATTGCGCGCTCTTCTCATCCCTGTTCCACAGCCTGCCTTTGCTGACGCTTAAGGGTCCCACAGACTAACAGTTTACCTACGGTCCCAATTTTAATCAGGCGTTATGCCGTCCAAAATGTATAAAGCTTACAAATTAAATGATTACCGGCCATTTTTTTTATTGCATGTTGAAGGCAAATGAGCACATCAGGCCACCTGATGGCAACTCTTTAGATCACAATGGCGGATTTGGCTATGGTATCGGAGTGTCGGGGCTAAGACCTGTCGAATTCAGTCGTAAACGTGAAGAGGATCAATATTGGCCAACGAACTGTTACTCCGTGAGAGTCTGAAGATGCGTCCCCGCTTGCGTCTGTCTGTTATTGAAGAAGCCATTGTCTTATGCTGTTTTTCTTCAGGTTGTGGACCAGAACACTCGCGAGCCTCTCGGCCCGAAGCAGCGAGGGGAAATTTGCATTAAGTCGCCGGGTCTCTTCCCGGGTACGTAGCTTGAGCTGTTGCTTCTTTCTATACACTTACGCTGAAATCTGGTTATTTTATGTTAGGAATCTTCTGGGACTTCAATTAATTACCTGACTGCCCAAAGGTAGGGTATATTTTTCAAGCGTATGTATGTGTCTAGTTTGTTCTAGGCACGCTCTGCAGCCTAAACGGCTTGACGGATTTTACTATATGAGGTGTCATTCGATTTGTCTGAATTGTAGAAATGACATAGGGGACTGTGGGAACAAGAAACCTGACAAACTTTAAGTACGTATTTCTGAAGGTATTTGTAAATAATGTTACATTAACAAAGGTCCAATACTGCTTTATTAACTTAATTATTTTCTAGAATAAAATCAATGTATTAACTACGGTAATTTCTTGTGAACAATTCCTTAGCCGAAGTAGGAGTGAATAAGATTTGACACTTCACAAACCTCTCCGATAAGATACGACACTTGACTATTTACCTACTGGCTCAAGAAAGACAGCCAACGTCAGATAAACGACTGATAATGGTTGGATTAAAATATTAAAATTGCGTATTGTAATATTACGTATTCAAATAAATTAATTCCTGAGGGAATTTTTCGGGATAAAAGTACCCTATGTCCTACCCCGGGACTCAAACTATCTCCATACCAAATTTCATCTAAGTCGGTTCAGCGGTTTATCCGTGAAAGCGTACCAAACATGGAGACAGAGAGACGATAAATAAATAATTAAATTTGATACAGGCATTTATCACTAGTCACAAATTGTGGAAAACCTTGGGGAAGGCCTTTGTCCAGCAGTGGACGTCTTGCTACTGATTATGATGATGACTCTCTTCAGGATACCTGGGCAGCTCCTCGCGTGAGCACCTTGACGAGGAAGGCTTCATGCTGACCGGTGACGTCGGGTACTACGACGAGGACGGCTACTTCTTCATCATTAACAGGATCAAGGAGCTCATCAAGTTTAACTCCTTTCAGGTAATCTTTTAGGACCGTGTCGAATACCGCTATTGTAGGGTACGTGACACTGAGCATAGGGGCAATAAAAACAGTTGTCAATAAGGATTGAAGTACACGTTGCTTAGCGATATACTCGTAGTTATTTGTTTTAATTGATATTATACCGTGTGCTTGCCGGGTTAGAATAGTGCTACTCCACGTCTTTCCGTGGATGTCGTAAGAGGCGACTAAGGGAATAAATGCTTGTCGTACTGTTAGGCGATGGGCTTGCAACATGTCACTAATACACTAGTAAACTTCTTGGCGAATTGTGTAAAATGTGGTTACAGAATGATCAACATGTACGGTCTTTGTATTACCGACCGTACAGTCGCAAACGCAGCAGTTTGTATTTTATGTTATTATTGCAGTTTTACCTTACTTACTTCACTTCGAATATAGCTATTAAGCGACACACTTGGGTTTGTTAAAATAAACGTTTTACTTTACCGATCGGTGTATCAGTTATCAATATCAGTTAAATATCATACCAATCTACTATCACAATATCAGTGGACCTCAGTGCCACCAGCTGTGCAGCACCATCAAGAATATAACAGAATATCTCGAACATCGTTATCAGTATCAATATCAAATAATACAAATACTATCAAGCATATATCACAAAGGATATCTGGGTAAATCAACAGCCCAGACATCTTTATGGTCCTTCGAACCGGATTCATATCAGTGAGTTTTACGTATTTTTGAGCAAGTTTGTGACCTACGTAAGTAGAGTGTGACAGCAATCGGCTAACTGGCCTCCCACAAGCGGGTCTCACCAGTGAGTTGAGAAGATGCTGAAGTACACGAATACTTACAAAGGCACATTGGAATAGTTATCAAGAAACAAACTTTTATCATGGATATACTTTTTTTTTCTTCTCTTTTCTTTTTTATTTTTTTTTATTTTTTTTTATTTTTTCTCTTTTTCGTCTTTTTAGAGTTGTTGGTATTCCTGTAGCTCTGCCTACCCCTCTCTGGGAATCAAGTCATGATGTTATGTTATCTGTAAGCCAACTTTATATTAACCCGCAGCCTCATCATCATTATTTTGCCCTTATCCCAACTTATTTGGGGTTTGCGCAACATGTCTATAACATATTTTTATATAAACATAAAGACAAAAAACATAAGCGACGTCATTCAAGGTCACTTCTCTTCGCTTCAAAGCATTGCTCACCGTGCAATCTCCAGTGTCATATATAAGCTTCTTGGGCTGGGACTACTGTACATGTCAAAAATCATTATCTTACACCTCTCTCTTACTAGGTGGCGCCAGCAGAGCTCGAGTCGGTGTTACAGCAGCACCCTCTAGTATACGAAGCGGGCGTGGTCGGGGCTCCGCACGAGACCTTCGGGGAGGCGCCGCTGGCCTTCGTAGTGCTGCGGCCAGGGGCCAAGATCAGCGAGAAAGAGCTGGTAGCTTATGTTGACACGCAGGTCAGTTAGCGCCATCTGTTGTCGAGTAGACCAATACAAGTTGTATGAAGGCGTTTATAGATGGCGCGAGTTTATTGAATGTTTATCTCGTTGTCTTGTATATACCTGAGCATTGATTTAATTTAATCGTAAATACCTGGGCAGTGACAATCCTACAATTTTTCGTTGCCTATTCTAAAGTAATACTTAAATTAAGTACCTACAATATAAAAATGAATGTGCGACTTCATTCGTCCGATGTTCACTTTTGACGTAAAATATTAGTCAATTATTACGGCGATGTGTTAACCAACCTAAACTAAAAAAAAACACTTTTTTTTAAATTAAGTTCGCAAATTTTCTTCTTAACGTTCATCATTGAGTTCTTTTTTGCATGTAATTTTTTTCTCATTACAAGGTACTGTAAGCCTGGTAGGCGCCTATTCCTAAGCGTAATACTTTACGCACTTTTAACTAAGCTACGCAGAATAAGCAGTGTTTCTTGTGTTGATTATTTTATTTATTTTAACGTTTAAATATACATCAGTTCACATGTGAATGCCAACGCGGTCCGTTGGAGACTCTGGAGCGTCCCCCTGAAAACCACCGGCGGGCATTCCATATTTCGAAATCTTTTTTATTCAAAACATTTCCGAGACATTTCGACATAACAAAATAGAAAAAAGAAAACAATGAAAGGAGTATGTACTGCTACATCCTTCTTTCATTACAGTACTTAAACAATTTTGGTGTTAGCATTTACCCGAGTACTACAACTGTCGATGTCATGTTGAGCCGGTTTTTACAGGAATTTTGTTCGGAATTATATTAAATCAATGTACTGTTTGCCTTAAAACACTCGTGTGATCTTATTATGAAACTCGCCTTCCGCTCATTTCATAAAACCACACTCGTGTTTTAAGACCCCTCATTATGTAACTGTTACATAAAGTACTATATTGTACGTCTAGCCATTATTTATGGTTTAGCCTTCGTCCAAGATTGCGGACGTCAGACATTTTCTTTTTACAGGTGTCAAAGAGGATGCGGCTGGAAGGAGGCGTGCGGTTCCTCGACGCGCTGCCGCGGGGGGCGGGGGACAAGCTCGACAGGAAGGCGCTCAAGCTCCTGCTCTGACCTGAGACCGCACTTAACAGACCACATATGCCACACTCACACAAGAATAAAAGTGGAACATGAGATGGTGATAGTCTGTAACGAGGTTGTTTGTTACTACCTCCTTTTTGCGTTCCTGGCACCGTTTACATTTCGTTTAAATTCTATCCAAATTCAAAATTGTTCATGATGTATTTGATGCGATCGATAAATTCATTCTCTAGAAAACTTCGATAAGCATCAGACACGGGTCCCGTGTCTTGGTGTCTCATTTTATTTTGTTTAATTATTTATTATTTATCGTTCTGTAAATCTTTTTATTACCAAAAGTATTAAACACATGATATTTAAAGAAAGCGATTTATTTAATACCAACTACAGTATTCTGAGTAATAAATAGCATGAGTCTCCGAGATGCTTACCATTATACCGTCAGAAGTCTAATTCAAATTATTACTGTTTTCATTAAAAACACGACATATATTGACGTCAGCAGGGACCGGCGCGCTATCCCATTCAAGGGGTTTTTGTAAGGGTTTTACTAAGAAAAAACGTATCGCTTAAAAGCCGTTCGATTTGCTTTTAAAACCTGCTAATGCATTTATTTCAGAATAAAATTCCATAGATTATTAGTAACATTCAATCCTATTCTATATTAGTAATTATTTAACAAAAAAGGAATTTAAATTATTTTATTTTATATTTCCTATGCTTACTACCAACCAGTGTGACAACACAGGGCAGTCAGGGTGGCAATTTTTGAAGCTCACCGGTGAAAATTGACGTTGTTTTAAATCATGTTGTGGAGCGATTCAATCTTCCAGCGGGCCCACCTTTTGGATTTGATAGGATAAAGGCGTTATGATACCAAATTTAAAAGGCGGGCCCGCTCGTAGATGAAATCGCTGCACAAATTGATTTCAAATTTAGTCATTTTTCGTCGGTGAGGTTCAAAAATCGCCCCCCAGGCAGGTTAGCCGTCATGCTTAGTGTGGTGTTGCGGCTGCCGCGCATGCGCCGGAGCAGGGAAGCTGCTTCCTTACGCATGATCGCGGGAACCCGCGAGCGCGCCGCCCCATCCCATCCAAGGGGTTTTGAATGGGTTTTATAAGGGTTTCACTTAGAAAACCCGTCCTGTCCGCAGCCTAGTGCAAAGACTAGTACTAGAAAACTGCAATTTGGCATGAATATGCATATTAGTCACGCCAACAAAGTGGTACAATAAAAAGTAAAAAAAATATTTTTTTAGTGTACCTCCCCTACACGTAACGTGGGGATGTATTTTTTGTTTCTCGTCTACCCTGTAGTGTAGGGTGTCGTTGGATAGGTATTTAATTTTTTTAATTAAGTAATCCGTTAATGAAATATGTATTAAGCTTTAAAGCGCTAATTTTTGTTAGACTCAAGTGTCCCTCCCTCTACAGCCAAAACTGCAAATACTAAAAATCTGAAAAAACCTTAAATGAAAGAACATATAACCAATTTTAAAGGAAAACTATCACGACTAAGTAGACATCATTGGTTCTTGAGATACAGGCGATTAAAGTGTTTATACCTACTAAAATCATCTACGACGGCACCAATTGACTTTAAATAGAAAATTAGTTATTAAGTACTTGTTGATTTTTTATGTTTATTTTATTTATTTATTTATTTAGAACCTTCAACAATAAGTACACTGTTACATAAATAATTGACATGCACA
Source organism: Acleris holmiana (assembly GCA_949316455.1). NCBI lineage: Eukaryota > Metazoa > Arthropoda > Insecta > Lepidoptera > Tortricidae > Acleris > Acleris holmiana. The sequence goes on along the minus strand of OX438789.1, from coordinate 9,763,394 downwards.
CTTACAAGCTAAGCGCCTTATTTCTTACAGAAGATCACCGCATGCGTAGAACAAAAAAAAGAAAACAGAGTTAAATGTACTTATTTAAGTTCGGCTTAGTATGTAATTAGAACTACTTAATATTAAGAAGTTCTTTCCTAATTATTGGGAGAGAAGTTGTAGTGAGATCAATCTTGTTTTGATGTTGCTTATAAATATGAAACATGCGCGTCAGAGGACAATGCCTCCTGAGGTTGGTGCGACAATTTGGCAGACAGAATAACTTAATATTACATGACCTAGGATTCCTGGGAGGAACGTGGAAATTTATTTTTTGTAATAAATTCGGACAATCAAAACTTCCTGTTACTATCTTCTTCAAAAACACAAGATCAAACATGCACCTTCTAGTACTTAACGGCTTCGGAACCCTACACTGAGCATGGTCCGACATGCTCTTGCCCGGTTTTTATAGAATAGAGAACGCCTGAGCGACAAGCGGGAAAATGCAACTTGTGCTAAGCGTACATTAGGAATCAGGGACGACAGCGAGTAGCCGAGTACTCAGGGTTTGGTGGCAGACAACTCTAGCGTAGTAATAAGAAAACTATAAATTATAAATAATATATTTATATTATTCTTCAAAAGATCAACAATCATCTCGGTTAGATATATGTATAATTAGGCTGCTATAAAAAACGAAACATTTTTTTTTATTATAAGGAAAAGAGGCACACGAGCACTCAGGCCACCTGATGGTAAGTGGAATCTGAGATCCATAGCCATTTGAATTCACAAGACTATAATCTTAAGACTGCAATCCTAAGACCTCAAATGCGTTGCCAACCGTGAGGACTAAGATGGAATGCCTCTATGCTAGTAATTTTATGTTATTAACCAACAATACTGACAAACGACGAACACTGTTGCTTGGCGGGTGGTTAATGGATAAGATGGTGGTAGCGATCCGGACGTACCCTGCACAGGGTCCTACCACCACTAAAATTTATAGAATCAACAGAAATTAGCCCCTGGATATCAAAAAGAAGCGTCCGAGGAATCTTCCTTGGATGAACTCCCTGTATTTAATATGAGTGTTAATCTTTAAGATGTTGATCTTTAGTGCGGTCTCAGCTCAGAGCAGGAGCTTGAATCAGAATCAGAATCAGAATAATCTTTATTCAAGTAGGTTTACAATAATAAACTCTTTTGAAACGTCATAAGCGCCATTGAGCGCCTTCCTGTCGAGTTTGTCCCCCGCCCCCCGCGGCAGCGCGTCGAGGAACCGCACGCCTCCTTCCAGCCGCATCCTCTTGGATACCTGCAAAGAAACAATCCACAAAACTATTTAATAGATAGAAATGACCTGGGAAACTGGCGACGTCTTTCGTGACCTTTTAAACGGCTTAGCCGTTATCCCTTGAATCACCGACAGTTATTTCATCGACATCTTATTTCTGCCGACAACTTATTGTTTCTAGGTTATCTTAAGCGTGGGTTAGGTTAGGTTAGATCTGTGACCACCAAAAAAATATAGCTCCTTCTCGTGCCTGTCGATGAAATTAAATTCGGCGAAGTAATAGGTACATTCTATGAAATGAGTGTCCATGATTCAGGTAAACCATCACATGTCTAGAAAAGCCTGTCTATGAAATAAAAATTCTGTAAAGTGATACGTTCTATGAATTGAGTGTCGGTGGCATAAGGGTAAAACGGTTAAAACTAGTTTATCGATTTATCCTTTAGATCTATAAAATTTTCCTTACCACCATTTTATCCGTTAACCTAATCTGCCGCCAAGAAGCAGTTTTGGCATTGTTATTTGACTTCAAAGAAAGGAGGTTTTCACTTCGTCGGGATACACTTTTTAATGTCCCTATGTTCTCCTATTACAAAAAGACCGCTGGACAGATTTGAAAAAAAAAAAATTGTTCGATTGTGTATATTATTTTCTAGTTGGTCACATTTCCAGCACGTCAAGATCTGATGATGGGATCTTGGAGAAATCGAGGGAACTCCTCAAATACTATGAGAATGAATATACGTGGACGACATAACAGTATTATTATGAACACTAAAACAACTTCTTTTAAATTCAATAAGATCAGTCCAACTGAAGTCGGCGTCCCACCATATTTTTAACCAACACACGGGTGAATTTTCAAACAGGCATTTTTGGGTGTCACACGAGTGTAGTGTGGAAAATAACAAAAAAATAAAATAAAAAAAATGGTTTTACATCCTATACACTGCCATATTACGAGGCCATTCATAATTATCATGCAAATGTAAGCCAATACTCTGAAAAAAAATATTGAACTTTCAAAATAATGTGAATATGATCACTCTGAGGTATGTCACACTTCCAGTTTTGTCCAAACAAGCTTGCGTAACTTTGTGTGTAGGCAACGTTTTAAACAGTATTATACATCATTGGAAAGATTATTTGTTGACGGTTCTTAATATTTATATAATAATACAAAAATATTAATATCTAAAAGTAGGAAGACCGCTTTATCTTTGTTCCGCGCTGACCACTCACGAAACGACTCGTAAATACCTGCTGATATCTCATTCGTCTAGCGACTCACCGCCAAGTTTGTTTTTCTATTAAAGAGGCCGTTAGTTGTGCGTTCGCCATCGAACTTAGTGGACGTGGATCTGTGTGATTTTAAAGCTAGCGAGGTAAGTCTTTTTCGCGATGTATTTTGGTACCCTGTAAAGTAACTTCGGTGGCGCGTGGTTTATGTACGTTAAATAAGTATGTTTAGTTCATCTTTTAATATATATAGGACCTTTATAGGCTTCATTCAACCTGTAATGCATGTTTTAATAAAGTATATAGAACAGCAGATATCTTTGAAAACCTTTTTTGCCGTAATTTTGGTGGCGTAATTTTGGTGGCGTTTTTGTCCACCGAAATTACAAATGCCCCACCGAAATTACCAATCAAGCTTTATTTTTTATTTTTATATAGTATTTGGTTAAAAACAGTATTATAGATTTAGTATAAATGCTTCTTGAGTGGACTAATTAATTGTAGTTTTTTAGGAGACAATGACTAAGACAAAACAGAGTAGAGAAGAGCGGCTAGAAAAAAAGAGGCTAGCTGAAAAAAAAAGAAAGGTAAAATTAAAAGTGATCCACTAATGTTCGAATCAAAGAAGAAAAAAGACAGAGAGAGGTATCGGCAGAATAAAGCCAGCAAGAAAATTGTTCCAATAAGTCAACTTTCTAAGAAAAAAAGAGAAGCATTAAGAGAAAAAAATAGAATAAACGTAAAAGCTTTTAGAGCAATAAAGTTGCAGTTGGAAAGTGCCTCTCAAACAGAGCCAATGATTTATATAGAAAATATGGATACAGAAAAAGAGTCCCAAGATCCTCTGCATATAACAGAACCGTCACCGTGCCACTCCGGAATTGATGACAATTCACGTAAAAGACAGCCATCAGCCTCTTGTTCGAGGAATTTACTTCTTATCATTACGATTTTTTTTGATAAAAATTACTGACTGATTATGCATGTGATTAGATTAGATTAGATTAGCTCTATTAGATTAGATTGTAACAAACAGTAAAGATTGTTGATTGTTGTAAAGACTGATTTTAAATGTAAGTTAATGATTATTTTTCTAGAGTTTATAAAACTTGTTTTACGTAAGTGAATATAATGTTTTAAAAGTTTTGATTTATTATAAAAAAAGGTTTCTTTTTAAATTGAGATTGAATTATAGAATCTTTTTAATTAAACCTAATTAAAGAAGACAATAAATAAGTAGTCAATTTTATTTACTCAATGTGATTATGTTTACTTCATTGTTACATTTAGCCCGTATGGTTGCCGGGTTAGAATAGTGCCACTCCATGTCTTCCCGTGGATGTCGACTAAGGGAATAAGGGCTTGTAGTATTGTTAGGCGATGGGCTTGCAACCTGTCACTAATACACTAGTAAACTTCTTGGCCTGATTGTGCAAAATGTGGTTACAGAATTATCAACAAGTCTTTTTAGAGTTGTTGGTATTTCTGTAGCTCTGCCTACCCCACTCTGGGAATGAAGGCGTGATGTTATGTATGTATGTGTCAAAATGAAAAATTATTAATGACTGATTATGCATGTGATACCTTAGGATAGGACAATAGCTTGGCTCTTATTTAATTTAAAATAACGTTTTTTTGATTATGTAAGACATTTTATAATTTTTACTAAGTTTTGAGAATGTCATTTAATTTCTAACAAACAGTATTGTTGTAAAGACTGATTTTGCATGTAAGTTTTTGATTATTATTCTAGAGTTTATATAAGTTTTATTTAAAACACTAAAAGTTAAGTTAAGTTAAGTTTTACTTGTTTCAACATTGTACTTTATTATAAAAAATGTTTTGTTATTGAGAATTAATAAATGATTATGTTTAATTTCGTTGTTACAATTATTTCAATAAACAAAATATTAAAAATCATGCAGAAGTTTAATTTAATTTTAATTACATGTTTTTAAAGACTTTTAAACGAATATGTTAATTATTTATTTTTAAACAAAATTATGATGTAATTTCGGTGGTACCGTTGTAATTTACGGTGGCGCAAAAAAAGAAAGAAAAAGTTTTTAACCAAAATAATGGCTTTAGAAGGGTGCCTCATACAGCATTTTAAATACAATTAGAATCTCTTTCTGGACATATATACATTATCACCGTAATATGAAAAAAAAAATGCGCCACCGAAATTACGAAAAAACGACTGTCTCAAAAATTCACCCACACCTATCATTTTAAAAGAAGTTATTTATTTAGTTACCGTAAAACTACACAACTATGGTCCTAGCCTACAACAATCGTCAAATTTTACTTATCACATTATTGTAAAAATATGATAGATTTAGCTATAGCTAGAGTTTAGAGCAATCGATTTTAGGCCAAACGGTACATATACCCAGCAATAATAGCAGTAAGATATCATATTTTAGAACAATGTAATGAAGAAAATTGGACTATTGTTGTAGGCAGACCATAGTTGTGTAGTTTTACGATAACATTTATTTTCCTATAGGATTTTTTTTATTTATTTATGTATATTTTTGCTCTTATAAGAGGCATTACATTTTAGTCCTTACGAATATACCCATCTGGTTCACCCTTGTTCCACCGACAATTTCACTGATTAGTTCTAAAGGGTAAAGCTATAAACCGGACGGAGTAAGCTAGTTTCATATAGCTAGTTTCATATAGCTAGTTTCATATATCTAGTTTCATATAGCTAGTTTCATATGATTGAAAAAATGACCTGCTGGAGTTTGTTGCGGCGCTTCTTCTCCGCAATGATGGTCTTGTCCGAAGCGCTAGAAGATTTACTGCATATTACCAACGTGTGTGCCGGTGTGTATGGTGGCCAATTGTGGTTGTAGGTAACAGATAGAAATGCACGAACACACCGATCAGGAGCTAGACTTTATTAACACACTCTAGTTCGCACTGTCCGCTCTCCAAGTAACGAATGCCTCGCCGCATCGCTGAATGTTCCAGAATGCCTGCTCGAATGAGCAATGGATCCTGACGCGCCGGGGACGTTCGATAATGGAAAGTCTAATCTACTCATTGCAATTTTGTATTACAATAGCGACGGTCTTGGCCTTGAACTCGATTGAACCCGTTAACAATAGAGGTGTCCTTGAGTCTGCGCGATTCTAATCTATCTACCTACCTACCTAACCATACGTACTCGTAACAATATGATCGAAAAAATGACCCTCTGCTGGAGTTTGTTGCGGCGCTTCCCCGCCATCATGGTCTTGTCCGAAGCGCTAGCAGATTCACTGCATATTACCGACGTGTAAAAGAGACCTATGGTGGCCTATTTACTTAAACATTTCAATTTATTTTGATTTAATATAAATATCCTGTGACTGACCTGCGTGTCAACATAAGCTACCAGCTCTTTTTCACTGATCTTGGCCCCCGGCCGCAGCACCACGAAGGCCAGCGGCGCCTCCCCGAAGGCGTCGTGCGGCGCGCACCACGCCCGCCTCCAGCACGCGCGGGTGCCGCTGCAGCACCGCCTCGAGCTCTCCCGGCGACACCTAGCGAGGGACACGAGCAACGTCATGATCAACTGAACTGTAACAGGGTTCATTATATAAGTGGGATTTTGATTCTAATAGCAAGGGAATAAAGTTCAATTAGCTTTGCTCTAAAATGCCATTTTTACCTTTGAAACAAATAGAAATTAACTTTATGTACACTAAATTTAAGTTCAAACTAAATTGCCTTGATTTTTTATCTCCTATGGAACACCGGGTCTTTAGTGGTGGTAGGACCCTGTGCAGGGTCCGTCCGGATCGCTACCACCATCTTATCCATTAACCACCCGCCAAGCAGCATTCGCATTGTTGTGTCCCGGTGTGGGGATAAGACAACCGGTCAAATTATTAGCATAGAGGCATTCCATCTTAGTCCTCAGGGTTAGCAACGCATTTGAGGTCTTAGGATTATAGTCTTGAGAATTCAAATGATTATGGGTCTCAGATTCCACTTACCATCATAAAACACCTCTCTCGTTATCATAAATAAATAAACAAGGTTATAGAAACTATTTGATGCAATTTGACCAATACACGTTGCAATTAACGACCCAAACTAATATAGTTAAGAAAAAGGTTAGAGGAAGCGATACCTGGAAGGAGTCAAACTTGATGAGTTCCTTAATCCTGCTGATGATGAAGAAGCAGCCGTCTTCGTCGTAGTAGCCTATGTCGCCGGTCAGCAGGAAGCCTTCCGCATCCAGGTGCTCCCGCGAGCTGATGTGCAGGTAGCCTGGAGAAACAGCTTAGATTAATACATACATACATAACGTCATGCCTTTATTCCCAGAGTGGGGTAGGCAGAGCTACAGAATACCAACAACTCTAAACTTGTTCATAATTCTGTAACCACATTTTGCATAGTCAGGCTAAGATGTTTACCAGTGTATTAGTGACAGGTTGCAAGCCCATCGCCTAACAGTACTACAAGCCCTTATTCCCTTAGTCGCCTCTTACGACATCCACGGGAAGACATGGAGTGGCACTATTCTAACCCGGTAACCACACGGAGGATTAGGTTAATATATAAATAAAATATATACTACAAACATGCTTAAAGGTGATTGGATCTTGGTCTTTCGAATTTTTATACAAATAACGATTCGTGACTATACTAAATATTTTGCTATTCATAACCATCGCAACTCCTAAAGTGAATTTTACTGAAACCGTTCTGATTTTAGGACGTTCATAAAACAACCTGAACCTAACCTTATTTACCAGTTGGATATTTTTAAATGCTGAAATAAACAGGTGTACGATTAATATTGATTATGAAGAGTGATCATTATGATGTAAAATGGTATGAGATTTTTTTTTAATATAGAGAGATCATTATTATCCTTGTAATGCCCACTATACTACAAACAGGAAGATTTTTGTGAAAGGAAATTTGTATCTAGCAGCGAGTAAAAAAAACTCAAAAACGATCTATAATACCAATTTTAATTTCTAAACAAAGAAAAATTTACTTTATTCTCATTGTGATGTAGTTTAAATTAAATTGCCTTGATTATGTACATCCTAATGCACATCGAGTATCGAGCCTTACGAGGTTATGTAAACCTAGCTCTTGCCCGCGACTTCGTACGCGTATAAATCAGTTAGATCAGAACTGTGATCCGTGAGCCAAGGAGGTTGCGATTGTAAACGGGTTTAATCGAGTTCAAGGCCAAGGCCATCGCTATTGTAATACAAGGTCGCATTGTGTAAAGCCTGCCAGTAACTAACTCACTAGAAGATCCTCGGTGGGCCAAAGTTCATCGGTCATTTGAGAAGGCATTCTGGAATATTCGGAGATTGGGAGTATAAAAAGCAAAGCGCCTGCGGCGTTATTCATTATTTACTTGGAGAGCGAACAATGCGAACAAGAGCGAACCGAGCGATTATCGAAGTATTCGAAGTTTATTGTTTTTTCAATGAAATTACAAATCAGTGTCAATAAACTCACTTACAGAGTCAAATGCATTATGAAACATGAAGTTTTTATTATACGCTTTTGTCATGGTCTCATTTTTTAAAACAGCCTCGATCGTCCAATTAGGGCGATAGTAATCTATTATTGTGTTTTCTAATAAATTAAAGAATGAAATCAAGATTTCTTTGAATGGAAGAGAAGAATTAAACTTGAATTTCGATGGTCCAGAAGTCAAATGTGTTAAGTGCACATTTGTCTTCTAGACCATCGATTTGAGATACGGTCACAGCCACATACCCGGGAAGAGAGACGGCGACTTAATGCAAATCTCCCCACGCTGGTTAGGCCCGAGGGGCTCGCGGGTGTTCTGGTCCACCACCTGAAGAAAAACATGAACATGATTAGGCTCTGAGGCGATTTAAAGACTTGAAATTCGTTCACAATGGAGTGTTGGCCCCTACTCTGATGTATGGTAGTGAATGTTGGGTGTGGCAGGATAAACATGAAAGTCGTATAAATCACACCCCCTGGGCCATAATCCCACCCTTGGCCAAAAGCTCCCTTTAGCCAAAATCCCCCTTGGCGAAAAGCCCCCTTGTGCCAAAAGCGCCCTCTGGGGCCAAAAGCCTCCTGGGCTAAATGCTGTGCCCTGAGTATTGGGGAAGAGATAGTGAGAAGAAATATTGACGACACGGTGGCCTAGTTGGGAGTGACCCTGCCTCCGAAGCCAGCGGACCTGGGTTCAAATCCAGGTAAGGCCAGATATTTGTGTGATGAGCGCGAATATTTGTTCCTGAGTCGTGGATGTTTTCTACGTCTTTAAGTATGTTTATCGTTGTCTAGTACCCATAGTATAAGCCTAGAGCTTAGTTTGGGACTAGGTCAATTTGTGTGAGATTGTCCTGTGATATTTATGATTTATACCTTCATGACGGCCCCGGCGGTGGGCGGCCCCACGCTGCCCGGCTTGGTGCGGCCGGAGCCCTCCTCCGTGCAGAGCCCGCCCACCTCCGACATGCCGTACAGCTGGTATACTTCGCGCAAGTTCGGGAACCTAAACAGTCAATACAGTACAAGTTAATAACTAGTCGAAGTTGACATAACATCACGCATAGCCTAGTTGGTAGTGACCCTGCCTTCGAAGCTAGGGGTCCTGGGTTCAAATCCCGGAAAGGGCAGATATTTATGTGATTACGAGTATTTGTTCCTGAGTCTTGGGTGTTTCTATGTATTTAAGTATTTATTTCTCTATATAAGTATGTTTATCGTTGTCTAGTACCCATAGCACAAGCCTAGAGCTTAGTTTGGGACTAGGTCAATTTGTGTGACATTGTCCTGTGATTTATTTATTTTATCCTTCATTCCCAGAGTAGGCAGAGCTACAGAATAACCAAAAAAAATACTTGTTGATAATTCTGTAAACACATTTTGCACAATCAGGCCAAGAGGTTTGCTAGTGTACTAGCTTCTGTCCGCGACTTCGTACGCGTGTAATTCAGTTCCCGAGGGAATAGCGATATGAAAGGTAGCCTATATGTTAATTTAAGGTATAAGCTGTTTGTGAACTTGTAACAAACATCCATACTTACAAACTTTCGCGTTTATAATATTAGTAGGATTAGTGACAGGTTGCAAGCCCATCGCCTAACAGTACTACAAGCCCTTATTCCCTAAGTCGCCTCTTACGACATCCACGGGAAGACATGGCACTATTCTAACCCGGAAACCACACTATTTGAAGCTTATTGTGAAGTCCAGCTGTTAATTATCGGGTTTAATGGGCATTTGTATCAGTTAGTACATGCACGTAGGTAACAACAGTTATAGTGAGCCCTCACTTGGCCTTGGCTTGGTTGACGAGCTCGGCGTCGGCCGGGGTGCTGGCGGAGAGCATGCCCTGCAGCGAGCTGACGTCGTACTGCGCGAGCTTCTCCGACTTCAGCAGCTGCACTATGGTCGCCGGCGCCAGCTGGACCGAATACACCTGTAATTACAATAAATAGATCAAAACCCTTGGCTTTGTAAGTGGCATTTGATAACTATAAATTATTAGGAACAAAATGGACAGCAACAACGAACTTTTTTTTTAATACAAAATGGGTTTGCCCTACCCTAGTCCAGAAAACAAAGTCAGGACAGGGTTGACGATGAAGCGAGCTTACCCAGAAGGTACTTATTAGTCCCATCTTTTAAAGACACCGGGTCAAACAGACGAAAATACGGACGTCGGCAGGGTGTTCCAAATACTGGCTGTGAGCATTATGAAAGTAGATTCGAAGCGCTTGGTTCTGGTTTTTTTTTATGTTAAAGAGAAGGCATACGAGCACTCAGGCCACCTGATGGTAAGTGGAATCTGTAACTCATAGACATTTGAATTCTCAAGACTATAAGACCTCAAATGCAATGGCAACCCTGAGGACTAAGATGGAATACCTCTATGCTAGTAATTTCACCGGTGTCTTATCCCCACAACGGATCACAACAATGCGAATGTTGCTTGGCGGGTGGTTAATGGATAAGATGGTGGTAGCGATCCGGACGGACCCTGCACAGGCGAACTCTTATAGTTTCGCCATTGCAGTCTATCCATCTGCCCGTCCATCCGCAGTTTAAGGTTGCGGTTTGTCAGGATAAAATCCACCAATAGGATTTCTAGCGTCGCTTAGCGCAGCTCTCCCATTGGTGGATTTTCTCCTGGCACAGCTCTGGTGGAAACGCAGGCAAACTCAGAGTCTTAGTACTACAGAGCTGCTATTTGGCATAGTAATTCATTGAAATTACCCCGACAAAGTTGTAGAATAAAATCTTGAAAAACATTTATTATTTATGCAATTAAAGCAAAAGTTAAAATTAAAATTTTATAAAAATAAATAAATAGTAAGGGACAATCTCACACAAATTGACCTAGTCCCAAACTAAGCTCTATGCTTGTATACTATGGGTACTAGACAACGATAAATATACTTATATAGAAAAACACATACTTATATACATAGAAAACATGCAAGACTCAGGAACAAATACTCGTGCTCATCACACAAATATCTGCCCTTATCGAGATTTGAACCCAAATCCGCTGGTTTTGGAGGCTGAGTCACTCCCAACTAGGCCAGCGTGTCGTGTATCGTGTTTCGTGTCGCGTATTTACGCTATGACATCGAGTGAGGTATTGGATAGCTTTTTAAAAATCATTATGTATAGCTTATTATCAATTTTTAGATTTGGGTAACTGCTTGGGAAATATTGAACTCGAAAAGTGTAATTTTGATACAGTTGCGTGTCAGATTTTATTGTTAGCAACTTAGACTAAAGCATGTTGCCGCCGTACAAATCGGTAAAATAATGCATGACGCGAACACCATACACACAGCTGTTAAAAAATGACATAAACATGCACTAAGAAGCAATAGAGTTGAATTGATGGCTAACATCGTTGCGTAAGTGAGACGGCAATATATCTCGCAATAACCACGAGAAAGATGACATGACGCGTATATGCAATCGTTTTACTCGCGTAAACTATATATTACGCTAAAACACGTGTTGACTGATCGGTGGTAGCCGGGCAACTGACTCGGATTAGGCGCTCAGCGCCTATATTGAGGCGCTCAAGCCCGCGCGCCTGGTCACATATCTTCCTATTTTTGTTTTCATCTAAGATCTTCATTTTTTCTAATCCAGTTTTCTTGCAAATTTACCTTATGATTCTGTATGGCTAACAGCATGTCCTCGATCGTGTTGCGCGGGGTGTACACGATGGTGGCACCGGCGCGAATGCAGGACAGCGTGTAGCTCATCCCGTACGTGTAGAACCACTCCCGTGTGTTAAGGATGCGCCTTCCTTTGTATTTACTGGAACACAATACCACATTGCCATTCCTTCCACGGACAAAAAAAGGAAAGAAAAAACCGGGCAAGAGCATGTCGGATCATAGGGTTCCGAAGCTGTCACTGTAAACAAAAACTATCCTAAAAGCAACAAGTATTCTACTAAATACATACATAACATCACGCCTTCATTCCCATAGTGGGTTATGCAGAGCTACAACAACCAACCGACAACTGTAAAAACACTTGTTGGAAATCCGTAACCACATCTTGCACAACCAAACTAAGATTACCAGTGTATTAGTGACAGGTTGCAAGCCCATCGCCTAACAGCTTGTAGTACAATATATATATTGTACTACAAGCTGTTAAGGAGAAGGCACCTGGTAAGTGGAATCTGAGACACATAGACATTTGAATTCTCAAGACTATAATCCAAAGACCTCAAATGCGTTGCCAACCCTGAGGACTAAGATGGAATGCCTCTATGCTAGTAAATTTCACCGGTTGTCTTATCCCCACACCGGAACACAACAATGCGAACACTGTTGCTTGGCGGGTGGTTAATGGATAAGACGGTGGTAGCGATCCGGACGGACCCTGCACAAGGTCTCTAACATTCAAAATCTATAAAATCATTTGACACAAAGGTTACCTATTGCCAATCATGCCGCGGACGAACAAGAGGAAGTTCAGGTGCGTCAGTGGGATCCCCTTGGGCAGGCCCGTGGTGCCCGAGGAGTATAGGATGATGGCCAGGTCCTTCCAGCCCTCCACGGGCGTCGCCAGGAAATCTTCCACTGGACCATGCTCTGTGAGGAACTGGTTGAACGACAAAGCGCCTTCCACCTGCAAATATCATAGATTTATATTCAAAAGCCTCACTTTTTAGAATTCCGTAGTCAAACTAGAAACCCTTATAGTTTCGCCACGTCCGTCGGTCCGTCCATCCGCAGCCTAGCTCAGAGAGTCTTAGTACTAGAAAGCTATAATTTGGCATGATATACATATTAGTCACGCGAACAAAGTTGTAAAATAACCTAACCTGTCACTACCCTGTGCAGGGTCCGTCCGGATCGCTACCACCACCTTATCCATTAACCACCCGCCAAGTAACAGTGTTCGCATTGTTGTGTTCCGGTGTGGGGATAAGACAACCGGTAAAATTACTAGTATTGAGGCATTCCATTTTAGTCCTCGGGGTTGGCACCGCATTTGAGGTCTTAGGATTATAGTCTTGAGAATTCAAACGTCTATGGGTCTCAGATTCCACTTACCATCAGGTGGCCTGAGTGTTCGTGTGCCTTCTCCCTAACATAAAAAAAAAAACTTTTTGGCCCGATATTGTGCCAAATGGTGGCTATATTATACTTTGAATTTGTTTCTTTTTCTAGAGTTAATTCTTGGTTTTAATTGTTACCATTTTGTTCCATGTTTTGTATTTCTTATGGTCATCTGTTATAGGCTTTAATTAAAGTGCCTATTTATAGTTAACACCAATAAACTGTAATGCTTTTTATGTCCCAAACGGATCCCGCTCTCAGCACTGCGCTGCAGTGAAAACTCGGCGCTTATTTCAGAGCAACCAATTGTTTTCATTATAGATTTAATAAGAGAGTTGAGACTGCTCGAACCCACAGTCAAACTGTGCAAACGGTTTTGTGGGGCATATGTTCCTATATTATGTTGTAATTTCATCTTTTTAATAAATAAATAAATAATAATAATAATAATAATAAATAAAACCCTCACTAGAAAAACCGGGCAAGAGCATGTCGGACCATGCTCAGTGTAGGGTTCCGAAGCCGTTAAGTACTACAAACATAAAAACCGGGCAAGAGCATGTCGGACCATGCTCAGTGTAGGGTTCCGAAGCCGTTAAGTACTACAAACATAAAAACCGGGCAAGAGCATGTCGGACCATGCTCAGTGTAGGGTTCCGAAGCCGTTAAGTACTACAAACATAAAAACCGGGCAAGAGCATGTCGGACCATGCTCAGTGTAGGGTTCCGAAGCCGTTAAGTACTACAAACATAAAAACCGGGCAAGAGCATGTCGGACCATGCTCAGTGTAGGGTTCCGAAGCCGTTAAGTACTACAAACATAAAAACCGGGCAAGAGCATGTCGGACCATGCTCAGTGTAGGGTTCCGAAGCCGTTAAGTACTACAAACATAAAAACCGGGCAAGAGCATGTCGGACCATGCTCAGTGTAGGGTTCCGAAGCCGTTAAGTACTACAAACATAAAAACCGGGCAAGAGCATGTCGGACCATGCTCAGTGTAGGGTTCCGAAGCCGTTAAGTACTACAAACATTAAAACCGGGCAAGAGCATGTCGGACCATGCTCAGTGTAGGGTTCCGAAGCCGTTAAGTACTACAAACATAAAAACCGGGCAAGAGCATGTCGGACCATGCTCAGTGTAGGGTTCCGAAGCCGTTGAGTACTACAAACATAAAAACCGGGCAAGAGCATGTCGGACCATGCTCAGTGTAGGGTTCCGAAGCCGTTAAGTACTACAAACATAAAAACCGGGCAAGAGCATGTCGGACCATGCTCAGTGTAGGGTTCCGAAGCCGTTAAGTACTACAAACATAAAAACCGGGCAAGAGCATGTCGGACCATGCTCAGTGTAGGGTTCCGAAGCCGTTAAGTACTACAAACATAAAAACCGGGCAAGAGCATGTCGGACCATGCTCAGTGTAGGGTTCCGAAGCCGTTAAGTACTACAAACATAAAAACCGGGCAAGAGCATGTCGGACCATGCTCAGTGTAGGGTTCCGAAGCCGTTAAGTACTACAAACATAAAAACCGGGCAAGAGCATGTCGGACCATGCTCAGTGTAGGGTTCCGAAGCCGTTAAGTACTACAAACATAAAAACCGGGCAAGAGCATGTCGGACCATGCTCAGTGTAGGGTTCCGAAGCCGTTAAGTACTACAAACATAAAAACCGGGCAAGAGCATGTCGGACCATGCTCAGTGTAGGGTTCCGAAGCCGTTAAGTACTACAAACATAAAAACCGGGCAAGAGCATGTCGGACCATGCTCAGTGTAGGGTTCCGAAGCCGCTAAGTAGGTACTACAAACATAAAATCAACAAGTAATTACTAATTTTCTATTTAAAGTCAATTGGTGGCGTCTTAGATGATTTTAGTAGATATAAACCGCCTGTATCTCAAGAACCAATTATGTCTACTTAGTCGTGATAATTCCCCTTTCAAACTTTTTATAAGTTCTTTCATTTAAGATTTTTTTCAGATTTTTAATATTTGTAGTTTTGGCTGTAGGAGGCTGTGGGACTTGAGACCAACAAAAATTAGCGCTTTAAAGCTTAATATTTCATAAACGGATTACTTAATGGAAAAACTGTTTTCACAAACTCGTAATATTTTCAAAGACCTATCCAACGACACCCGCACTATAGGGTAGATGAGAAAAAAAGTACATCCCCACGTTACGTGTAGGGGAGGTACCCTAAAATTATTATTTTTTCCTTTTATTGTACCACTTTGTTGGCGTGACTGATATGCATATTCATGCCAAATTACAGCTTTCTAGTACTAAGAGTCTCTGTGCTGTAAGAGTTCCTAGTTTGACTACGGAACCCTAAAAAACTAATCTAACAACTCCTGAACTTCTGGTAGCAATTTTAATAAAGTACATTTGGATACAAGTGCGGAAAGTATGTCATTTTTCACGAGTCCCGAAGTATCTTAACCCAAGCTGCAAGCGAGGGACAAGACTCGGGACGAGTTAAAATGACAGTTCCGCACGTGTATCAAACGACTTTTTTTAATACATTTGCGAAAAATATCAATAAAACAAAATAAATCAGTAAATAAAACTATTACAAAAGACAATTTTACTTTTAATTGACACAGACTTTATGAAATGGCAACGGTTGTGACCATTCAGCCAAATTAAAAAAAGTCACAGTAATTTAATTACCTATATTTAAAAATCAAAAAGTATAATTCTGTATTAACCAGTGGTAATGCATAAAGGTGGATTCACATTACGCCGTACTGGGCTGGGCCCGGTTTCGGCATGGTGTAATGTGAATTCACCTTACTTAATACGCAACTATCTAATCATTCGTAATACTAATTCAGATTCAGCCATCTTGATGAGAGCTGTTTTTTTTTAATATTACCTAGATACATTTTATGTGTGTATGTATGTATGTATTTAGTTTTAATATTTTAAATTATCTGTCAACACTCATCTTATTATTAGCTTTATCTAAACTATCAATAATAATGTTAACAATCACACTTCATCATTTACAATAGCGGTATCAACGTCAGGATAATCATAAGTACTCATAAGGATAAGGATTAATTATCACAATCATCGATGTATCACAATCACAATGTTAACAAATGAACGCCCGTGGCGGTGTGCAAACTGAAGTATCTATTTCAAATCAGTGGCTTGCTAAGATAATCGCATCGCAAAGATAAAATAAAAACCGGGCAAGAGCATGTTGGACCATGCTCAGTGAAGGGTTCCAAAGCCTTTAAGTACTATAAACATAAAAACCGGTCAAGAGCAAGTCGGACCATGCTCAGTGTAGGGTTTCAAAGTCGTTAAGTACTACAAACATAAAAACCGGGCAAGAGCATGTTGGACCATGCTCAGTGTAGGGTTCCGAAGCCGTTAAGTACTACAAACATACAAATCAACAAGTGTAGCTCCTTCGCTTAGATAGTGTCATCGCCTTTGTATTGCGCCGCCTTGGCAAGTGCCCGCTTTTGTCAAAGGATGCCGCCGCGTCAACAAAGAATGCGAGCGGTGTACCCGCAAGTGAATTCGGCAGTTCACATCGAATTGAATTCGTATTTCATTACAATAACCACAACTGTGTGCGAGTGTAGCGACACTATCTAAGCGAATGGACTATAATTACTAATTTTCTATTTAAAGTCAATTGGTGCCGTCTTAGATGATTTTAGTAGGTATAAACACTTTAATCGCCTGCGTCTCAAGAACCAATGATGTCTAGGTACTTAGTCGTGTTAGTTTTCCTTTAAAATTCATTATATGCTCTTTTATTTAAGTTTTTTTTCAGATTTTTAGTATTTGTAGTTTTGGCTGTATGGGGGGGGGGGAGAAACTTGAGTCTAACAAAAATTAGCGCTTTAAAGCTTAATATTTCATAAACAAATAACTTAATCCAATAATTTTTTTCACAAACCCGTATTATTTTTGAAAGACCTATCTAACGACACCCCAAACAATTGGGTAGACGAGAAAAAAAAATACATCCCCAAGTTACGTGTAGGGGAGGTACCCTAAAAAAAATATGTTTTTACTTTTTATTGTACCTACCACTTTGTTGGCGTGACTAATATGCATATTCATGCCAAATTGCAGCTTTGTATGTAGTACTAAGAGTCTCTGCGCTAAGCTGCGGACGGACGGACGGACATGGCGAAACTATAAAAGGGTTCCTAGTTTGACTACGGAACCCTAAAAAACCGACTTCGATTTCAAGACATACTGTACTTTGGTTTATTAAACTCAAACAAAAACTCACAACATTTATTTGACAAAAAACACACTGCAACACAACAATCATTATCATAAATTTTAACTGAATAAACCAAAAGGTAAAGGAATGGGACATGAAGATATTGATTTGTACCTATACAAGTAGCGAAATTAGCCGGAGCCAGAGCGCTGGACTTTAGCTGGACCCTGGTGTTTGACGACACGTTGGCCTAGTTGGGAGTGAACCTGCCTCTGAAGCCAGCGGTCGCGTTTTTTCCATCGTACTCAACGTAAGGTAGCGCTTACTAGTGTACTTAGCTGCCATCTAGCGACGAGTGACAAGTCTTGCTATTCAGCGCTAGATGGCGCTAAGACAGTAATCCTTATGGCTTATGATCAGCGTCTTAAAGACTTCTATGACGGTGACATCCAGTGATTGTTTTTACGAGCAGTGTGCGCCATTTTTCTGCTACTCAAATAAGAACGTGACGATATCTGTTTCAAAATATATCGATAACCGTATAAAACTTGTTGGGAACGTTAATATATTTTCTTACTGTTAGGGCAATAAAAATTAATCATTTTAAGTTTTTACATTTATTAATAGTAGAATAGAATGCTAAAAAGTTTAGGAATTTGCCTCATGACATGTATTCTTTATTAAAAACAAAAAATATCTGCGTACAATTCATTTCGTTACGTTTAACAGTTTCCGAGGTATTGTAATTTTTTAGGTCCTGTATGGTGGCTTCTAAATTGTGACGCACCTGCGTTACTCTAATTATAACGTCTTTGTATCAAAGAGAATATTTATAAGCAGCGTATTTAATTCCGGGTCACCAATAGATCTCTCCATATCTCGTGACCCCGGCGTTGCTTACAGCTCGAAACACTATCCAGCCTCACCGCGCGTGATTCGCTTATCTAAGCAATTATCTCTAGATGCTTACGTGAATGAGTTGAATTGAATGATTCTTTCGATGTGGTTACGAATTACGATGCTTGAGATAGTTATAGTAACTAATCGAAAACGCATTTCTACATTCTGCTTATCGCGATTATCGAAGTAGCTACGGCATCGATTTGAATGATTGTTTTTAAAAGTTATCATGAAAGTGCTAGCTACTTCTAAATGGTTTAAGAATTTAATTCACTTTTAGTGTCTAGATCATATTTATTTATTTAATCTTATTTTCTATGTCTTCCCGTGGTTGTCGTAAGAGGCGACTAAGGGATTAAAGGCTTGTAGTAGGTACTGTTAGGCGATAGGCTTGCAACCTGTCACTAATACACAAGTAAACTTCTTGGCCTGTTTGTGCAAAATGTGGTTACAGAATTATCAACAAGTCTTTTTACAGTTGTTGGTATTTCTGTAGCTCGGCCTACCCCACTCTGGGAAGGCGTGATGTTATGTATGTGTGTATCTTAGTATTTTAAATTTTAATGTAATGAAAATTATATCTTCAATTAGTGAGAGATATTTTACAAACGACATAAACTAAAACATGAAGTATGAGACAATGCATAAAAATATAAACTAAATCTAAAATAAAAAAATAAACTAAAACATGACATCTAAAGCGTGTCCGCTGCGCCAAACAACTAACAGAACATGTTAGCAAAACATGTTACTAAACATGTTTAGGAACACCTATACCTTCTAATCTGTGTGCACGTCTACAAGTACCTATTGCGACTTTGGAGTGAACAATGTATTGGGCCTCTATTCAACTGCGTTATAACGATATCGCGTTGGACGTATTTTAGAATCGTTTATGTCACAGTCGCCATTATTGTAAATGACATAAGAGTTAACAAAACGTTGACAATATGGAAACACGTCAAAGACGATATCGTTATTACCGTGTAGAATCCCAGACCTGTTTGTCATAAGTGCCATAACATTTCACTTTTCTTTTGACAGCTGTCATCCCAGTACAATTTGCAGGTTCAGAACTATAGTGACCCAATTCCAAAATTTAAGCTTTCAAACTTCAAGTCATAAATTGATTACTATAGAGACTGAATTCGAAATTTTTTTTTTTGAATTAGGTCACTATTGTTCTGAAGATGCGATTTGTAATCTTTAACGTTTGTTTAAGTACTGTATGTTTGTAGGATTGTAGGATATTTACTTATATTCAAAGGTATCAAAATGAGTTCCGAAAATTCAAATAAAATTCATTCTTCACTTAAAGTCATAATTTTCAAAACTCAAAACATGACCCCTCCCCCGCAGACGAACGCGGGGAAAGTTTTCCATCCGTGACGGAAAACATGTTTCTGTGTTTTGAAACAAAAAGCATTTTAGCCACGCCCCCTTTCTGTTCAAAAACCATGTTAGATGTTTAAAAACACGCCAAACGATTCGACGATAGCTATCTCTCTTACTCTGGTGTTTTCCGTATCTGTCCGTCATTCATTTTATTAGTGAAACAATTGAACATACTGAAGTTCGTCTATTTTCAAACGAAATTTACTAAGAACGTAACATATAGTCTGGCAAAAAAGAGTAGAAAATAATAGGGGCGCCACTGTCTATGTCAAATTCGATTTTATATAGCAACTCTTACGTACTTTTGTATAGAACAATTAAGTGTAGCCGGTAAAAATATTTGTGGTTCCGTTTCTACACTTTTTTGCCAAGCTGTACTCTATACTATGTAATATCATTGCCTGCATCCGGAAACGCATACGCGGATTAGGGAATGCAAATAACTGGTTATTAACCGAATTTCCATACATACGTACATAACATCACGCCCTCATCCCCAGGGTGGGGTAAGCAGGGCTACAGAAATACTAACAACTCTAAAAATACTTGTTAATAATTCTGTAACCATATTTCGCACAATCAGGCCTAGAAGATTACTAGTGTATTAGTGACAGGTTGCAAGCCCGTTGCCTAACCGAATTTTTCTAAGTAAACGATGGTTAAGAAGCGGTTTTAACTGGTTATTTGAATTCCCTAACGCGGATGTCAAAAATATGCGTCCCTGGTCTGCTTACCTCTTCCCCAAACACGACGAAGGTGTTCAGGCTGTCGACCTGCTGCAGGGTGTCCCGGTGAGTCTCTAAGGCCTCAGGGGAGAAGAACATCAGGGTCGGCTTGGCGATGTTCACGCGGTGCAGCATCGTGGCTGGAAAGAAGATTTTTTTTATTTAGTAACTACTAGTAATAGTTTGAGTGGTAGGACCGAAATGTACTTATAGTAAAAGACAGGACATTGCGAACAAAAGCGTGATCCAAAACTTGTTACCGAGAGGTATTATAACAAGTCGTTTAGATTACTTCGACACGCCCGCATGCAAGGTCGTGTCTGTGTCTTAGATGAAAATAGGCATTTCCACGAAAACAAGCAGAGTTGCGCATTGCATTATTGCAAACCACTGAACGTGATTTTAGCGTAATTATGAAGATATTTTGTGTATTTAATTCAATAATAAGCTTCGCTTCGTATGCCAATTTAACAAGACCATCCGCGTGGTCAGAACTTAATTAGCCCCTCGCCTACTCCATTGAAGGCACCCTGGGTAGACATGTGCGCCGCGCCGCCGCCGCCGATTTTTTTTTAACCAGACGCCGCCGCCGGTCTTTTGACCGTCGGCGCACATGTCTATCCGGGAGTACCTAGTTGCCGCCTGGGGTATTGTTGCCCATATTGTAATAACTCTAGTTTCACGGTCCTGGGTTCGATTCCTGTTCAGGGCAAATAATTGTGTGGTGGATGAGCGCGCGAGTATTTGCTTCTCAGCCTTGGATGTTTTATTTATCAACACATATTTTCAGATCAACGCAGACACGGGGGAAACTCTTACTTTCCGCCTGTTCGCCCAGCTGGCGGTGGACGTCGCACTGTCGCTGGTGAAGCGTGGCATCTCTGTCGGGCAGCGCGTCAGCATCTGCAGCGAGAAGAGGCAGGAGTTCCTGCCCGTCTTACTGGGCATCATTTGCTCCGGGGCAACCTTCGCACCGGCTGACATCAGCTGCAGGGGACCTCCCCAAACCATCCCCCCCATTAACATCCAAAGAGTACATTATTTCGAACACGCCTTTGCTTTTGCATGAGAAGCCAAGCCCCAGGGTGCCTTCAGTGGATTAGGCGAGGGGGCTAATTAAGTTAAGACCACGCGGTTGGTGTTGTTGCTGCCCCGTTTTTTACCATCGTATATGATGGACAGGATTGCCCCAATGTATACTGGATATCTTCATAAATTTGTTTTGGAGTCAATCCGTTTTTATGAAGATAGCATTACCTTACTGATCGCTCATCCACGGTTAAAAAAAAATAATTGAATTGATAACAATAATTTAAAATTACGTTAGAAAATACTTCATCATTCAACTTCATATGGGGATTAAACAATCTGTTGAGGACGATTGGAGAATATTTCACGCCGATTTTACGCCGACGGTTTAACCGGCGGCGGCGGCGTGAGGCAAATCATCGGCGGCGGCGGCGCGGCGGCGCGGCGCACATGTCTAGTCCAAGCTGAAGTGGACACCTATTTTGAAGACCTAGAGGAAAGTTTCTTTAAAAGTGGCGTATTGGCTTTGGAATTCAGTTGGAACAAGTGCAAAGACCTCGACGGGGACTACGTAATATAAAAAAAAAACCTTTTGATTTGATTTCATACTTAGGCCGCGAATTTTCCAATCACCCCTCGTATATTTCCCTTATTCCTGCCTTTTTTTTTAACTTTATACCTCACGCCGATTTTACGCCGATGACGCCGCCGCCGCCGATTTTTTTTTAACCAGACGCCGCCGCCGGTCTTTTGACCGTCGGCGCACATGTCTAACCTACACCTATCGGAGTCGCTTCTGCGCCGACAAATCTTGCGCTTGCTTCACTCACTCTATGCAGCATGACCGATTATAATCCTAAGACCTCAAATGCGCTGCCAACCCTGAGGACTAAGATGGAATGCCTCTATGCTAGTAATTTCACCGGTTGTCTTATCCCCACACCGGAACACAACAATGCGAACACTGTTGCTTGGCGGATGGTTAATGGATAAGATGGTGGTAGCGATCCGGACGGACCCTGCACAGGGTCCTACTACTTACCACTAAAAATTGTGTAACTAATTATTGTATTAATTGCGATGAATCTTTGGTACATAACATTACGCCTTCATTCCCAGTTCTGTGGGGTAGGCTGAGCTACAGAAATATCAACAACTCTTAAAAGACTTTTTGATAATTCGGAAACCACATTTTGCGCAAGGTGTTTACCAGTGTATTAGTGACAGGTTGCAAGCCCATCGCATAACAGTACTAGGTACAAGCCTTAATTCCCTTAGTCGCCCCTTACGGCATCCACGGGAAGACATGGAGTGGCACTATTCTAACCCGGCAACCACACGGGGGAACTTCATTTAATTTACTTAAATATATAATTATGTATAGTCAACCATTTCACTTCACTCCAATCAGCATTTCACAGTTAAGCCGCTGAACCGATTTCGACGAAATTTGGTATGGAGATAACTAAGGTCCCGGGGAAGGACATAAGATACTTTATATTAGATTTTTTAAAATTGGACAGTTCCTAAGGGAATAGCGACAGACAGTTTTTAATCACAATGTAAACAAATGAACGCCCGTGGCGGTGTGCAAACTGAAGTATCTATTTCAAATCAGTGGCTTGCTAAGATAATCGCAAAGATAAAATAAAAACCGGGCAAGAACATGTTGGACCATGCTCAGTGAAGGGTTCCGAACATCGACATACAAACCAATAGACGCCGGGTCCCATACAAAATTCTCTTCGAAAAGTGTCCTAGGGCGACCTATACAAACTTCATACTTGTATAAAATCATTGTCAAAATAAAACATTCTAATTTAAATGGTATGCTGGTAACGCAATGCTTAATTTTGCTTGAAACAATTTATCATCTTATGTGGCTTTGCCTAGATGCTCGTTTTTTACCTTATGAAGATTATAGAAGCTCTTTTTGAAACGAAATGTTAGGTCCCCCCAGACTGGCTGAAGAGAAGTGAAGATGAGATCAGATTTTATCCCTACTAATATTATAAATGCGAAAGTAACTCTGTCTGTCTGTCTGTCTGTCTGTTACCTTTTCACGCCTAAACCGCTGAACCGATTTTGATGAATTTTGGTATAGAGATAGATGGAACCTTGGGAAAGGACATAGGGTACTTTTTATCCAGATCCCGATCCCGATCCCGGAATTATACGGGTGGAAACGCAGAGTGCAGTTGTGTATCGTATATCCAGTGTAGATCACAAAGTATGCTTACCCGAACGGGCAGACACGTGAGGGCAGACGTCGTTGGCGGACGCATGCGATATCTACAATTTTGAGCTGCAACGTATTCGCTTTCTTTACGTCTTCATTGGTGTTTAGGGTTTCTTGGATAAGCATTTTGTGTTATTTACTTAGTTGTTTTGGTTGTTATTATTAGTTTAGCATAAGTTAGTAGTAGGTAGAATTATAGTTAATAGGTAAAATAAATACTTTAATTCATTTTTTAGGATAGGTATAAAATTGTAGTAGATTAGTAGGCAGGTTTTTTTAAGTTTTTTCACATTTAGTAAGTAGTTACGGTACCTAAGAAGGTCAGCATAGTTTTTATTGAGTATTAATAGGTAAGTAATGTTGTTTTGTGAATAAAATAGTTCCAGTAGTTTCGCATATAATTTTATCGATTCATTTTGTTTTTATTCCATGTGGATAGTATATTTTTTTTAACATTTAGTTTTAGTTTAGCAATTCGTTTTGTTTTTGTTTTATTTCATGTGTATAAGTACCTACCTTAAGTATAGTTTCGTACTCAGTACCTTTAACTAAATTTTTTTGTCAGCTAAAGAATTTTTTTTTGCATAAGTACTTACCTGTTTTTATTACTTTAGGTAGGTAACTGGTTAAGTAATATGCCTCGCAAGCGTAAATCTAATTTAGCGCGTAGCTCTAAAAGAGCTCGAACTGCGCAAGTAGCTAGATCCCAAGAATCTGAGGAGCAGACTCAGGCCCGGCAGATTTTAGATGCTGAGCGACACGCAACGCAAAGAGCTGCCGAGACCTATGAACAGACTCAGGCCCGGCAGATTTTAGATGCTGAGCGACACGCAACGCAAAGAGCTGCCGAGACCTATGAACAAACTCAGGCCCGGCAGATTTTAGATGCTGAGCGACACGCAACGCAAAGAGCTGCCGAGACCTATGAACAAACTCAGGCCCGGCAGATTTTAGATGCTGAGCGACACGCAACGCAAAGAGCTGCCGAGACCTATGAACAAACTCAGGCCCGGCAGATTTTAGATGCTGAGCGACACGCAACGCAAAGAGCTGCCGAGACCTATGAACAGACTCAGGCCCGGCAGATTTTAGATGCTGAGCGACACGCAACGCAAAGAGCTGCCGAGACCTATGAACAAACTCAGGCCCGGCAGATTTTAGATGCTGAGCGACACGCAACGCAAAGAGCTGCCGAGACCTATGAACAGACTCAGGCCCGGCAGATTTTAGATGCTGAGCGACACGCAACGCAAAGAGCTGCCGAGACCTATGAACAAACTCAGGCCCGGCAGATTTTAGATGCTGAGCGACACGCAACGCAAAGAGCTGCCGAGACCTATGAACAGACTCAGGCCCGGCAGATTTTAGATGCTGAGCGACACGCAACGCAAAGAGCTGCCGAAACCTATGAACAGACTCAGGCCCGGCAGATTATAGATGCTGAGCGACACGCAACGCAAAGAGCTGCCGAGACCTATGAACAGACTCAGGCCCGGCAGATTTTAGATGCTGAGCGACACGCAACGCAAAGAGCTGCCGAGACCTATGAACAGACTCAGGCCCGGCAGATTTTAGATGCTGAGCGACACGCAACGCAAAGAGCTGCCGAGACCTATGAACAAACTCAGGCCCGGCAGATTTTAGATGCTGAGCGACACGCAACGCAAAGAGCTGCCGAGACCTATGAACAGACTCAGGCCCGGCAGATTTTAGATGCTGAGCGACACGCAACGCAAAGAGCTGCCGAAACCTATGAACAGACTCAGGCCCGGCAGATTTTAGATGCTGAGCGACACGCAACGCAAAGAGCTGCCGAGACCTATGAACAAACTCAGGCCCGGCAGATTTTAGATGCTGAGCGACACGCAACGCAAAGAGCTGCCGAGACCTATGAACAGACTCAGGCCCGGCAGATTTTAGATGCTGAGCGACACGCAACGCAAAGAGCTGCCGAAACCTATGAACAGACTCAGGCCCGGCAGATTATAGATGCTGAGCGACACGCAACGCAAAGAGCTGCCGAGACCTATGAACAGACTCAGGCCCGGCAGATTTTAGATGCTGAGCGACACGCATCATTGATAGCTGCAGAGATGCCAGAAGAATCCCAAAGACGACGTGTGTTAAATGCTGAAC
The DNA here is from genome assembly GCA_949316455.1 of Acleris holmiana. NCBI lineage: Eukaryota > Metazoa > Arthropoda > Insecta > Lepidoptera > Tortricidae > Acleris > Acleris holmiana. Next base: position 9,737,697 of record OX438789.1, on the reverse strand, counting down.
GGCAGTCAGAAAGGAGAAATGCGTTTACAATGTATACATGGGGAGCATTCCACAATGCTGCTTTTGATTATGACCCATCGATTGAGTATAATAACCATCGATTACTTCTCATAGGTGGAATGGATAAAAAATGTATACATTGTGAAGCACTCAAGTGGAAAGAAGAAACTCCGGGTATGTGTTGTTCTGGTGGCAAGGTTTCAATTCCAATACTTGGAGAACCAGAGGAACCATTGAAGTCTTTACTTTTAGGTGATAACAACGAATCGCGGCGTTTTTTAATCAAAATAAGGAAATATAATTCATGCTTTCAAATGACGTCATTTGGTGTAGAAAATGAGGTGGTTATGCCTGGGTTTTCATCTACTTTTACAATCCAAGGTCAAATCTATCATAGGATTGGTTCTTTGCTTCCTACAAATAATGAGCAACCAAAATTTTTACAGATTTATTTTATGGGAAATGAAAACGACGAGGTTGACCGCAGGTGTCAAAACATTCAATTAGTAGAAAAGGATATTGTCTTAAAGATTCAGAGAATGTTGCATGAACATAACCGCCTAATAAACACTTTCACAACAGCCTTAGAAAGAATGCCGGGAGATGATTATAAGTTGGTGATTCACCCAGATCGTACACCAAGTGGGGAACACGAAAGACGATATAATGCACCTTTAATAAATGAAGTCGCAGCCATGGTTTGTGGTGAACAGTTTGCTTCCCGTGATATAGTTTTACATGCCCGTGATAACACACTAACTAGGGTGCCGGATACACATAAATTTTACGATGCGTTACAATATCCGCTAATATTTAGCAAAGGGCAAGAAGGGTATCACTTTCAAATTCCACAAGTCGATCCTGTAACTGGCCTGCCCTTGCCTAACAAAAAGGTATCATGTATGGACTTTTATGCCTTTCATATCATGATTAGAGAAAATGATTTTAATATTATATCACGATGCAGGCAACTGGCCAATCAGTTTTATGTTGATATGTACGTTAAGGTAGAAAGTGAACGATTACGATACATAACATTAAATCAAACTAAATTAAGAGCAGAAAATTATATCCACCTTCAAGACGCAGTAGCGAATGACGCTAATCTAAATCCAAATGATATTGGTAGAATGATAATTTTACCGTCTTCATTTGTAAATAGTCCGAGGTACTTACACGAATATACTCAGGATGCGTTTGCTTATGTACGTACATATGGTCGCCCTGACTTATTCGTTACGTTTACTTGCAACCCAGCATGGCCGGAAATAGTAAATGAATTAATGCCGGGTCAAAGCGCGATTGATAGGCATGATGTAGTCGCAAGAGTTTTTAGGTTGAAAGTTAAAAAACTTATGTCTGTTATTTCCAAAGGCAGAATATTTGGAGAAGTGATCTGCTTTATGTATTCCATAGAGTGGCAGAAGCGTGGCCTACCACATGTCCACATATTATTGTGGTTAAAAGACAAGTTGAGACCCGATCAAATTGATAATATTATCAGCGCAGAAATACCCGATCCAAGCACTGACAAGACACTTCATGATATTATAGTTAAAAACATGATTCATGGTCCATGTGGACCTGAAAATCCTCAGTGCCCTTGCATGAAAGATGGAAAATGCACAAAGAAATTTCCTCGCAAATTACACAAAGACACTGTCCACAGTGAAAACGGATACCCACTCTATCGTAGAAGAGCACCAGCAGACGGAGGTCGAACGGCATCTGTGAAACTACGAAATGGGAGTTACGTCACTATTGATAATAGTTGGGTGGTCCCTTATTCCGCTATTCTATTAAAAATATTTAACGCCCATATAAATGTTGAGGCTTGCAGTTCAGTGCGCGCTATCAAATATATCTGCAAATATATTAACAAAGGCAGTGACCAAGCTATTTTCAATTTTAGGAGCACAGAGCTTGCAAATCGCGTAAATGAAGTACATACATATCAATCTGGTCGTTATGTTAGCAGCAACGAAGCCGTGTGGCGGTTATTAGGGTTCCCGTTGCACGAAAGGCACCCCACCGTTACACATCTAAGTGTACACTTAGAGAACGGTGAACGAGTTTATTTTACAGAAGATAATTTCCACGAGCGACTATCTACTCGACCAAAAACCACCCTTACAGCTTTTTTTGAACTTTGCATAAGAGATGAGTTTGCAAGAACTCTTATGTATGCTGAGGTACCGAGATATTACACATGGGACGCAACCAGAAAAACTTGGAAACGCCGAATTCAAGGAACTTCGGTTCAGAACTGGCCTGGTGTCAAATCTGGAGATGCCTTAGGACGGGTTTACACAGTCCATGTTACTAACATGGAATGTTTTTGTTTAAGGATGCTTCTACACCATGTGCGTGGGCCAACCTCTTTCAATGATCTCAAAAAATACAACAATCAAGAATTTTCAACATTTCGAGAGGCATGTGAGGCAAGAGGATTATTGGAGGATGACAATCATTGGAATATAACACTGGAAGAGGCTGCACAATGTAGATCAGCGGCCAAGGTGAGAATGCTTTTTGCTATACTAATAGCGACATGTGGGCTTTCAAACCCTCAACAACTGTGGGAAAGGTACAAAATTCAAATGGCCGACGATATTTTACACAGAGTACAACATCATAATCCAAACGTTACATACAATGATTTCATTTTTAATGAAGCCCTAACAAAGATAGAAGACCAAGTCATAACTATAACTGGGAAAGATTTGTCAGATTTTGGGTTGAGCAGGCCGCAAAGAACTGGGGAAGTTTGCAGTGATATAATAAGAGAATTGAGTTACGATGCTGCTTCTTTACAACAACAAATAACTCAGTCTGTTCCGCGTCTAAACCCAGAACAAAGATTAGTTTTTGAGAATGTTGTGCAAAAAATCGAAAGTGGCGAAGGTGGTTTATTCTTTTTGGATGCGCCAGGAGGCACGGGTAAAACATTTCTTTTAAATTTACTTTTAGCCCAAATTCGTAAAGATAAAGGAGTTGCTGTTGCTGTAGCTTCTTCTGGAATAGCAGCTACGTTACTTAATGGTGGCCGAACGGCACATTCAGTACTTAAACTGCCATTGAACTTAGCTCATGAGGAAATGCCAGTTTGTAACATTACTAAAAATAGTGACCGTGGACGAATGTTACAGCAATGTAAGCTGTTGGTTTGGGATGAATGTACCATGTCCCACAAAAGAGCGATAGAAGCACTAGATCGGACCATAAAAGATATTAAGAGTAACCAAAGTATCATGGGTGGTATGGTGGTACTTTTAGCTGGCGATTTTAGACAGACTCTGCCGGTAATTACTAGAGGCACGCCGGCAGATGAAATAAATGCATGTTTAAAAGCGTCTCCATTATGGGTGCATGTAAAAAATTTTTGTCTGACTACAAATATGCGAGTACAACTGCACAGTGATACACAATTGGTGCAATATGCGGATGCTCTTCTGAAAATCGGAGAAGACCGTATGGAAACAAATAGTGACGGAATGATTACATTGAATCGTGAATTTTGTAATGTTGTCTGTAACATGGATGACTTAAAGAACAACGTCTATCCCGATCTTGCAACCAATATGAAGAACAGACAATGGCTGTGCGAAAGGGCAATTTTAGCACCGACAAACGAAGTAGTGGGGCAGATCAACGAACAAATCATGTCAGATGTGGAAGGTGATTTTGTTCAGTATCTGTCCGTAGACAATGTCATGGACACTGAGCAAGTGACATCGTTCCCTGTAGAATTTCTTAACTCCTTAGAATTATCGGGGGTGCCTTCCCATAAGTTGAGGCTAAAAGTAGGTGTCCCGGTCCTGTTGATGCGAAATCTTGACGCACCAAGAATGTGTAATGGCACACGTCTACAAATTACACACCTGGGACGCAATATTGTGAGAGCAATAATTATGACAGGAACAGCAAAGGGAGAAGAAGTGTTAATTCCCCGTATTCCAATAATCCCTACCGATTTGCCATTCCAATTCAAAAGAGTACAATTTCCCCTGAAAGCAGCATTCGCTATGACGATAAACAAAGCTCAAGGACAGACACTCAAAGTAGCTGGTGTTCATTTAGAAAAAAACTGTTTCTCCCATGGGCAACTGTATGTGGCGTGCTCACGAGTATCGAGTCCACAAAACCTACATGTTTTGACCAAAGAAGGAAAAACAAAAAATGTCGTATACAAAAACGTATTAAACTAAGTTAAGTCAGGGATCAGGGTCAGGAAAAGTCTACCTATGTTAATCTCAATAATTCAATGTGCCGGCTTCATTAGAATCGTTTCATTATAGTTTCAGAGCCTATTCAGTCCAAACAAATTTACACGAAGTAGTAGTTCTACGCAGACGAAGTCGCGGGTAACAGCTATCCCCTTATAAATGCGAGTGTGTCTGTCTGTCAGTCTGTCTGTCTGTTACCTCTTCACGCTTAAACCGCTGAACCGATTTAGATAAAATTTGATATACAGATAGTTTGAGTCCCGGAAAAGAACATAGGATAGTTTGTATCCTGGAAAGTTGTACAGTTCCCGATGGAGTAGCGATAAACGACTTCTACGCGGACGGAGTCGCGGGCAAAAGCTATTATAAATGAAACTGAAGTGCTTATAGAAAAAAATAAAACCATTTGTGTAAATATGACGACAGAAAATGAAGACTTTATTACGAGATTGTTGCATTTTTCGAAATACATTATGGTTGTCCGCATGTTTACATGGCTACTGTAACACACACACACACACATAAACCCATAAATTTTTTGAAAGACGTGTAGGGGTGGTAGGTACCATAAGTTTATTTATTTTATTTATTTATTTGAAAGGAACAGTAACAAATCACAAACCAACACTTTCTTACAAACTAATACACAATTAACAAAAGGCAATGTTTGTAACGCCCACAGCATTTGCAAATTACGACATGAGCGCTATAAAAGGATTGTTAAAAGCCAATAATGCTTACATTAAGCGCAAGTGCCGCAAAACCGCTGTTTTGAATGCGTTAACTGACATTGAGAAAATGTCACATTTCGAGCAAATATTATTGAACGTGCGACACATGCGGATGGTAGGACTATTTCCAGAAACATTGTTATTTGTAAGAGGACACGCAAACAATCGTGGATGTCGGACGGGTCTCTCACTGTATTTAAAATAAAGTTCTTGGATTGTGTTAGCATCTACTATAAAGTTTATAATTTTATAAAAAAACTTAATCTATTTTCATAACTCGGAATGGATTTGCGTTTATTTTTATTTACAAATGGAGATATTATTTTTATTTAAATTTTATTCTACCACTTTGTTGGCGTGACTAATACGCATATTCATACCATATTACAGCTTTCTAGTACTAAGTCTCTGCGCTAGGCTGCGGACGGACGGACGGACTGACATGGCGAAACTATAAGGGTTCCTACTTTGACTACGGAACCCTAAAAACCGCCTTCAAAGACGCATAAAATAACTTCTTTAAAATTGTAGGAATTTACCTAACAGGTTAGTCCCACTGAATTTGGCTTTTTTTGTTGAAAATATTGTGGTCACCGACTTCAGTTCGACTAACATGTTAGGTAGGTACCTACAATTTTCAAAGAAGTTATTTTATGCGTTTTGGAGGCGGTTTTTGTTTTTTTAAACATTTTTTTAAAATTTTGTACTTTTTAGTGATCATAATACGCTGCTACGTAGTCCCACTTCTTATTCGATATGAAACTTTAAGTTATTTCAAGCGCGCCGCAAGCAACGCAGCGGGAAAGTCATAGTCATATTTCAACAAGTAAATATTCTTCGTTGTAGTCGCTTAACTATCTTAATTATGATATCTTATCGCCACACTTGAAATAGGTACCGTTGAGGAGTTCCGGTGGCCACCAATGGTCTTCACCATCAGTTCCACGTCACCGAGTGATAATATCTAAATACGAATACTAGACTTGTTACTAAAAATACTAAAATCGCTTTATGTTTGCCTACAATATTTGAAGAGTTCTCTCAATTCCTCACTGATTCCCTCATCTAATTCAGTTTTGGATTTTCAGCATCAAAATCGGTCCACAATTGACGGAGTAATCGATGAAGATGCATACAATGGAACGTATAACTCCTCCTTTTTTGAAGCCGGTTAAAAATATGTAAAAAATATGCGAACTTTGGCCCACCAAAAATCTTACCACAGCAATGTCGTCTCCATACGACCAGATCTTCCGGAGCAAGTCTTGCCCAAAGTTCAGGTGAATGGGCACCTCCGCAGCCTCGGCACCGTACACGTAACGTTTGTTCCGGAGCATCTCCGTTTCGTGCGTCCACAACCGGCACTAAATCAAATCTAACTACGAAACCGAGGTAGCTTATTTATTAGAGATAACGAAAAAGCGTTATCGTGTTGGTGTTTAAAGAAAAGATTATTTAGATAAAATTAATAATATTATGCCTACGCGTCATCGACCTCTAAGAGGTTTTTTTTATGGCAACGGCAAGATAAACTATCACACAGACCACCTCAGCGGGCATCGGCCATTATCGAATGGTGCCACTTATTCGCGCAATTGAACCTTTTTATCTCGAGATCATTGTATTTTTTTTTTACCTGGGCCGTGCTTTCGTTTTGCCATTTATCAAGTATTTTATTTTGAAACAAATATTAGGGAAACAAGCGCGGGATATTTTACAACTAATAAACGGGAATAAGAAGGATCAGTAGAGTTGGTTATAATATAATTTGGTTGGTTGGGTTAATAAATTACATGTATAAAAATATGAATGAATGAATGAATGAATGATTTTTTATTGCGTTTAGATTAAGGTTACAGTTTGCAGGTACATTCGCTTATAATAAGTAGATAATTAAGTTCTACTTAACCCTATCCTAACAGGTGTATACGCCGTAGACAAATAAAAATCTAGAACAAATAATGAAACACTAATTAAATGAAATTAAATCATACATTTGGACCAAAAACAATTTTAATGTTTAACTATTTTTTTACTGATTATTTTATGTAATATTATTTGTATTTATATTTTCTTTACATGTCAATTAAATTTAATTGTTATTATTTTTCATTTAAAAATGTCAGAATGAAAATCTCTCACACTATAATAACACCTATCCAACAACAATTGAACCGTCAAATTAATAAGTTGCTTAAGACTATTCTCTTTAAACGCGTCCGGCAATTTATTGAATTATGTCAATGCACATCAAATAAGTGTTGCTTGAAGAGAGTTTAAGTTTTCCAACTATTAAATAAACCCCCGGGGTTTCCAATAGTAGCACATTTATACACAAATGCATTTGTATCCCATTTTTAATTTAATAAATTAAAAAAAAGAAAAAAAAGGCTTGCAAATGGCTTGTGGATCATATATGTACCTATGTCGAGACCTTAATGGACAAGATGACACATCTTGCTTCTGTTTAAATAAGTTCTTAAAAAGTGCTTAAAAACAAAAACACACCTCCAGTATGTATAGACAATGCACAGATAGTATTTTGTATTTTATCTACATCCATGGTATAACTTCCCTATAATATGTTCAGAAACGATAAGCAAATGACATACATTACTAAACATGTATCTGTGGTTGCATCATAATGTTTAAATTAAAGTGCAGGTAGCCGAAACTTTAATCACGTTCAAATTTCGAACATCTTCTTAGAACAATCCAGCAAACCTGCAGCACCCGCGCGCCCGCCCCCCACCTGCACCGCACCGCACTCATTTGTTTCGAACTCTCGAATAGTGCGTAGACCAGAAAATAAAGTTACTTGAAAATGTTTGCCGGATTGTACATATTGTAGAAAATTTACGATATGTATGTAGATAAAGTTATGTATGCGACTGTACGCATAATTAGGCATTAAAACACTCGTGTGATCTTATTATGAAACTCGCCTTCGGCTCGTTTCATAAAACCACACTCGTGCTTTAATGCCTCTCATTATGCACCAGCCACATAAATAACTATTATGTAATACCTAAGGACGGCAAGAATCAGTTTGACGTAGTCCAAAAATATTTCTGATACGTCGTTTTTGTGTTAATAATACCTTTTTATTATTAATAGCATTTCCCCAAATGACAATTCCGTATCGGAATGTGGAATCTACGTAACCATTGTATCCTCCTAGCGCCCAGAGGCCTTTTAAAAGGCCTTTTGATAATCTAATTTTAAACATTAATTAGTAAGTACCTATGTACTGATTTCGATTAACAACATTTTTGCCATGGGCGGCAGGAGGCTAGGCAGTATGCAGTTGACGACACGCTAGCCTAGTTGGGAGTGACCCTGCCTTCGAAGCTAGGGGTCCTGGGTTCAAATCCCGGTAAGGGCAGATATTTGTGTGATGAGCACGAGTATTTGTTCCTGAGTCTTGGATGTTTTCTATGTATTTAAGTATATATTTCTCTATATAAGTAAGTTTATCGTTGTCTAGTACCCATAGTACAAGCCTAGAGCTTAGTTTGGGACTAGGTCAATTTGTGTGAGATTGTCCTGTGATATTATTATTATTATTATTATTATAGCAGCTTCAATCGATACAACTTGGCTAACTTTTCTCAAAGCAAAGATAACTCTATTTACTCGTGAATAGACAAACATTACATGTTCTTTCCATTTACAAAAACAATCTATGTTAATCCCCACGAAATTTGCCAAAAATATTTCTTCTATGACTTGACCAAGATAATTAATGTTTACTTTTATAGGTCGACTTTGAACACTTCGAAATGGGATGAATTTAGTTTTACTTATATTAACTTTTAAATTATTCATCGTCAACTATTCAACTGTCAGAGCCAGAACTGTATTTATATCAATATCAAATGTCAACGTATCTTTTTCTTGAATTATTACTGTTGTGTCATCTGCAAACAATATGCAATCATGACAATGAGAGCTTGGTAAATCATTAATGTAAATTAAAAAGGGTAAGGGGCCAAGTATGCTACCCTGGGGTACTCCAGAAAGAAGAGGGAATAAATATTGAAATTTAATGTTGTTACAAGTTATAAAAGATTCTATAAACAAATAAATAGAAGGGTCAGAAGAAGAAAGCAGGATTTTATATTTGTAGGTACATACATACATACATATTATCACGCCTTCATTCCCAGAGTGGGGTAGTAGGTAGTGGGACATAATGGGAAATAAGGTTTTCAAAAAAGGGAATATGGTCATACATACTGCAAGCAAAAAATATATGATTCAAGTCCTCAAACTCATCCCCACAGTCACAAGCAGGACTCCTTAAAATTTTCATTCTAGCCAGATGGCAGGAGAACACGTATGGCCTAGACGCATTCTAATGACTATAATGGCTCTTTTGCCTACTTAAACGATAATTTTAAAAAAAACAAGGTTTTAATGGTAATGTCGTTTGAATATTCTTGTAATATTTCCCTTTGGAGTGAGTCGGTGTTTCCCAAGATTCCCTGAGAAAAATCCTGGGAAGAGAAATGGGTGATTCTTCGGGGCCCTGACTTTGACGTCCGGGGGCTTAGTTCAATGAACTATTTAGTGTAGAAGCTTGGTTTTTTTTTCAGAGTCGGCTTGCATTCATATAAAACCGGGATATCGGTCGATTTTTGTGTAACTGTACCGAAGCATTTCCAAAAAAATATTATAACCCATTATTCTTACTACTCTGTCGTGCCCGTTCTCCATTTTCTTGTAAACATATGACAATATCTTAAATTAAGACAACTTTATTATTATTTTGAGTGACCACATAGAAAGAAAATTGTTGTTACATTAACAAAATTCAACAAGTCATTTTTAGCTGCAATATTATTCTTATAGCTGAAGAAATAAGAATTGTCCGCCGTTAAATTCTTTGACTGAATTTTAACAGTTGTTGGTTTAGTTAGATGAACAGGGCCTCTATTCAACTACGTTATAACGATATCGTGTTTGACGTGTTTTAGAATCGTTTATGTCACAGTCGCCATTATTGTAAATGACATAAGAGTTATGACAACGTCGCCAATACGGGAACACGTCAAATACGATATCGTTATTACCGTGTAGAATCCCAGCCCTGTATTGTATATTTTGTACATTAAGTAGATTAGTTTGTTATTTTTATTTAAAATAAACATATAAATAGGTACACGTTTTAATTTTTTTTTTTTTTATTTAAAAATGAGGAGAAAATAAGTAATATTCATTTATGTCTCATAACATTTAGATTGGCAGTAACATCGATATATTTTTTGTCGATAAAACATTTTGCTACATCACTTTCATATAGATGCCCCAAGATATCCCAGGTATGCTGATGACCGAGGTGGGGGTAGTTCCGTTACTGGTAAGTTTTCTAGTGGTATCAAATGAATCGGGAATAGAGACAGATACTTCTTTAGTGTCTAAAAGGCACAACGACACGCTAGCTTAGTTGGTAGTGACCCTGCCTTCGAAGCTAGGGGTCCCGGCAGATATTTGTACGATGAGCAGGAGTAATTTTGTTCCTGAGTCTTGGATGTTTTCTACGTATTTAAGTATGTATTTCTCTATATAAGTATGTTTATCGTTGTCTAGTAGCCATAGTACAAGCCTAGAGCTTAGTTTGGGACTAGGTCAATTTGTGTGACATTGTCCCGAGATATTTACTTATTTTTATATATATAAATATTTCTGATTTTTAGTATTTGTAGTTTTGGCTGTAGGGACCACTAGAGGGAAACAACAGTCAGTAATTGTTTAACATATTACGTGTGACAATGATAATATTTAATCCAGCATTACATAAAACTAGGTAGATAAAATAGCATGCGTAGTTAAGGAGCAAGTCAATATGATTACACGAGCAAATAACCTAAATTTATAACGACGGTGAAAGACAAGACAAGACAAGAAAAAATTGTCTTCCTAGTTTAATCGTAAGCAGTAAAAAAATATTCATAAAAACAATTTACATGTACATAAAAATGCGGAACAAGGATGTCAATAGGTAAGAAAGAAAGAAAGAAAGAAAGAAACATTTATTCGGCTAAAATACAATTACAATTAAATAATTAATTACAAAAAACTATACTATGCACTAGGTACACAATTATAAAACAACAACAAAGAAACAAATATTAGGTACTAAAGCCGAAAAGGCTCACCAGCTCAGCTTGTAGCTGGGCAGGGCCTCAGCGCTAATTTTCAGCTGGGGCCTGAGATGGAGGTAGAAGACTCAGAACAAAAAATAACAAAAACAATAATTAAAAACAGCAAAAAAATATTATAATAATAACAGCTTAAAGTGTGTACAGTGTGCTCTTGTATAAAAAATTAGTCTTTTTTTTTAAATATATATTTTCTCTTGTCAACTTTGCCCGTGAACTTATACAAAACAACAAGAGAAAAGAAAAACATAAATAATACAAAAAAATATCAAAAATTGTGGAAGTTAATGCCGTCTATTTGTCGTACTAGGGTAATTTCTTTTATTTTTTTACGGAATACATAAGTAGAATTGGCATTACGAATAGGAGGTGGAATGTCATTCCATATTTTTGCTGCGGCGTACTTAAAGCTTCCCTGAAATGCTGCAGTTCTATGAGACTGGACACACAGCAGGCCAAGGCGAGTTCGTAATGACCAGGTTAATGTTTTGTAGAGGTAAAACGGTTTTTCAAATTTGACTACACCAAAAAGCAGGGTTGCAAAGTGTATGTATCGGCGTGAAGACATATTTAATAGTTTCCCTCGAGATAAATATGGTGAGGTGTGACTTCTAGGTGGTATTTGGTAGCAAAATCTTAAACAGGCATTTTGTACTCGCTGTATCAAAACTTTAGTTTTACTTAGTATTCGAGGACCATACACCGTATCTGCATAGTTAAATTTTGATAAAATAAGGGATTCAACCAATTTCAGACGTAAGTCCGTGCTCAAATAGTCACGCATTTTATATAAGGTTTTTAAACGGTAAAAACAATTACTTGCAACTTCCGCTATATGGGATTCAAACCTTAACTCTGAGTCCATTATGAGGTACAGTCAAGGACTTTAGCCACTATGGAACCCTGTCACAATGACAGCGTTAATCATTAATTTTAGCTTTCTTTGATATGGTTTGACGTTGTCATTATGACAGGGTTGCATAGTGGTACAACAATTAACGTCCTTGACTGTACGTTATAGTAGATTGTTCAAGAAGGGACTAAAGTTAGCCATTACGAGTATGACAGAACAAACAAGTTATGACTTTTTAGTCTCCAGTCACTACTTAACAATTCGATTGCGAGAAAAATACCTAAATGTTAAATTATAATAGTTCATAGACACGTAAAACATTACAATAATTTTTACTCTCCACCCGTCTCTGTAACGCAGAAAGAGACATCAACAAGGTGGTTTTTGGGATAGAATCAAGAAGTTACATGACACTGGAGATTGCACGGCGAACAACGCCTTGAAGCCAAAGAAAAGTGACCATGAATGACGTCGCTTATGTTTTCTGTCACTTTCTTTTCATCCTGAAGAAAGGGACAGCAACAAAAGCGACTTTATTCAAGGTCACTTTTCTTGGCTTCAAGGCGTTGTTCGCCGTGCAATCTCCAGTGTCATATGTAAGCTTGGCTAGAATATAATAAACATTTCCGAGGCGAAGACTGAGGCGGTGGAGGTTGTATGCCTACTATGCCCATCACGCCATCCACCGCGCACCCCAACGACAAGGGCAACGTCAACAAATGGCAGCATGCATCTGGCTGTCTGTGGTTTTCCAAGGCTTTTTTTACCTATTAGAAAATTAAAAAGAAAAAGTACCTACTTTAATTCTTAGGGAATAAAGTGTCACTTTAGTCCCTATGGATTAAATGCATCACATTAGCCAGCAGCTTTATACATGGCTGTTAAGAGTATTTTAGAGCTTGAGAAGTGAGTAATAAACTAGGCTACATATTAAAGGTAGCAAATAAAGTGTATACGAGTACAACGAGTTACAAAATAATCCGTAAAAAAGAAATTACAAAAGTAGTGTCAACCCTTATTAAATAACGTCAGTTTAGTATCTTAGGTATACAGTATACTAGGGTTGACACTACTTTCGTAATTTCTTTTTTACGGATTATTTTGTAACACGTTGTATTACTAATGTCATTTCACGTAATATGGGCTTGCAACCTGTCACTAATACACTAGGTAGTAAACTTCTTACCCTGATTGTGCAAAATATGGTTACAGAGTTATAAAAAAGTCTTTCTCTGGCAATGAAGTCGTGATGTAACGTATGTACAAACCTAGGTACGGTCGGCTTTATAAGTACCTGCACACTTTAGTACCTTGTCACTTTAAGAGGCCACATTTTATGGTGTCACACCCACACAAGAATGAAAAAAGATAGCTATATTTTAGCGCGTGCCTTCTCGATTAGGCAGCAGGCAGGTGAGTCGAGTTCACTGTCGTATAAAGCTGCCTAATTAAGAAGGCTCGCGCTAAAATGTGTTTTGTACGCTCCGACGGGCTTCTTAAACTTGCCGGATAAAACTTCACCTTTTAGATCGACGCAGCGCTGTGTTGCGAGAATCCCTCTGGGCTCGGATTTTTCATCGCACGGCAAGATGAAAGAAAACTATGGAGTCGATATTCAAATTAAAACTTTAGACATATTCATACTTTTAATTACTCATATTCTTAGTCTCGTCTTTTTTTTTTTTTTTTTTTTTTTTTTTTATGTTAAGGAGAAGGCACACGAGTACTCAGGCCACCTGATGGTAAGTGGAATCTGAGACCCATAGACATTTGAATTCTCAAGACTATAATCCTAAGACCTCAAATGCGTCGCCAACCCTGAGGACTAAGATAGAATGCCTCTATGCTAGCAATTTCACCGGTTGTCTTATCCCCACGCCGGAACACAACAATGCGAACACTGTTGCTTGGCGGGTGGTTAATGGATAAGATGGTGGTAGCGATCCGGACGGACCCTGCACAGGGTCCTCCCACCACTACCCACCACTTTTATATTTATCATGCCGAGTTAGTTTTATTATACTTAATTATGGGTCATACACACTCTTAAAATCAAAAGTTGTCTCTCCTGTGGCCAATAGTTAAAAGCTTGTGTGCATGTAAGTTATGTTTTTATATGATAGGTCTAAAGCAGTCCTGACGGCGTTTTTGCGGGTATGGGCTTAGCCAGAAAATTAGGCCTTAAAAACGTTAACATTCGGTGTGTCCACAGGAAAGACGGTAACCTAAATCTGTGTATGACACTTATACGTACAGTTAACTAATTTGATTCCTAGGCCACTATGTACTATATCAAAGTGACGCTGTCAACCAAAACATAAGAGACTTCTGTTAATTTGGTTTAGTACGTAATATTGACATACGAGTAGTACATAATGGCCTAGGAATCAAATTGGTTGACTGTACCTAGTTTTGTAGACTATTTTGTTGGAATAGACCTTTATCAATCCGGCAACGTTATCAAATTTAATCGTGTGCGTCATGTGTCATGTCAATCATTAACGACTTCAGACGTGTGCTTTATTTGTAATTGCAACTGGTGCACACGGCGTTAATTATTAGGTGAATATTTGATTGTCTGATCAGCAAGTTGTGTTTTTTTGCACTAGATTGAGCCAAGATACAAGGATCTAAAACGATCATGAAAATTGAGTTGTGACGTGTCTTGCGGAGTAGACCTTACACTAAAACACGCATTTATCTTAAAGCATGTACATTAAAATTATCCTTTTTATTTCTGATAGAAAGAAAGAAAGAAATACATTTATTCACTAGCCATAAGACACACATACTTACGTATAAAAAAGAAATTAAACATTAAAGAAAATTAAGGCAACCGGAAAAAAATACATAAACGTTTCTCATAAGTTCTAATCTCGAGTTTTTAATGATATAATTTTAAAATTACAAAAATGTTACATAAGTGAAGCCGACACACGTCCGCACGCAATCAAGTCGTAGATCCTCTCAGCTCGCACACACACTGAAGATTGCACGGCGGACAACGCCTTGAAGCCAAGAAAAGTGACCTTGAATGACGATGCTTATGTTTTTTGTCCCTTTCTTTAGGATGAAAAGACAGGGACAAAACATAAGCGTCGTCATTCAATGTCACTTTTCTTGGCTTCAATTTGTTGTTCGCCGTGCAATCTCCAGTGTCATATATAAGCTTCTTGCACGTTACTGACACGGTCACGGAACCATGATGGTTACCACGAACAACAAAATTTGAAACTTCGGTTGCCGCGCCAGTTCTTGTCACTCGTCACTGGAGACTAAATCGAGAGAAAGGGATAGAGCTAACGTAACTTCGAACGTCGCGATTTTCTAAGGGATTCATGATAGGATGAAATGTCACAAATGTGGACCCTTTTTTTGTCCCGGGGTAAATGACGGGAATAGCGAAAGCCCTGTGGGCTCGCCTTAAGGCGGGGAAAGTTACTAGCCCTCGCCTACTACGTTGAAAGCACCCTGGAACACAGCAAGGGCATTCCAGCTCAGGACCTCTTACTGCAGGTGATAAACCCCCCGATCTATAACCCGCAGGCCCCCGTTACGGTGGCATGCGGCTGGCATAAGCCAACCGCCGCCGACCCAGTCGCCTGCATTGCCAGCGCTTCAGGTTCAACCTCACGCTGCCGCTCCGCCACTTCCTTCAGCGTCATTACTATGTCGCTGTAGGTCACCATCGCCCCCCATGCCTCCTCGCCGCCAACCATGGCTTGCACCAACACAAATGTGGACCCACCTTAATACGTCAGATCCCGGGGTTTTAAAGTGGTTACTTTAAGAAAAAAATATCATTTTACTTTGCAAGAAATTAAGTTCGAGATAAATGAGACTATCAATTCCACCATACGATGTTACATTTAATCAATGTTAATCTACTGTTAATTCATAAATGTTGACAACTGTTAATGCTCTAATCGTCTGTTAAGTGGTTAACATCGTATGGTGAAATTGGTACTTAATCTAGCTTGAAATTTAAGGAAGACAGAAAAACAAACGCGTTCGGTTTTCGATAACGAGGGTAGAAATGGGTATCCTTTCGTATTTAATAATTTAATTTGCACTATTTTTTTTGCCATTATGGCTATAACCTTCATTTCCCCTAATATCACATACCATAATTAGAATAATTACTTTTGCCATAAAGGCATTTTTCCTGAATTCGTAAACCTTTCAGGTAATTTTTGCATGTTATCGTATAGAGCCCAATAGGTTAGCTTAGGCTTGTTTTATTATAATTCTGGATAGTACACGGTTTCAGAAAAAATGTCTTTATGACAAATGAATATTATGGCACATTATCGTTATCACTACATAGTATAAAACAAAGTCGCTTTTTCTGTCCCTATATCCCTATGTATGCTTAAATCTTTAAAACTACGCAACGGATTTTGACGCGGTTTTTTTTAATAGATAGAGTGATTAAAGAGGAAGGTTTATATGTATTATACTTTAATCCGGAGCGAAGCGAGGTCGCTAGTAGTATATAAAATTATGTCATATGAAATTCGGGCAAGTGAAATTATTTCGTATGTAATTCGGTCATACGAGAGATCCGTTGACATGGCGTGACCCGACCTACTGTTGTGTGCGTGAGTGAAGACACGGGTGAAAGCTAGTACATAGGTAAAATATAATCGAGATGTGTGCAACAAATTGATAAGATAACAGAACTAAGTAGTGTCTTTACGTTATCAATTATCATACTATGCTTTTGTCGTTATGTCATATAGAGATACGACTATACGTACGTATTTAGTTTTAGGAATATTCCTTTGTTTATATAATAGAGTCTGGCAAACGAAAGCTGTCCCAGAGAAAGAGCGGCAATTTCAAGAAACCTGCAGCTTTTAACACTGACTGTACACTGAAAAAACGGAGTTGATACTCCACTAATGTGAAAAGATCAGGAAATCAAATAGTATCAACTCCCGTTTCTTTAGCGTACAGTCAGTGTTACCAGCTAGAGGTTTTTTTTAAATTGCCGCTGTTTCTCTGGGACAGCTTTCGTTCGCCACACTTTAGTAGATTGTTCACACCCTGAAATATTTAACCGGGCTAAGGACTTATATCCTAGAAACACTAGACATCCAAACAGACTAGTGCTAGACACGGTTCCCAATAGCGCGCTAGGTCATTGCCCGTCGTCCACCTGATTAGTTCACCTCTGTGGTTACGGAGACTAAATTGGTTAAAAATTATAGGTAGGTTTAGGTTTTGCTAGTGCTTCAGGGGTCCCGAAGGGCCAAAATACCTCAGAAATAGCTCTGCGGTAGCGGAGCTCCGTCGACTCAATTACGGTGTACTAAATTGTTCAGGTGAACTAATTAGGTGGACTACGGGCAATGAACGCTCTTTTTATGAGAAACTGCTGCCGCATGTCTGTTAAGATTTATAATGCTATTCCTGAAGAATTGAAGGCCCTTCCATTAAAACAGTTTAAATCAAAGTTGCATCTTTGGCTTAAATTTCACATGTTAGTTAAAACTATTTTTGCATGCTAGTATCTAACAAGATATGTCGTCGTACAGGAATAATAAACAGACACCACCTAATATTACCATATTTTTAAGCAAATAAATGAATTTGAATTCAACAAGGGACTAGAGTAAAAAACCCGCTACAGGAGGGCTAGCACAAGTGTTCCAAGACTTGTTTGTCGCTCGGATCTCCCTTTCCGTCTAGTCTCTAACGATAGAGACGCACTGAGCGAAAAGCGAGAAAATACAACTTGTGCTAAGCGTACTGGAGTCGATGTCAACACATACATGAAGAAAAAAACAACACTTAATCATACATCTTTATTTAGTTACATACAATCGGCAAAATGGAAGCCAGACCCCGCCATAGAACTGTGTTACAATGATATTTACTTTGACATTGTTTCGATTTCATTTACAACGTGACTGTGACAAAGCGATAAAAAAATTAGTTCTATGAAGTTCCTGACAAAGCGATAAAAAAATGAACAAATCGGGCAAGAGCATGTCGAACCATGCTCAGTGTAGGGTTCCGAAGCCGTTAAGTGCTACAAACATTAAAAAACAACAAGTAATAACTAGTTTTCTACGTAAGGTCATTTGGTGCCGTCTTAGATGATTTTAGTAGGTATAAACACTTTAATTGCTTGTATGTCAAGAACCAATGATGTCTACTTAGTCGTGATAGTTTTCCTTTAAAATTCGTTATAATTATGCTTTCATTTAAGTTTTCTTGTTCTGATTTTTTGTATTTGTAGTTTTGGCTGTATGGGGGACGACACTTGACACTTAACAAAAAATGGCGCTTTAAAACTTAATAATTAATAAACGGATCCCTTAATCGAACAATGGTTTATACAAATCCATCAATATTTATGACACCTTTCCAACGACAACCCACACTTGGAGTAAAAAGAGCTTTTTTAAAAAAAATATTGTATAGTTTCTTGGTTAGCACAACCCTGGCTTAAAGGACTCAACTACAGAGTCTTGTGTATATTAATGATGTAAATATTCGGCATGCTGCAATTGACATTTATTAATTTTATTATAGCTTGGTCGTGAAACTATTACAAACATAGAACGGGTCTATACTCGCGGTCAAATAATACGGGTCAGATTGAGTTTTTCATACTAAAGAGGCCATTTCGAAGCCTTGGTTCCTCGCCAGGGGATGCTTTTAAATAGTGAAATCTAATGATAGGTATCCCGAGCATCGATACAGGACTTCCAGAGTGCCTAGGGTACCCAACTGATTCAATCTGCGGTTAACGTCGGAATTGTGCATGTTCAGAAAAACATCTAAAATGCCAATAAAATGTAAGGAAATCCAAATGCTGACCCAAACTCTCTTGCTCTGATATTAACTGATTGTGCGATCAGTTAGGTACGAGTATCTTAAGAACTTTAGACCTCCTCTATTGAACCTCGGAGTATCCAACATTAAACCTCACTCAAAACAACCCCTGGCCAGGAACCAAGGCTTTGAAATAGCCTCGTTTGTATGAAAAAAGCACTCTGACCCGTACCTATTATTTGACCGCGAGTGTATATTGTCTGTTATAAAATTAAAGTTCAGTCTTCAAAATTCTCAAACGTTTTTAATCATAACTAGCTACCCATCAGCGGCTTCCCGCTGCAAAATTTCTGAGTTTCCCGGAAATTATTCGAATTTTTCTCGCCGTAAAAATTATCTTTGGACTTCAACACACATTTAAAAAAAAGAATTGGTAAAATGAGGTATGCGCTTACCAACACATTTTGCGGTTCATTTTTATATTATATATTATTGGTAGTTTAGTCATAATATAAGAGAGTATAATTAGCAATTCCGATTTTCGCGAGTCATTTGTCGAAAGTCATAAAAAATATAACTTTTAATATCTTAATGACATTTAATATTGTTAAAATTTAAATACCCAACGTTTGTAAGGATTGGTTAACGGCAATATATTTGCCGTAATACATTTTAATTTATTAACAAAAAAACACCTTTTTTTTGTATTTTTAAGTATTAAGAACCGAAATTATAAACCTACTAATCCAATAACAAAAATATTTAATAAATGGTTGATTTTCGACATGATTTGAGGTATTTTGATATGTCCCGATAAGTGAACAAAAGTCTATAATTAAAAATAAAAATACTTGCTCATTTTTTCTGATATTCAACTCCTATTTCAGAGTTAATTTAGGCGGTGTAATGTTTTGAGAAAAAAACTAATTTGAAATTAGACTTTCCGTATTGTCAACGTTTTGATAACTCTTATGTCGTTTACAATAATGGCGATTGTGACATAAACGATTCTTAAACGTGTCAAACACGATATCTTTTTAACGCACCTGAATAGAGGCCCTGGTCAAATACGATATCGTTATTACCGTGTAGAATCCCAGCCCTGTGCGTATTACCAAAGTTTGCGATTTATTCTTATAAAAAGTTACGAGGTTTAAACGTTATGATTTCCAATTTGTATGACTATCGATACTTATGACCAGGGGCCTATTGCATATAAAATAATAGCTTATATTATAAGCTATTTACTCCTAAAATTTACTGATTATAATTGTGTTACGTTGCATAAAATTAAATAGTCATAATAATAGTTAGCAGTCCTAAAAATAATTTCAGAAGTATGCTAAATTGTATTGCATAAATATTTTTTTGAACTTATAAAATGCTTTTACTTATTATATAAGTAACGAGTCCAAATTTAACAAAAAAAAATTTAATATTGTAATACTTATATCAAATGCTCAATTTGGACCGCGGTTCCTTTCAGCGTACGGCCATAGTGTAAAAAGAGTTTAAAAAAAACAAAATACTTGCTGTATTTTCCCGCTTTTATTCGTAAGTTGAGTTAAAATAAAACATTAGGTAAATATGATGAGAAAACGAGAAGAAAAGCACCTGAAAACAACAAATTTTCTGAGAAAAATGATTGACTTCAAGGAATTACTATTTGCAAAGTTTTCGCCGACAATCACGAAAGATATAAAAAAACAAGCGTGGATAGATGTTCGTGACTACGCGGTCGCGATTAATTTTGTCACAAGCGACAAAGACTTTACGTATATAAGAGACACAACTTGGCCTAACTTACGCCAAAGAACGATGGTAAGTTTACTAATAATTAAAGATTATTTGCAATCCCTTAAATAATTTATGTCATAATATAGAAGATGAATATGGCTCGTGTTGGGTGAGAATATTTTGGCACCACATTTTAAACCCTCCATATATCTTCGGATAAGCAGTATAGCATAATATTATTCGCCCCCTTTACCTGATTTTATAAATGTTTATCTTTGAATTATGTAGGTTTGATTCTAAACTAATTTTATTACCTACTTATTTGATAATTTAAATTGTGTTTTTTTTCTTATCTTTAGACTAAAGTAGATAGAGCGAAGAGTACGGGAGCAGCGGGTGGATCAAACAGCAAACTGGATTCCATTGACGAATTAGTTTTAGAGGTAATTGGGAGGGACTCGCCCATTATAGAGGGAATCGGGTTAGAAGATTCGTTTGGAATACGATACAAAACCCCAGTACAACCGGTAGAAGCCCCTCTCAATAACGCCCTCGAGGGAAATAGTGAGGCTCCTGAACAACAAGAAACCAACCAAATTTCCACCACCAACCAACCTCATAACAGCTATACGAGAAATAAAACTCCATTACACAAGGGTAAAAGAAGCACGAATAATACATCACCGTTAATAGATTCAACAGAATATCACCAATTAAAGAAGAAAAAACTACAATTAGAAATAAGAAAATTACAATTAGATGTTTGGGAGAAGGAAACGTCTCTAGGTGTAGAGCACTGCGAATTAACCAACGATTTGAGACCGGAATCTGTGCCGGAATGTATGAGTACATTAATAATTAATGACGACGGTGAAATTCAAATACTTAAAGATACTCATGATACAAACTGAAACATTTTATTTGAATATACATTATTTCATACCTATGTTGTATTATATAAGTACAAATATGTTCTTAGTCATAAAAACTAAACTAAATATATCTACTTAAATAGAAACAAATCTAAGGATGTTTTTTTTACATTCACTGGAAATGACGATAAAAATATTGTAATTTTTCTTGGCCATCATTGTTCCGAGTATTTTCCCATTGGTCATCAAACTCGTCACTTGTTAAATTTTCCGTATTTAACTGGTCAACTTCATTCTCTATTAATTGTTCGGACATGTTGTTTTTAGATAAATTGCAAAGAGCAACGCAGCATGTTACTACTTGACCAGCATAGACAGGATCAAGTCGCAAATGATTTAGGCAAGGAAATTTTTCCTTTAGTATTCCTAATGCACATTCCACCACACGTCTGGTACTTCTGTGAGCCCTTAGAAATCTACGTTGAGCGTTGTTTGTAGGGTCTCTTATAATAGGTGGAATTAACCACGATTTTAACGGATAAATGGAGTCTCCTAGAAGAACTGCATCTGGAAAAGGTCTCCATCCAGCCTGCATACGTTGGCAAAGCCCGCTGGTTCGTAACACCCTTGCGTCACTAGTACTTCCAGGCCAGTCAGCATAAACATAATAAAACTTTAGGTCTGCACCAGCAACAACCATTACGTTTAACGAATGATTGCCATGTCGATCAACGTAGGCATTTTCGAATGCATTTGTGCCGTCTATGTTTATCAATGTTCCGTCGACTGCTCCACAGACGAGTGGCATATTAGCTATGTTATTAAAGTCATTTATTACACTATCAACATCACTTGGCCACTTCACTACGTTTCTTAAAATATGATTATTCACGGCAGTTACTACCCGTTTCACTGCTCTGCAAACAGTGGCTTTATCAACGCCATGCATATCGCCTATGCTGTGATATTGGGCACCGGTTCCCAACCAATGTAATGCCACTTGCAACTGTTGGTGCGGTGTTAAAGCATAATTCCTGCTTGTCTGATGTTGAAGCGTACCCTGAATTTCGTCTAAAATATATGAAAATTGCTCAAAGTTTAATCTGAATCTTTCATTGTATTGGTATGATTCTTGTAAATGATTATAACTCAATCGGCCTCTAAACATCCGCGGTGGCCTTCGTGATGATACTTCATCACTACTATCACTGTCGGATGATGTCATTTTAATATATATATATATATTATTTGTGACTATTGAAAAGGATTTCGATCACTTATATTATTTTTAACAAACTCTAAACACCTATGAAATATTTACTTGTATTATGAGTAAATAATAAAAGCAAGCTGTGTTTTTGCAACAGAACCACAATTTTACTTGTAATAATAGCTTATAATACCCGTAAAATTTCTTATAACTTCTATTATTAGTAAAAAATATATGCAACAAAACACTTATAAATTTTACTTGTAATATGAGTATTTTTCTCGTAATAATAGTCTAATATTTGTATGCAACAAAAGCATACTATTTTATATGCAACAGAAAAAACTCGACTACTAAAATATTTTTTATGAGTCTGCTATTATAAGTTTATAATAGCAGTATTTTTATGCAATAGGCCCCAGAGCCCGGTATTTTCGTAGCACTTTTGAGCTGTCATAGGGACTTCTCGTTTATCGACTTCCGATATACATGCGTATATCGATAAATACAGAATACACTTTATCATATTCATGACATCATGAAAACAAAATAGAGTTTTATTAATACGATTTAGCAGAAAATGTAAAAAAAAAAACGCAATACACCTTGCTTTGACCAGCTTGATAAGGTTTTTATAGAATCAAAACTTGTAACAAAATTAAAACTTCTTTTTATCGGCATCCTCATTTAATTCACGTAATATTTTTAGTCAATAATATCGGCTTTGACATGGCAATTTCTAACATAAATGCATATTTCTATAAATAGTCCATATATTTTAAACATGGAACAACAGATTCCTGTCGTCGATTTTGTATGGAGTGTTTTGGCAGGGGAACAGAACTATGACTTTTTAAAGCTTCATATCTTATGAAAAAATAACACGACAACTGTTTCGCGAATACAGTTAAACTTCTCTTTCATAGCACTTTCCAGAGAGAAAATTAAAACATATGCATCTAATGTTATTATTGAAAAATTACTAGCTATAAAAATGTCGACATACCTATAACAATGACCATCTGATTTTTGCCGATGTATAAAAATGACGATAGTGGGTAGTAGCTCCGCGGTAGCTGAGCTCCGTCGACGCTCTTATTTCAAATCGATTAGACATTGTCGACGGAGCCCCGCTCACGCGGAGCTCCTATTTCTGGGTGGTTTGGCCCTCCAGGCCTGCTGCAAAACTAACATAACCTAAACCTACCTAGCCCCTATTCCACCAATCCCCCCTCGTCTTAATTCCATTTCGACATTATTATACTTCGTCGTTATTATTACTCGACATTTTTATACTTCGTCTTTTATATGTTTGGAGGGTGGATCAACTTTTCGTTGTTGTTATTCTGTCCCGTAAGCCAGGAGACAACAGTGATAGAGTTCCTTAGAAAAATTGTTATAATATACACTACTAATACGCTTGGAAGAAAACCCATAAAAGAATGGGCTTGTAATTGCCACAAAAGCCGATGTTTGCTGGATTTATATACTTTAAAATCGTGGTTTTAAAGAGTGACCCAGGAGACGTCACCATGGCAACGAGCTACAAAGAAAAGTTGATTGACCCTGGAAAATCGGCATTATTATACCTCGTCATTTTTCAATATAGACATTAGTCGAATAAACCATTGGTTCACTGTACACCATTCTAACCATCTATACTTGTTAGGAACACAACCTTTTTTTCTTTATGCGTAATCTTGTGCCTCGTCAACTCAGATTTAAGAAAGAATTGCACATGACACACGTCACAGGTGTGATTCTTTTCATTGTTGTGTTTCCTCCTAACATGGACCAAGTAATACGGCCGCCAATCGAAAGTTTTCCCACACATCTCGCACGTGATCACACTGACTTTCTCCCTATGGTGTTGCATCACATGCAAATGTCTAGGATATGTTCCTATAAATTTCTCGGCGCAGTACAAGCATTTTATATTTTGCTCCTGTTTATGGACCAATTCTATATGTTTCTTCCTGTATTTCTCCAACGTAAACGTTTTGCCGCATTCACATCGAAACTTCCCAGTGTTGTGTATATTCAAATGCTTTTTCAAGCGAGTTTCAGAAAGAAATGTATCTCCACATTCCGAGCACATATAGTTGTTATAATGCGCGTTCATATGCGCGTCTAGATGGTGGTAATTTGGGAATGGCTCCTTGCATAGAGCACATTTGAGTTCCCTAGTAAGCACGTAGGGTATAACTCTGGTGTAAGCATCGTCGAAGTCCAAGTCGTGCTTCTGTTTCAAGTGTTGGAACATATCGTTCCAAGATATAAGGATGGTGCAACATACAGTGCAATGTAGGTTCTCTATATCGACTTTAAGAACTTCATTGAGCCATAGCGGTCTTAAAAATTGCTCGACACTTTTTGTTCTTTCTCCTGAAACAAAAATAATAAATCTCGGGACAATGTCACACAAACTGATCCCGTCAGTTGTAACCAAGTACAATCCAAGTTGATTAGTAGCTTAATTTAATTAGTTTGTATAAGTAGGTATAACATTAAAATACTTTAATTCAGGAGCGCACTATTCGCCAACAAACCTAAGTTGTTTTTGAAATAAATAAATAAATAAAATAAGTCTCAAAGTTCTAGGATTATACAATAGGTACTAGACAATTGGGTGAATCAACTTTTTAAGGCCTCCTTTTCTACACGCTAATAAAAACTTACTAGAAAATGTGAGATTGATAATGGTTTACACATGTTAAAATTAGATAATCAGATTTTCGGATTTCACTATTCATAATCATAAACCAATTCTATAATTTTGTAAAAACATGGTAACGCAGTGGAAAATGCACGTTTTTCATACAAAACCCGGGGACAACGTCGTCCCCTGCGTTACCTGATATATTTGTGTAAATCATAGAAGAATTTTTAAAATTGTCAGCTAGAAAGTAAGTTTAATTGTCTGATTTATTCAATATATTGACCACATCAAAAAAAAATATTGCATTCTACCAAATTAAGGTGACATAGTGAGACATGTCGAAAATTGGGGAGTACCTTAAAAGTTGATTCACCCAATTACATGGTTATTTAAGGCGATACTAACTTTGTGCAAGGTTTTCTTCAATACCGATTCAAAATTGATATTGCCACATACATACTTACATAACATCACGCCTTCATTCCCAGAGTGGGGTAGGCAGAGCTACAGAAATATCAAAAACGCTAAAAAGACTTGTTGATAATTCTGTACCCACATTTTGCACAAACAGGCCAAGATGTTTACCAGTGTATTGGTGACAGGTTGCAAGCCCATCGCCTTACAGTACTACAAGCCCTTATTCCCTTAGTCGCCTCTTACGACATCCACGGGAAGACATGGAGCGGCACTATTCTAACCTGGCAACCACACAGGGCCCTGTGCTTTTGTTAATTTTTAAGAGAAAATCCTTAAAATTAGGTTAACCAAAAATAAAGATAGCTGCGAAACACAATGATCCTTACATGAAACTGAGTCGATATAAATAAATTATTTTATTGTCAAATTTGTCCATTCTTACGGACAACTTTCTCTCGACCAAAAAAGATTTCACAAATAAAGACCTAATGCTAAGACGGTTTACCTGTATCTCCTTTGGTTTCGGATTTCCCCATACTGTCCCAGTTAAAAAAAACACCTTGTCCTATACCTAGCCTGGTACTGGTGCCAGGGATACAGTACCGAAACTGGTGCAGGCTTCACGCCAAGGTAACAGGACTAGTTCTTCATATAATCAACCTTTAGGTGAAAGATCTTGAACGCGCTTGCGCCGGTGTACGTGACACATGACCTCGTCGGTCAGAGTTAAAGCACCGACCTGCATGCTTGGTCCGCGTGTGTGTCCGCAGCTCGTCCGGGTCCTCAAACAGTGGGCCCGTGGTGGAACAGTACGCGCAGTGGTAGTGCGCCGTCCTGGTCTTGTAGGGGGTCACGTTGGTGTACGTGACGCATGACCTCAGTCAGAGATAGTCCACCGACCTGCATGCTTGGTCCAGGTGTGTCCGCAGCTCGTCCGGGTCCTCAAACAGTGGGCCCGTGGTGGAACAGTACGCGCAGTGGTAGTGCGCCGTCCTGGTCTTGTAGGGGGTCACGTTGGTGTACGTGACGCATGACCTCAGTCAGAGATAGTCTACCGACCTGCATGCTTGGTCCAGGTGTGTCCGCAGCTCGTCCGGGTCCTCAAACAGTGGGCCCGTGGTGGAACAGTACGCGCAGTGGTAGTGCGCCGTCCTGGTCTTGTAGGGGGTCACGTTGGTGTACGTGACGCATGACCTCAGTCAGAGATAGTCCACCGACCTGCATGCTTGGTCCAGGTGTGTCCGCAGCTCGTCCGGGTCCTCAAACAGTGGGCCCGTGGTGGAACAGTACGCGCAGTGGTAGTGCGCCGTCCTGGTCTTGTAGGGGGTCACGTTGGTGTACGTGACGCATGACCTCAGTCAGAGATAGTCCACCGACCTGCATGCTTGGTCCAGGTGTGTCCGCAGCTCGTCCGGGTCCTCAAACAGTGGGCCCGTGGTGGAACAGTACGCGCAGTGGTAGTGCGCCGTCCTGGTCTTGTAGGGGGTCACGTTGGTGTACGTGACGCATGACCTCAGTCAGAGATAGTC
Source organism: Acleris holmiana (assembly GCA_949316455.1). Classification (NCBI taxonomy): domain Eukaryota; kingdom Metazoa; phylum Arthropoda; class Insecta; order Lepidoptera; family Tortricidae; genus Acleris; species Acleris holmiana. Next base: position 9,710,513 of record OX438789.1, on the reverse strand, counting down.
CACCGACCTGCATGCTTGGTCCAGGTGTGTCCGCAGCTCGTCCGGGTCCTCAAACAGTGGGCCCGTGGTGGAACAGTACGCGCAGTGGTAGTGCGCCGTCCTGGTCTTGTAGGGGGTCACGTTGGTGTATGTGACGCATGACCTCAGTCAGAGATAGTCCACCGACCTGCATGCTTGGTCCGCGTGTGTGTCCGCAGCTCGTCCGGGTCCTCGAACAGCGGGCCCGTGGTGGAACAGTACGCGCAGTGGTAGTGCGCCGTCCTGGTCTTGTAGGGGGTCACGATGGTGTACGTGACGCATGACCTCAGTCAGAGATAGTCCACCGACCTGCATGCTTGGTCCAGGTGTGTCCGCAGCTCGTCCGGGTCCTCAAACAGTGGGCCCGTGGTGGAACAGTACGCGCAGTGGTAGTGCGCCGTCCTGGTCTTGTAGGGGGTCACGTCGGTGTACGTGACGCATGACCTCAGTCAGGGATAGTCCACCGACCTGCATGCTTGGTCCGGGTGTGTTTGAAGCTCGTCCGGGTCCTCAAACAGCTGGCCCGTGGTGGAACAGTAAGCGCAGTGGTAGTGCGCCGTCCTGGTCTTGTAGGGGGCCACGTTGGCGTACGTGACGCATGACCTCAGTCAGAGATAGTCCACCGACCTGCATGCTTGGTCCGCGTGTGTGTCCGCAGCTCGTCCGGGTCCTCAAACAGTGGGCCCGTGGTGGAACAGTACGCGCAGTGGTAGTGCGCCGTCCTGGTCTTGTAGGGGGTCACGTTGGTGTACGTGACGCATGACCTCAGTCAGAGATAGTCCACCGACCTGCATGCTTGGTCCAGGTGTGTCCGCAGCTCGTCCGGGTCCTCAAACAGTGGGCCCGTGGTGGAACAGTACGCGCAATGGTAGTGCGCCGTCCTGGTCTTGTAGGGGGTCACGTTGGTGTACGTGACGCATGACCTCAGTCAGAGATAGTCCACCGACCTGCATGCTTGGTCCAGGTGTGTCCGCAGCTCGTCCGGGTCCTCAAACAGTGGGCCCGTGGTGGAACAGTACGCGCAGTGGTAGTGCGCCGTCCTGGTCTTGTAGGGGGTCACGTTGGTGTACGTGACGCATGACCTCAGTCAGAGATAGTCCACCGACCTGCATGCTTGGTCCAGGTGTGTCCGCAGCTCGTCCGGGTCCTCAAACAGTGGGCCCGTGGTGGAACAGTACGCGCAGTGGTAGTGCGCCGTCCTGGTCTTGTAGGGGGTCACGTTGGTGTACGTGACGCATGACCTCAGTCAGAGATAGTCCACCGACCTGCATGCTTGGTCCAGGTGTGTCCGCAGCTCGTCCGGGTCCTCAAACAGTGGGCCCGTGGTGGAACAGTACGCGCAGTGGTAGTGCGCCGTCCTGGTCTTGTAGGGGGTCACGTTGGTGTACGTGACGCATGACCTCAGTCAGAGATAGTCCACCGACCTGCATGCTTGGTCCAGGTGTGTCCGCAGCTCGTCCGGGTCCTCAAACAGTGGGCCCGTGGTGGAACAGTACGCGCAGTGGTAGTGCGCCGTCCTGGTCTTGTAGGGGGTCACGTTGGTGTATGTGACGCATGACCTCAGTCAGAGATAGTCCACCGACCTGCATGCTTGGTCCGCGTGTGTGTCCGTAGCTCGTCCGGGTCCTCGAACAGCGGGCCCGTGGTGGAACAGTACGCGCAGTGGTAGTGCGCCGTCCTGGTCTTGTAGGGGGTCACGATGGTGTACGTGACGCATGACCTCAGTCAGAGATAGTCCACCGACCTGCATGCTTGGTCCAGGTGTGTCCGCAGCTCGTCCGGGTCCTCAAACAGTGGGCCCGTGGTGGAACAGTACGCGCAGTGGTAGTGCGCCGTCCTGGTCTTGTAGGGGGTCACGTCGGTGTACGTGACGCATGACCTCAGTCAGGGATAGTCCACCGACCTGCATGCTTGGTCCGGGTGTGTTTGAAGCTCGTCCGGGTCCTCAAACAGCTGGCCCGTGGTGGAACAGTAAGCGCAGTGGTAGTGCGCCGTCCTGGTCTTGTAGGGGGCCACGTTGGCGTACGTGACGCATGACCTCAGTCAGAGATAGTCCACCGACCTGCATGCTTGGTCCGCGTGTGTGTCCGCAGCTCGTCCGGGTCCTCAAACAGCGGGCCCGTGGTGGAACAGTACGCGCAGTGGTAGTGCGCCGTCCTGGTCTTGTAGGGGGTCACGTTGGTGTACGTGACGCATGACCTCAGTCAGAGATAGTCCACCGACCTGCATGCTTGGTCCGGGTGTGTGTCCGCAGCTCGTCCGGGTCCTCGAACAGCGGGCCCGTGGTGGAACAGTACGCGCAGTGGTAGTGCGCCGTCCTGGTCTTGTAGGGGGTCACGTTGGTGTACGTGAGGAGCAGCTTCACCTCGTCGATCAGACGGTAGTACCGGTTCCTATTCATCATCACCACTGTTGGCTTGGGGAGTTCTGGAAGGTAATGCCAAGTTTAGAAACATTGAGGTTGACAGGTTTTAACATGGGTTACCTGCCCCCTAACGACAATGATGAATTTCACAGTGCCTTAGTACCAAACTGCAATACTGTGAAGTTGTTTAATATAAAATAAAAATAAAAAATAAATTACAGGTGTCAGGTGACATTTCAGTGTACATTTCGCTGTTTATATTGGGTGATTTTGGGGCCATGATCCGGAATGGCCAAATATCAATAAATAATATATTGGTCCTATCAATATCGTAATTCCGGTATTCATTACCTTTTAATTCCGGTATTTTAATATCGAAAATTTCGAAACAAACGTAGTATTTCAAAGTTATGACAGCACCTTCTATGTATTAATGACATAAATCGTTCCATCGATTATAGATTAGCCACTTGTAAATTTGTAATCTGTCAGAAGGTTTTTTATACACTTACTATTTACGTGTTAGGCAGATCGTGTGCCAAAAGAATACGGCGGGTAGGTACTGTTGCAACTCACTTTATGCTAATTAACACTGAACTCTTCCTGCCCACGGTGTTTTTAAATTTTTTTTTTTTAATTTTATTTCGATGTTTCCCAAAAGTTTACAGTTTTATTTATTATCTTTTTTGTTAAATTATTTTGCTTTTTCAGTAATAATTTAGAGTCTTTATTATTATTTAAATAAATACGATCAAAAATAAATTATTTTTCTTTTACCTTCAAAAGTGTGTTTTTCAAATAGATCCCCAATTCCGATACTAGTATCGGAATTCCGATATTGAGACACAATACCGAATTTTAATACCGGTATTGGAAATAGGCAATATTATATGCCCTGCGTAATTCCGAGATTCCGATATTGAGGTTCAATACAGACTTTCATTGCATGCCCTACTGTCATCGTGTCCGACGCCATTTTGAAATGTCTGCTGCCTCACCCGCGCATGTTTGTGAGCAACAATTTGGGTCGGCTCGCAGCTCGCCGCGCGGGGCAAGCATGCCTCAGGCTGAGCCGCTCAGATTCGTACCCAGCTTAATATTTGTACGCAGAAAATCATATTCGCAAAACATGATATTTGCAAATAGTGGAATTAGGTTATAGAATCGTAGGCCCGGAGGGCCAAACCACACAGAAATAGGAGCTCCGCAGCAGCGGAGCTCCGTCAACACTGTCTAATTGATGTCTTGTTAATAATGATGTTTTGAGAATGTCATGTTTACTCATGTTTTGCGAATATGCTATTTAACATACTAATTGCTTACCCCCCCGTTTCTCGCTGAGTAACTTGGCGGCAATGGTCTTCCGTGGCACGTTGTAATGAGCCGCGGCCTCGGCTACAGTCATCCTGTGACTCCTGGCGGCGGCCACGCTCTCCTTCAGGTCTTCCACCGTGTAGTTCTTGTACACGCGGCGCCCGCCTCGGCGCTTCTTCTTGGCTTGGAGGGGGGCGGGGGGGGCAGGGGCTGGAACACACTTTCGATCTTGCATAACCTTAGTGGCGGTACGACCCTGTGCAGGCTCCGTCCGGATCGCTACAACCATCTTATCCATTAACCACCCGCCAAGCAACATTCGCATGGTTGTGATCCGGTGTGGGGATATTAAGACAACCGGTGACATTACTAGCATAGAGGCATTCCTTAGTCCTCAGGGTTGGCAACGCGTTTGCGGTCTTGGGATTATAGTCTTGAGAATTCAAATGTATATGGGTCTCAGATTCCACTTACCATCAGGTGGCCTGAGTGCTCGTGTGCCTTCTCGTTAACATAAAAAAAAAAACCTTTTAGTGGTGGTAGGACCAGGATGGTAGCGTAATATGCAGGGTTTCTCATATGTATGGGAAATTATGAAACTATAAAATTGGGTACTAATTAGAGCAGCCTCGGATTGAGGCACGCACGGCTCTCCTATTTTGCTCAAATTCGTACGCGCTCGCGCGCTATGCGAGCTGCGCGCGGCGACCCGCCGAGAGTCGGACTTTTGACCGTGCTCAAAGGCGCCTAAATTGGACGTGTATCCGAGCGTGCCGCGGGATGAACGATAAGTTCTAAGTGGTCTGTGGGCGAGACGCGTACAAATTTGATAAAGTTGCTGAGCCGTTCCACCCCTTCCAGACCCACCGTACGTCTCGGCCGTACCACTGGTGGTACTTTGACCAATTATTACTATTAAAATCGAATTTAACGTTGTCGACGGAGCTCTGCGATATTTCTGGGTAGTTTGGCCCTCCGGGCCTGCTGAAGAACTAACATAACCTAAACCTACCTCATATTTATGATACAAATTTTGGGTCAGTGGTACGGCCGAGGGGTACGGTGGGTCTGCACCCGTTCCACCAATGTCTTCTTCTTTCTGTTAATAATTCGGTCAATTATGATAAACGCAGCCGCGGCTGTCATCGCGTCCGATGCCATTTTGAATGTCGGCTCGCGGCGAGGTCGTTGCCTCACCCGCGCATGTTTATGTGCAACAATTTGGGTCTTCTCGCAGGCGGGGCGAGCATGCCTCAGGCTGAGCCGCTCAGATTCGTACCCAGCTTAAGACATACGAAGATCCGTTCATAGATTTTAATAAGAACCAAAACTGCATTCATGCATTTAAAAAAAACCTGTACTCAGCTCGGGAATCGAACCCGGTTGTTTTGAAAAAAGTAAACTTACACTATTTCTATTTAGATATCGATTGTGTAGATCTTAAGCAGTAAATGGCTCTATGAAACATGCATGATGCATTGTTTTCAGATACTTTAATTTAATTTATTTTAGTAGAGACAATTTTACATGAAATTGTTAAATATTGCAACGGTGGCCACTTCGAACACTGACTAAAATAAATGAAAGTATGTGAAAATGAAAACAATGCATTTTATTCATTTAAGACATCATGTTTCCCCCGGGTTCATATTACCTTGGAAAGCGTATCAAACAGAATTACTTTCGCATTTATAATAATAATATGAATACCACAAACAGATAGACAGGCAAACATTCACCATAAGGGAGTTATTACTACTCTCGCAGTCAAATAATACGGGTCAGAGTGCATTTTTGATTCTAAAGAGGCTATTTTGAAGCCTTGGTTCCTCGCCACGGGATGCTTTCAGTGAAATCTGATGACACAGGACTTCCAAGTGCCCAGGATACTCGACTGATTGAATCTGCGGCTAACGCCGGAATTGTGCATGTTCAGAAAAACATCTCAAATAGCAATAACATGTAAGGAAATCCAAATGCTGACCCAAACTATCTCGCTGTGTTTTTAACTGATTGTGCGATCAGTTAGGTATCATAATAACTTTTACCCTCCTCTAATAAACCTCATTGTATCCACCATTAAACCTCACTCAAAACAACCCCTGGCCAGAAACCAAGGCTTCGGAATAGCCTCGTTTGTATGTAAAATGCACTCTAACCCATATTATTTGACCGTGAGTATTTCATTTCGGTATGCAACCCAAAAAACAATAAAATATCTTACCGGAGACACTTTCCTGTGCATCAACATCAAATTCTAAATACTCAACCTCTTCATATTCCTCTTGCAGACCATCCTGGGAGCCATCAGCATCGTCCATATAATCGTCTTGGGCCTCTTCAGGGTATCCTACGTAATCCGGATCGTCAGGGTCATCCGCGTATTCCGTGGGGTCATTGGAGTAGTCATTGGGGTCATTGGGGTCATTAGGATCGTTGGGGTGGTCATTAGGATCGTTGGGGTGGACATTAGGATCGTTGGGGTAGTCATTAGGATCGTTGGGGTAGTCATTAGGGTCATTGGAGTCATTGAGGTAGTCATTTGGGACATTTGGGTCATTAGGGTAGTCAGTAAGGTCATTGGGGTAGACAGCAGTGTTTTCGATATATTGATTGTTTTCACTGTAACATTCCTCTGTTTTCATTTCAGGTGTATATTCATCTGTAAAGATTTAATACATATACATTCATATTATATATATTTTTATAGCCTGCTATAACTTAACCAATAGTTCTTACCAAGAATCACTGCATCATGATATATTGTGTCACCAATAACTTCACACTCGAGCTCCTCCTGTTTCATGTCTAGCTTTTGGTGGCATGTGAGGACCTGCCTCCGGAAGCTGTGCGCATCCCACACTCTCTGTGTACACCTGTCGCAGATCTGATCCAAGAGGCTGTTTTCTGGTCTCTCCCACTGTAGAGTTTTAGAAGGTAAGGAAGTAAGCTTTAATGGTCACTTCAAGTTGTATAAGTCCCTTAAAAATTCAAAATGGACATAAGGTCTGTGCTTTTGTGTTTATAATTAGCAGAGGGCGGAATTTCTCATGGCAAAATTGAAATGTCATAGGGATAGAGCATTTTGCTTTATCGAATTTTCCAGTTATCAATATTGTGTAATCACTAATCTCTTTGTTATTTTAGTTTTGCTTTTAGATTAAAAATGTAAATCTCATTCTTTATTCGCTTTTAGTTATTGTTTTCAACAATACATGCAGCTTCAAGAATTAATTTGTAAATGTTATGCTATTTTTGTCTAAAACACATGTCTTTAGGTATTAATGGTTAATAACACTTTCCCGAACACATGGTTGAGAGAGGCGATGGCTGAGATACGCGTCATACTCGTGAACGTTTGCAAGGACTGGTTCTTCAGTTTATTATTCTAGTTATGGCTTTTGACGTGGAGACCTCGTCGTGTTGTTCTCCTAGACTTATTATTTTTACTTTAATGTTATTAGCCTTACATTTGTATTGATTTTATTCGTTCAAGCTTTAATCATTATTATTTATTACTTTATTAAGTATTTGTAATGTAACTTACTTTTAAGTATTTCTGTACTTTTGTTTGAAAAAATGACCTTCTGCTGGAGTTTCTTGGCGCTTCTTCTCCGCAATGATGGTCTTATCTGAAGTGCTAGTAAATTCACTTCATATTACCGACGTGTAAAAGAGCCCCATGGGGGCCTACTTACTGAATAAACATTTTGATTTTGATTTGATTTTGATTTTGAACAAATTAAAAAATAAATAAATGTAGACATAGAACTATACAATAATAATGAAAACTACACCTACATTCACCAAAACCTATATTAATATAAAAGACTGTTATCAGAGGGCATTTTTAGTATTAGTAAAATATTTTGCTAAGTGTAATGTATCGATAGGAGGTATAATTCTATTTGGTAAAAGATCTAGTGCTACTTGAACCAGAACTACTATTCGATAGTCGATAAAATACATGTTCTATCCTTATGATATTTAAATTTTTGCCATGAGAAATTCCGCCCTCAGATAATTACATATCTTTCTATCTATTTATGTAAGTATTTGAATGTATTAGTTTTTTTTTATGGTATTTTTGGTTAGTTTTTGTTTTTTGGGTGCTCTAAATAAATTTGCACTCCTGTTTACTCGATGCACCTTTCACTTTTGACAATTTCTCATAAGTTTGCCTTTGTACATCTTTTTATTTTTATTCTAAGATAATTTAGGGAAATTACATCAATATATGAAATTTTTAGTAAGTTATATAGTATTGACGACACACTAGCCTAGTTGGTAGTGACTCTGCCTTTGAAGCTCCTGGGTTCAAATCCAGGTACAGGCAGATTTTTGTGTGATGAGAACGAGTATTTGTACCTGAGTCTTGGATGTTTTTTATGTATTGAAGTCTGTATTTCTCTATACTGGGTGATTTTGGGGTCATGATTCGGAATGGCCAAAAGTGAAGTGTAAGATGGTCATACTAAACAACTTTTCCGATAGGACCAACCACAAAATCGCCAAAAAAAAACATCAGTAAATATTTGTTAATAAACAGTGTCGCATGATGTTTCATCATCTCTGTAAACATGTTTATAAACAAGGGTGATGAAACATTGTTGCAAAAACATGTAGCTGTGTTCCCCACTCTAGGTGGAGAGCAAGACGAAACATTCAGTTTATAAACAAATGTTATCAAGTGTGGATGTGTGTTCGCAAGTTTAGAAACATGGAAATAGTGTGGGCCAACAACCAGACTTCGGATCAACAACTAAACTAGTGTGAACTGCTAAGTTCCAGAAACAGTGTTTACGGTAAACTTGTTGCAAAACATGATAAATTCATAAACAGTTTATTAACAAATGTTTACAGATGAGTGAAAAAAAACATGATGAAATGTTTTTGATTAATTTGAGAGTTAATGTATGGCACAGCTGGTTTTTTTTTTGGCGATTTCGTGGTTGGTCCCATTGGAAAGGTTGTTCAGTATGACCATCTTATTCACTTTTGGCTATTCCGGATCATGACCCCAAAATCACCCAGTATAAGTAAATTTATCGTTATCTAGTACCCATAGTACAAGCCTAGAGCTTAGTATGGGACTAGGTTCATTTGTGTGACATTGTCCTGTGATTTATTTATTTATTTATTCATGAAAATGGTAGCACAAAAACTAATAAGCACACGCACGTAGCACGCGCTCCCGCTTTGTTCCTTTGTGGAGGAACTTGCACAGAACCACCTCCAGTCAAGCTCCGCATCGATTTTTACAGATGTGGACGGGAATGTGGATTCTCGAATTAATTCGAAAGTTTTGTTGTTTCGGACATGGATACGACGATGTTAAAACTTTTTACTGTTACTCAAATAAATACTGTCACTTACTAGGAATTGTGCTAGGAATTATCATAAAGCATTTATACTATAGGAGTATAATGAGACACATTTTATGAAATTAATTTAAATTATTCAATCATTTACCATAAAAGTCGGGTACACCATACATCTCGATTATGTCTACTTGCTATAACCTCTTCAAGGAATTTCTACTTCTCGTGATTTCTATTTTTGATGTTATAATTGGTAACTTTGAGAAGAAAGTTCTTAAGAAAAGTTACAGAAGTAACTTAAAAAAAGCGCCTACATGAAATAAACCCTAAACCGGTCTAAAAATCTAAATACTTACATTCAAAGCAAAGCATTCGTTGATCATTTCTCCGTAATTATGTACCACTCCACCCACATCGTATTCAACCCACAAACTCCTAAAACAGCCATCACGAAGACAACACTTGCATAAACCAAAATATTTACTATCTTCGACATCCATTACAGTTTTTAATTTGAAACAAGCTCAATTGCAAGGAACTCGAACAAGCGAAAAGTAAGTCGCCATCTTATGTATTTTTTTAAAACCACAGATTGTATAAGGCTTTTAAACACAATCGATCGATTGCAACGCCTGGTGAACATTCCTTTTCACACGAAAGCAATATCAAAACGCAATTGGTTATGGTTATTGACATTTTAGCGTACAGGGAAGCTTTGCTCGGCTATTCAATTGGTTTATTAAATCTTCAACCATTATTTTAAGCTTTAACAAGTAAATATTATATTAAATCATGTAGAATTAAAACGTTACAAGCACCTTGAATTACCTCCGAATAGTGCAGTTTGCTTTTAGAGTAAAGTTAAAAGATGAGTATTCAAAAGAATAATGGACCCATAATAGATCCAGCTTTATGTAGATGCTGTAGGGCAATAAAAAAATGTAGGATTCTTACTGCTGAATACACATGGATGGGCAAGAAGGAGATTTATGCGGACATGGTTATGGACTGCTATGGAATATTGGTGAGTAGGTGCATTTACGTCGGACTGTTATGTTATCAATGAAGTTTAAACGTGTCTGTCTGTATTATGTACGTTTTGTTTATGCGTATTTGATGTCATCATTAAGTAGCAACCACATAAAATAAGTATGAAAACTTTTATTAATTCCTCCATGTAAAGGAAATGTTTTTCATTCCAGGTCATTTGTATGATGTATTTCTTGTTGAAAGTGATTTAACTGAAATTGTATATTGGATCTAAACTTTGGCAAAAAATATGAACATTATTTACTCAAGACTTTAAATTAAGCACTTATGAAGGGCCCTTGCATGAATAAAAAACCTAGTAATTATATAAACTAACAAACGGGTATTCCATCTTATTCCTCTAACAGACATTTCTTAATTTCAAGTCCTCTTAAACATTATTTAAATCAAATTTTAAATTGGTCCTAAACTTTGGCAAAAAATAATGAACATGTCATTATTTTTTGCCAAAGTTTAGGATCATCAAATGTTTACTCAAAACTTACTTTAATTAATTTAAAGTCCTCTGCAACTGAGGTGACTTTTTTAGATTTTTAGAAACATTATACAGAGGTGGAGTCTGTCAGACATCATTTTTGATAAAATATACTAATGGATCAATGATAAGTATTGTTTATTTAGTGTATAGCATGATTGTACAATTTTAATGTGGAATTAATAACTAACATGTATAAGGGCTTTTATATAAAAAAATAACTTGAATAAGGTAAAAAAAACTGTTTTAAAACATGTAGAAACAGTGGTAGACCCTTTGATTAAATACTGATTCATTTTTTTTTATGTAGCCCTTAATCTTATCTGTTTGTTTAAGAGTAAAACACGCAAATTGAATTTAAAAGTTGACTCGGACATTTTTATTTTTATACATATATTATATGAAATGCTAGCATAGAGGTATTCCATCTTATTCCTCTGGCTTTCTTTCCTGGCTACTTGCAATGTTTCTCACGTCTACTGCTTGCTTTCTTTCACTTTTGTATGGCCAGAAAGAAGTTCTTGGTCGTTCTTCTATTTGGGGCCCACAATATACCGGGTGTTGCCTGTAATAGGAGCAATAAATTGAGGGATTGTTTATACTCAATAACGTAGCAACATTTGTTCTTCAACTTTAAAAAAATATGTAATTTATTATTTGGGATCTTTTCGAACAATCTAAATAGCATTTTCAATGTACTCCATCCGATAGTCTAGTTGACATCTACTGTCAGCCTACAAACTTCATAGTTTTCGCAATACATCTGTTTACTCGATGCACAACCTTTCACTTCTCTCAATCTCTCAAGGGTTAGCTGGAAGAGATCCCTTAAAGGGATAAGTTCGCCTTTGTACATCTTTTTATTTTTACTCATAGTATTGTTTTGGTTTTTCTTTTGTACAATAAAGTGTTTACATACATACGTACATACATACATACATTGCACGCTTAGAAAATCTAAATTCATTAATATTCAGTTAACAATAAGTTTGTTTCAAAAGTTGTAGAATAAATGTTGTTACGTTTGTGGTGCGGAAACGATCCCTAAATTTATTGCTCCTATTACAGGCAACACCCGGTATAAAAATAATTAAACACTTTATATGCCTTGCTATTGAGTATAGTACGTGTTTGGAATTATGGCTTATGGCTGTGGTGGGGAATGCCTGAACACTGAAAGTATAGAGATTTATTACGATATTTTTAACTACACAACCGCAACTTTGTACACGTAGAATTAGTTTTCTGATACTCCCACTATGAGATGAATTTCCAAAAACCCCTTCTTAGCACACCTCTTGGATATTCAAGGAATATTCCCTCCAAATTTCAAGTCTGATTGTCTGTCAGTCACTCGAGTCACGGTACCGTTTTATACATATATTTAGTGAGTAAATAAAATTAATTTATGAGGGGACAACCTCTCACAAATTGACCTAGTCCCAAACTAAGCTCTAGGCTTGTACTATGGGTACTAGACAACGATAAACATAGTTATTTAGAGAAATACATACTTAAATACATAGAAAACATCCAAGATTCAGGAACAAATATTCACACTCATCACACAAATATCTGCCCTTACCGGGATTTAAACCCAGGACCGCTGGCCTCAGATGCAGGGTTACTCCCAACGAGGCCAACGTGTCGTGTCGTGTATTATTTCTATTTCAATAAAATATTTATATTACACAGGTAAGGTCAAATGTACTTTGTGTGTGCATCATTACAATAAGTAAATTGAAATAAACATTTTCTGCAGTGACTTTCTTACTACACCTTTTATCCTTTGTAGGTATTTACATTTTTTTCATATATTATACCACTAGGTCAATTTGTGTGAGATTGTCCCTTGATATATACGACACGCTAGCCTAGTTGGGAGTGACCCTGCCTTCGAAGCTAGGGGTCCTGGGTTCAAATCCCGGTAAGGGCAGATATTTGTGTGATGAGCACGAGTATTTGTTCCTGAGTCTTGGATGTTTTCTATGTATTTAAGTATATATTTCTCTATATAAGTAAGTTTATCGTTGTCTAGTACCCATAGTACAAGCCTAGAGCTTAGTTTGGGACTAGGTCAATTTGTGTGACATTGTTCTGTGATTATTTATTTATTTATTTATTTATTTTATTTTTTTATATTTCTTTTTAATTATATTATCTACTGTCATTCAATGAATATATAGTATAATGTGTTTTAGTGGTGGTAGGACCCTGCACGGCTAGCACATGACGGCGCGTGAGTTATTTCGCCCGCAAGATGTCACTGTCACTTTCTGTCAAATTCAAATGTCACATTAAAAGATGAGCACAGAGCATACTTTAAGCACACTAGGTATTTTGCAATTATAAATAGGGCTTGCAATTCGAATATTCGAATATTCGAATAATTCGAATATTCGGCTCTTTCTAATATTCGAATAATGCGGCGAATAGTATTCGAATATTCGAATATTTATGGTTATTTGGACAGACGGATGTAACATCGCCCAGGGATGGTCGGCTGTCTCTGTCTCACTCCCCGATCCCATTCACCCACCTCCCACCTACTCTGTACTCTTACATTATACTGTATAACAAAATTCACATATATCATTATTGTTTCGTGTTGATTACATTAATAATTTAACACATACTTATATTTTAGCATTTTAATTACTTTATTTTAGTTATGTTGTTGATTCTGACTTTTTTTTAATTGAAGTACATAATCTTTTTGCAATTGATACCAAATCGTTGCTGTTCGTACATTCTGTTGTTTTTAACACAATCATATTTAAATTCAAGTTTTTTTTTTATTAATTCTATGTATAAAGCCAAGGACGTATTATTTATTTAAGATGTTTATGTTGATTTTTTGAGCTTTCAGACTGGTAATAATATGGTAATAATAAAAATGAGCATCCAAACCCGTTTTTCTTGATTTTTTAGGATTATTCGAATAGTATTCGAATTATTCGAATATGTCCAAATTAAAAGTCGAATATTCGAATATCTGAATCTATCGAATATTTGCAAGCCCTAATTATAAATAAGAGGGCAAATGTCTCCAAAGTTTTATTGTCCTCTAGCCGAAACTTTGCAGCGGACGACTGCGGGGTTGATAATGCCGATATTATATTTCTAACCCTAATTGCAGAGCTTCGGATCAAAACACGGGGTTAGTGAGAATTTTAAGCACCCGAGTAATTATTAATTATTTAGAGTCGTCGTCAACAACCTCATTATATTGAGAGCAGTGCAATAAATAATGTTTTCAGAAAGTCCGCGAGCTGTACTGTTCGAGCTCATACTGGAGCCCTCACATACATACATAACATCACGCCTTCATTCCCAGTGTGGGGTAGGCAGAGCTAAAGAAATACCAACAACTCTAAAAAGACTTGTTGATAATTCTGTAACCACATTTTGCACCATCAGGCCAAGAAGTTTACTAGTGTATTAGTGACAGGTTGCAAGTCGCCTCTTACGACTTCCACGGGAAGACATGGAGTGGCACTATTCTAACCCGGCAACCACACGGGCATCGGGGTCTATCTCGCGCGCCGCTTAACTCGCGCGGCGTCATGTGCTAGCCGTGCAGTGCGGGGTCCGTCCGGGTTGCTAACACCATTTTATTAATTGACGTACCGCCAAGCAGCAGCGTTCGCATTCTTGTGTACATAAAGCTGGTACGAATCTGAGCGGCTCAGCCTGAGGCATGGTCGCCCCGCGCGGGTGCGGCAGCGTGCTCGCCGCGATATTTCAAAATGGCGTCGGACACGATGACAGCCGTGGCTGCGTTCATCATAATTCAACGAATTTTTCACGAAAAGATGAAGAAATCGCTTCGGTGCTGGAACGGCTCAGCAACTTTATAAAATTTGTACGTGCCTCGCCCACACTCGCTCGTCTAATTTACGCGAGGCACGCACACTGAGGCGCCTTTGAGCACGGTCAAAAGACCGACTCTCGACGGCTCGCCGCCATTCGCACAGCGCGTGAGCGCGTACGAATTTGAGCAAAATAGGTGGTGCGTGTCTCAACCCGAGGCTGCTCTAATTCGTACCCACCTTAACACATCTTCAGATTGGTTAGATCAGGTGGCTGGAGCGCTCGTGTGCCTTCTTGCCATTTTGGTTTTGATAAGTGATAAATGTTAAACAAGTAACTTATTTGTAACATTTCAGCTTTCACACGTAGACGATAATGAGAAAGACTCTGGTGTGTGCGCAACATGTGTGGTGCGGCTTCGTGAGGCCATCGCCTTCCGACAGCAGGTGCTGCAGTGCGAGGAGCTGTTCCTGCACGCCAAGCTCGAGGGGCCCCTGTCGTTGGGCATTGGCAGCGACGAGATAGATGGTATACTATCTTAAACTTGCAAATTATCCCCTCACCTGTTGTGACATATTATGACCGCTAAGAGCTTGTTCACACTAGCGTTTTTGTCGGCGGTTTCTAGGCGGAGCGGGAACGCGACCTGAATGCTGCAAGCACGCGACTGAAACGCGGCGTGATTATTATAAGAACTGCACAACGCGTCATGCACGTCGCGGTTTTTTATCCGCTGCGGCACGGCCGCGTGCACGTTGCGTTTTGCAACTCTTATCATAATCACGCCGCGTTCCGGTCGCGTTCCCACTTCGCTGAGAAACCGCCGACAAAAACGCTAGTGTGAAAGGGCTCTAACACGCATCTGTGGAAGCCCCATCAGATCTTTGCTGCATTAAACATTGAAATGACCGCTTGCTAGCGTCTTGCGTGCTGCTATATTGACAATATGTTTCAATAGGTTAAAGCGAGACAATATACAACGTGTTACAAAATAATCTGTAAAAAAGAAATTACAAAAGTAGTGTCAACCCTTATTAAATAACGTCAGTTCAGTATCTTAAGTAGAATCAGAATCAGAATCAGAATAATCTTTATTCAAGTAGGTTTACAAATAATAAACTCTTTTGAAACGTCATAGTAGCGACTTAGCCTAAATTGACTGCAGGTTCAAATCGCGACCGATCAGAGAAGAACCTGTAAGAAACTCTGTCGGATGTCTTTTTTTTTTTTTCGACGTTCGCAACCTTTTGTCGTAAGGACTAAACATTTTATTACAAGCAATTCAGTCCCAAGCATTGTTATCATTAATATAGTCTTTAATACAATAATATGCTTTAGAAATTAGTTTACGCTTAACGTAACTCTTAAATTTATTTACTGATAGTTCAGTAACATTACTTGGGAGCTTATTATAGAACCTAATACAATTACCAATAAAAGAGTTTTTTATTTTATGGAGCCGCGTGAAGGGCACTGCGAGCTTATATTTATTTCTGGTATTAACATTATGTATGTCACAGTTCTTTCTAAATTTAGCGATGTTTTTATGAACATAAATAATGTTTTCATAAATGTATTGACTGTGCATGGTCAATATATTAATTTCTTTAAACTTATCTCTAAGCGAGTCTCTCTGGCCCATCTTGTAGACAGCACGAATAGCCCTCTTCTGCAGAACAAAGATGCTATTTACATCAGCAGCACTACCCCACAGTAAAATACCATATGACATAATACTATGGAAGTAACTAAAATAAACTAATCGAGCGGTATCTAAGTCTATTAATTGCCGAATCTTATTAACTGCAAAAACTGCTGAACTGAGTCTACCCGCCAATCCAGCAAGATGAGGACCCCATTGGAGCTTGGAGTCTAACGTTATACCAAGAAACACTGTATCATTAACTAGGTCTAGTTTGTCATTTTTAATAGTTACAGTAGTTTGACTATTTTTCACATTAGTAGTCATGAACTTTATACATTTCGTCTTTTTTTCATTCAGTAATAAATTATTAACACTAAACCAATCGACTACTTTTGATATAGCATTGTTTACATCGACATTAAACTGCTGTTGTCGTTTAACTTTGAACACAAGTGACGTATCATCAGCAAACAATACTATATCATGGTTGTCCTTTATAAGGTAAGGTAAGTCATTTATGTAGATGAGGAATAAAAATGGACCCAATATTGAGCCCTGTGGTACGCCCATTGAGACCAATGACCCAGGTGATCGTACTCCATTCACGTCTACCCTTTGTATTCTCCCGTATAAGTACGTTTTTATTAAGTTTAGCGCAGTACCTCTAACTCCATAGTGGTGTAGTTTCCTGATCAATGTGTCATGGTTAACGCAATCGAAGGCCTTGGACAAATCACAAAAAATACCTAAAGCATCCTGTGACCCTTCCCAGGCATTAAAAATGTTTTTAATCAACTCAACACCAGCTTCGGTTGTCGAGCGACCCCGAGTAAAACCAAATTGTTTATTGTGTAATAAATTATTATACCGAAAATGTTCCGCTAACTGTGACAAAATCAATTTCTCAAATATTTTACTGAAAGTGGGTAGTATGGATATTGGTCTAAAATTTGTGGGGTCAAAAGTACTACCCGTTTTGAATAATGGAATTATCTTACTATGTTTCATAAGATCAGGAAACTCACCACAATCAACACAGTGATTAAATACGACCATTAAGTCAGATGCTATGACTTCAATTAAGGATTTGAGTACATGGACCGACACTCCCCAAAGGTCACTGGTTTTCTTTATATTGATTGAGTTGAATGCCTTAATTACATCCAAGGCAGTAACGCGCTTGAATTCAAAGTATATACTGCATTCAGGCACGTTATCTTCTAAAAGTACAATGGCAGACGCAGGCGAAGAGTTCAAGCACTTAGTCGTGGACACTGGTATATCGGTAAAAAACTTTTCAAATTCAATTGCGATATCTGGATTGGAATCTATTATTTTACCATCTACTTTTAAACGATAGTCGTTAATGTTCTTTTTTCGGCGACCTGTTTCTTCATTAATTATTTTCCAGGTCGTTTTAATAACATCAGAACTATTCAAGATTTTGTTACTTAAAAAATTTCGCTTAGTTATACGGCAGTCTATCTTGAATTGCTTAGAATACTGTTTGACATGTTCCTTAAACTCCTCACTCGCGTTATACCTCCGTTCCTCATATAGTTGATACAGTAGTCTTCTACGCTTATGTAAGTCCGCAGTAGCCCAGTCACTGAAAACCTTTGCACCACCAACCACAACCGATTTGGATGTAAATACTGCGTTAAATTGTTTCATGAATGTGTGAAAGAATGAGTTGTACATGTCATTGGGTCCCTTATCAGTTGTTAGAAAGGGCAAATTATGCACTAGGTTATGTCTCATTCTTTCCACACGGTCTGCAGTTACTGGCACAAAAGTAATTTCTTTTTTTGGAATATTATTCGATACGGACTTGAATTTAATTAATTGACCCAAATGATCCGATTCCAGGTTGCTGATCACACTCTTACCAATAGGAATTATATCAGTAAAAATGTTATCAATACACGTGGCGCTAGTGTAGTATGCAGTATACTAGGGTTGAAACTACTTTCGTAATTTCTTTTTTACGGATTATTTTGTAACACGTTGTAGAGACCCATCGTTAATTTATTCGCCGTTATAGCACGAGTGGAGAGAAGCCGCTGGGCTCGCGCCACAGGATGACAGTTTTAAAATCTACAGCCCCGGAGGCCAGCTCCACAGCCGACGGGTTATATCGTTATTATTATAGTACCTGGCCGACGAACTCTACTCGGATGCATGTAGATCACTAAGTCACAATTTGATAGTATTGTATGTAATGTATTTGTCTAATACCTCGGAACCAGCCAAATACCCTGTGAATTTTCCCGAAGATGACTTGACAGATAGATTTATCGACCCGAAAAAACCCCTATTCCACAATTTCCATCAAAAATGGAGCCGTTTTCGATAACGTGCATATACATGCAAATGAAATGTGTGAGACGACACGCTAGCCTAGTTGGGAGTGACACTGCCTTCGAAGCTAGAAGGTCCTGGGTTCAAATCCCGGTAAGGGCAGATATTTGTGTGATGAGCACGAGTGTTTCTGTGCCTCCTGTGACAAGTGATACAACTCGAGTTGTAGCAATTTTCGTGTTTTTTCATGAATCAACTTAAAAAAAAATACGCTTCTTTTGCTCCAACTCCCGTATTCGTAGGCCTTCTGGTTCCCGAGATACTTTTGTGTAAAATGATACAACTGACCCTTTTTTTTAAAATTTTCAGTTGTTAATGCTATTTCTCTAGTTAAAGCACTCCAAAAAATCAAAAGTTATTTTTCATTTTCGTGCCTATTGATCTATCTAAAAATGTATTATTAATCACAGTTCTTACACCTTTAAAAATTTCGTGTCTTTTGATATAACTTGAGTTGTATCATTTATAACCAGTTTTGCGTATTTCGAAAGTTATATTATTTGCGTTCGCCTTAAGACAGATTACTTATTCAATTCTCTACAACTTATGTATAAAGGTTAAACCGCTAGCTCCAGAAATAATAGAAAAAATTGCTTTTAAAAAATAGTGTATCAGTTGTCACCAGAGCTCCTTGATTACCCCTTTTTTGTGTTAAATAATACAATTCAAGTTGTATCATCTTACACGAGTTAATGGAGCTCAATCTGAAATGTAAAATGATACATAAAGCATGTTTCTTCGAATATCTCAAAATCTATAACTAGTATGATTATTTTTGTCAAACCGGTTAATAAAGTGATATTCTATGTTATAAAAATCGGTAGCAATGTTTAAAAAAATATACTCATTTAAGAGCAGTATTTCTTTTAAACTTGTTTTCGCTCTCCTGTAAAATCGTGTTTTTCGAGTTGTGTCACGGGAGGCACAGATTTGTTCCTGAGTCTTGGATGTTTTCTATGTATTTAAGTATGTATTTCTCTATATAAGTATGTTTATCGTTGTCTAGTACCCATAGTACAAGCCTAGAGCTTAGTTTGGGACTAGGTCAATTTGTGTGAGATTGTCCTGTGATTATTATTATTATTTATTATTAAATAGTGCTCGGTTTTGTAGTATAAATGACAAAAATATAAATGTGTTTTAAAAAATGTTCTTGTAAGATTGGTTAATCCGCCATACCGGGTGTGGCCTGTAATAGGAGCAATAAATTGAGGGATCGTTTCCACACCACAAACGTAACGACATATCAAATATCAATATCAAATATCAATGTATTGCGAAAACTACGACGTTTGTGGCAGGGACTGTAAAACCGGTTTTATTCAATACCTGTATTTAAATTGACAAATTGTTACCGCTAAAAAAGTAATAGCTATATTCGTATTAGAGGTATTATTGTCATTCCGCTTTTGTTTTTATCGCTATTTAATACTATTTACAGTATTAAATACCTGTATTCAATACCGCTATTCATTGCACCTGATAAATAAAATGTCAATTAGACTGTAATTAATTGTAATTTCAGACTTGTGTAAGGCGTGTCTGAGTTTATTGTAATAACACCGAAAACAATTACAGAAACAAATAAACGAGTATATTGACACTGACAGGTATTACTGGTAATGGTTTTTAGGGGAAAAGTATCAAAAAGGGGTATTGTTGTCAATTGGCTAAACCGATAATATACTTGAATACCGGTATTCATTATACGCTAATCAGAGCTTTATCGATATAAATAGCGAAATGCAATTATAACCGGTTATACCTCATTTAAAACCGGTAGTCAGAATACCGGTAACGATCCCTGGTTTGTGGGCTGACAGTAGACGTCAACTAGACTATTGGATGGAGTACATTGAAAATGCTATTTAGTTTGTTCGAAAAAACCCCAAATGATTTTTTTTTAATGTTGTAGAACAAGCGTTGCTACGTTTATAGAGTAGAAAGGATCCCTCAATTTATTGCTCCTATTACAGGCCACACGCGGTATGCCTACAAATATTCTAAAAAAAAGATACTTTCCGCTCTTTAAATCTAGATGGACGGACAGCGTAGGCATATTATTTACCTCAGTATTTGTTACAGAGAGCAAGCTGAAGAAATTGGAGCTTGAGCTGAAGACCGAGCCGAAGGACTACAGCAGTGATCACCACTCGCTCGGCGACCGCGACGACCGCGACGACTGCGTGGCCTACAGCGACGATGACGCCGACGGTAACCTACCAATAACTATTACTTATACGTTTGCTATAAGTTGAGCCCGGAATTTTGGTAGCAATTTTGAGCTGTAATAGGGACTTCTCGTTTATCGACTTTTTTTTTTATGTTAAGGAGAAGGCACCCGAGCACTCAGGCCACCTGATGGTAAGTGGAATCTGAGACCCATAGACATTTGAATTCTCAAGACTATAATCCTAAGACCTCAAATGCGTTGCCAACCCTGAGGACTAAGATGGAATGCCTCTATGCTAGTAATTTCACCGGTTGTCTTATCCCCACACCGGAACATAACAATGCGAACACTGTTGCTTGGCGGGAGGTTAATGGATAAGATGGTGGTAGCGATCCAGACGGACCCTGCACATGGTCCTACCACCTCAAAAAATTCAACTTCCGATTTACATATTTTATCGATACACTAGCGACCCGCCCTCGCTTCGCTCCGGATTAAAGTATTAAACATATAAACATTCCTCTTCAATCACAAACGCATCAAAATCCGTTGCGTAGTTTTAAAGATTTAAGCATACATAGGGATATAGGGACAGAAAAAGCTACTTTGTTTTATACTATGTAGTGATTACATACATATATGTAGTTTATGTAAGTTTTAGTATGTTTATTGATGTATAATTACATATCTTTCTATCTATTTATGTAAGTATTTGAATCGTTAAAGACAAAAGTTAAGAAAATTTAACTTTTCCATTTCGTGTTTTCCATTTTGTCCTTAACGATGTACACTTTTTTTGGAAAACGCCCTATTGATTAACAATAGCGAAGCAAATATTAAAATTTGTACAATTACTCTGTATAGAGTCTGGCAAACGAAAGCGGTCCCAGAGAAACAGCGGCAATTTCAAAAAACCTGCAGCTGTTTACACTGACTGTACACTGAACAAACGGAGTTTTTTTTATTTCCTGATCTATCACATCGAGGCGCCTTTGAGCACGGTCAAAAGACCTACTCTCGGCGGCGCACAGCGCGTACGAATTTGAGCAAAACAGGTGCCGTGCGTTCCTCAACCCGAGGCTGGTCTAGTTCGTACCAACCTGAACACATTTCTCTGTTTTTTTTTTTATGTTAAGGAGAAGGCACACGAGCACTCGGGCCACCTGATGGTAAGTGGAATCTGAGACCCATAGACATTTGAATTCTCAAGACTATAATCCTAAGACCTCAAATGCGTTGCCAACCCTGAGGACTAAGATGGAATGCCTCTATTATTGCAGACAACAAACCGTTGAAAGAAGAGAAGAAGCCAGCGGAACCCCTACCCTTGAAGAACGACGAGGTGAAGAGCGAGGACTCGCTGGACTTCAACAGGGAGAGCTCGAGTGACTCCGACGAGCCCATCAAGAAGAAGATGAAGAGGAAGTCCAAGGGCAAGGTGAAGGAGCGGAATGGGACCAAGAAGAAACTGGGCAAGGTGGCCAAGAAGCAAAAGGCAGGTTAGTAAAGACAGATGTTACATACGTGGGTAGGTAACTGATAAAGTCGTCATCAATGAGCTGGCGAACGATGCAAAAACGCCTTATTGATATTGGAAAAGTGGACTGAGATTATAAATTGCTTAACCCGTGGAGCGCTATGGCATAATGTGCATTTATATATTTATTTAAGCATTTATTTCGAACAAAAAATTAAACAGTTCATAGATAGGTTTCGCGATCTGTGATTGCCCACTACATGTTTTAGAGACTGACTGAATCACAGAAAAAAATATTTACTTACATAGAAACATAGCTGTGTTACTGCTTGTTACACTTATGTAGCTTATTTTCTTAGGATTGCAGTCTCTAAAAAAATAAAGTGGGCAATCACTGGTCGTGGGCAATAACTGTATAGTTTACCCTAATTAGTAAAAATAATCTTAAAACTATGTTAGTAGGTAAGCAATTTAATTAAGGGAAAATGTCCCCTCTGGACTCCACATGGAGTGAGTTCCAGTGGCCAACTATGGGACAGTGCAACCTATCAAGAATCTTGTTTAGGAGGCTGTTGGAGCCGCCACCTATTCGATGCATCAGGGAGGCAACTCTTTTGCGCATTACGGCCTGAAAGCCATCAACACGATTGTTATAGTGGACGCGTATGGCGTTGATGGATGCATTGCAATATAAAAGAAAAGAAAAAAAACATTTATACAAAACAAAGTAAAAGACAAAGTGGTTGGTGTGTCTTCGTGGCAGTGAACCGGATACTGGCTCAGCATGATGCTGAGGTGCTAGGCACCTGCAGCGCTGATTTTCAGCCAGCACCGAGTGTGACAGACGGACGGAACGTTGCGCAAACTAATAAATAAATGAAATTGTAATTACTTAACTATTAAACAAATACTTATAATGAGACAATAAAATAAAAACCTTACATAAACATAATTTTACATAGAAGGTGCTTACTAAGCTAGTATACAGCATTGACAATATAAGAAATAGAACTACAATTTTATTAAAAGAAAAATAAAAAATAATTAACAGTGCTGGATAGGAAATTAGGATTTTTGGAGCGTCAACAAATAACCCTTAAGTTTACCCTTAAAGGTGTACCTGCTAGGCGCTCCTTGGATGGGAGGGGCGAGATCATTCCAATATCAATCTTAAAATGAATCACGATTTTCAAATTCAAATATAGTTATGAACACACGGTGTCACATATTTCATCTGCCCAACGCTAACTTTAGAAAAGCTTTATGTGATGCTGTAACTTTAACTTGACCTGTAACTGGTGGTCACCTGGAGACGGAGACGCGGAGAACGAGAGACCACCTTGTCAATATTTCTCAACTATTTGCTGATAATTATATTATAAAAAAAGTTAAATGTGGAAAACGTTGTTGATTGTATATTAACCTAAGTTTTACATAGATACGTAACGTCACGCCTTCATTCCCAGAGTGGGGTAGGCAGAGCTACAGAAATACCAACAACTCTAAACTTGTCAATAATTCTGTAACCACATTTAAATAAATAAATAAATAAATATCAGGGGACAATGTCACACAAATTAACCTAGTCCCAAACTAAGCTCTAGGCTTGTACTATGGATACTAGACAACGATAAACATACTTATATAGAGAAATAAATATTTAAATACATAGAAAACATCCAAGACTCAGGAACAAATATTCGCGCTCATCACACAAATATCTGCCCTTACCGGGATTTAAACCCAGGACCGCTGGCTTCAGAGGCAGGGTCACTCCCAACTAGGCCAACGTGTCGTCTTTTGCACAGTCAGGCTAAGATGTTTACCAGTGTATTAGTGACAGGTTGCAAGCCCATCGCCTATCAGTACTACAAGCCCTTATTCCCTTAGTCGCCTCTCTCCTCTCTAAGTTTTATTGTAACCTTAGCCAGTAATTTACAGTGTACAATTGTTTGCTATCCATAAAATAAATAAACAGTGCGCTCCACGGGTTAAAATGTAGTTTTTGTATTTAGAATCGATTGAAGAAGACGCTTTGTTGTCCCAGTGCATGCGCTCGACAAACCCTAGTGTTTTAGAAAGTCATAACTTAATGTACTGTAATGTATAATTATTGTATTTTTTTATACCTGGTACAATTTAAGCGTGATTTTAAAAACCATCGAATTTAAAATCGTTTTAGTCCGCTACGTCTCGTTACAGTTTTAATTAGGCCAACACTAATCTATTAAATACCCCACACACACGCAATCGGATACGCGTATCAAGATCGGAGAATGGACGTGGTTTGATACGAAGTTAAGATTTGATACGTGTTATGGTGGTAGGACCCTGTGCAGGGTCCGTCCGGATCGCTACCACCATCCTGTCCATTAACCATCCGCCAAGCAACATTCGCATTGTTGTGTTCCGGTGTGGGGATAAGACAACCGGTGAAATTACTAGCATAGAGGCATTCCATCTTAGTCCATCTTAGTCCTCCTTAGGGTTGGCAACGCATTTGAGGTCTTGGGATTATAGTCTTGAGAATTCAAATGTCTATGGGTCTCAGATTCCACTTACCATCAGGTGGCCTGAGTGCTCGTGTGCATTCTCATTAACATAAAAAAAAAAAAATACTAGCATAGAGGCATTCCATCTTAGTTCTCAGGGTTGGCAACGCATTTGAGGTCTTAGGATCAGTCTTGAGAATTTAAATGTCTATGGGTCTCAGATTCCACTTACCATCAGGTGGCCTGAGTGCTCGTGTGCCTACTCCTTAACATGTAAATTGGTTCGCGGGCGATCAGATGCGGCGTGTAGCATGATCACGACCTTTTTGCGTCCACCCTAACGATCATGATACGCGTCGGTGCTACGCGACCGAGATTGTGATACGACAAAATGGTACAAATGTGGACCCAGCTTTATGTAAGAAGTTAACTATACATACATACATAAATCACGCCTGTTTCCCAGAGGGGTAGGCAGAGACCACTTCTTTCCACCTGCTACGATCCTGACAAAGCTCTTTCGCTTCTTCCACATTCATACATCAAGGCGTGCATGCACGTCGGTTTCGGGTACTTAAGATTCGGCCCTTTTCCAGTATTTCCCCGATTTGATTAAAAAAAAGTACGCCTAGGGCGCCCCCTTCCGACCCTTCCACTCACTTTAGCACTGTAAATTTCTTTCGTCAATCTTTTTTCATCCATCCTTTCCAAATGACCGAACCATTGTAGCATGCCCTTTTCAATTTTAGTCACTACATCTTCTTTCAGACCACACTTCTCTCTGATGTTTTCATTCCTTACTCTATCACACAGTTTCACACCAAACATACTACGCAAAGAGCGCATTTAACAAGTTAACTATATAATATTTAAAAATACCCTTTTTGTTAATTTTAAGTGACTCGACTTATCGTCGTATGTGCTTACTGTGCACTTTTTTTTTAATTTCTACAATACAAAAGTGTCTAAAAAGGAATTATTGCTGATAAATCCGACAGGAAGTCATTTTAAAAGTGTGGTTGAGCATATACGAAGATATATCACCCGACTGACTTATCATATCAAAAAGCAAACGAGTTTTTTTTTACATCACTATAATAATGCCAACACCACCGTGACAATGACTTCCTTAAACGATTTATCAGTAATTTTTCTTTGTGCAGACATGGAGGAAACCATTGAAATTATTACCAGCGAAAACAGTGGCACCGATGACAGCATCAACGAAATCAAAATTGAAATCACAGAAGGTGATATCACCGAAGATTTTGTAGTGCCAGTCGATTTTAGTGAGATCGTGGACTTAAGTAACTCAGCTCAAGCAGGCATTGAAGATGGCAATGTTAAAAAGAAAAGAATGTGGGTGAGGCCGCATGAGACCGAAATTTCTGAATATCAGCTGGAATGCAAAAAGCTTGAAGAGAATGAGGATTTGTATTATGAATACTATAATATGTCTAAGGATGCTTTTGAAGAACTGTTTAAAATGTTGGAAGAGAAAATTGAGAAGGAATACACGAATTATAGGAAACCCATTTTAGCGAGGGAAAGACTGGCGGTTTGTTTAAGGTATGTATCATTAATGAGGAATTCTATTTTGTACAGTCGACTATAAAGAGGTGTATCTACTTTTGGATTTTGTTACAATGCAATAACGTAGACCGCACTTTAGTGAACATCACGTCGTTCTAAAATACCGACTTAATTTATATTTTGTACCGCCTCGACCAAACAGGACAAATTTCAAAAATCATAATGTTTATTCTGTTAATTGGCCACATGAAGGCTGTAAAAACACGTTAATAATGTGGAATTAGTCTACTAGCGCTTCGAGAACATCTAATTCTAATTTCGTGCCCTGTCTAATACTCTGTCTACGTGTGAGATTGTCCCCTTATATATATTTATTTAATTTCAGATACATGCGAACTGGTGATGCTTACACTGCAGTAGCAAAATCACATAACATAGGGCGGTCATCGGTCGCCAACATAGTTAGCGAAGTTGTTATTGCTATCTGGAACGTTCTCCAACCGAAGTACATGCCAGCCCCAAGGGACGACATCTGGGCGGAGTCTGAAAAGGGATTCAATGACGTTTTCAACTTCCCAAACTGTGTTGGAAGCATTGGGGGGAAGCACATAATTGTCAAAACTCGATGGTGGATGGAGGGTGATAAGGAATTGCACGATTTTAAAAATTACAAGAATTGCACTTCCGTTGTGTTATTAGCCATAGCGGACCCTTATTACAATTTGACTATGATTAACATTGGAAACTATGGAGAGCATAGTGATACGCATATCTTTGAGTTTTCCGCGTTTTACAGAGACTATGTTGAAGAGAAAGAGTTTTTGCCTCCCAAGCCGCTGCCGGGCAAAGATGTTCCAGTTAGGCATGTGCTAATAGGCGATGAAAGTTTCGTTTTGAAGCCGTACTTAATGAGGCCATATCACAAACAGACCAGAGATCCTGTGCAGCAGCATTTCAACGAGCTAATACAAAAAGCGCGGACAATAGACAAAGTTTTTGAAATGTTAACGCAGAATTGGAGGTTTTTCTGCAGGCCACTGGAGTGTCGTTTGGAAAACGCCATCAATTTAACAAAAGCGGCGTGCTGCCTGCATAACTTCATCCAAGCGAAGCACGGCACGCAATATGCGTTCAAAACGGTTGAAAAGCCGATTGGTAAAAAAAAGAAGTCTCTAAAAGGTCTAGTGTCCTTCAGACCTCTTAATTTGAGGGCGTGTAACGTTGCTCTGGCTACTAGGGAAAAATTTGTTGCATATTTTAAGGAGTCCGCTGTCCACAATGAATTAAATAGTGTTCTAAGTCCCTCGGAGGTTTCGGATATAGTGAAAGTTGAGCATAATTTGACTGTGGAGTCTATTGGAGAATCTATCGTTGAATAGTCAAAGTCTGATTTGTATTAAGATTATTTGTACTGACATATCGTGTTATCGTGAAATTAACTACTTAGTAAGATGTTAAGCGAGGTCAGGCTCGTTCAAAATATGAGCTTCTCAAAACGACTTTCCCACATTGTCAGTGTCCTATGATCTGCTGTCTGCGTGTCGTATTAACACTTCTAATATGTATACTGTCTATAATACCTGCTTCTTTCCAACAACTGACACATATTATTTGCTACACCTTGATTATTTTAACCAATTTTAACCGACTTCAAAAATGGAGGTTCTCAATTCGTCGAGATCTACAAATGTATACATTCATACATACATAACATCACGCCTTCATTCCCAGAGCGGGGTTGGCAGAGCTACAGAAATACCAACAACTCTAAAAATACTTGTTTATAATTCTGTAACCACATATTGCAGAATCAGGCCAAGAAGTTTACTAGTGTATTAGTGACAGGTTGCAAGCCCATCGCCTAACAGTACTACAAGCCCTTATTCCCTTAGTCGCCTCTTACGACATCCACGGGAAGACATGGAGTGGCACTGTTCTAACCCGGCAACCACACGGGGGAAACAAATGTATGTTCACTGAAAATAAATAGTAAATGTGAACCGGTTTCGATGATTATTTTTTTATTCGAAAGATTATACCTCAGATTGGTCCCATTTGGATTTGGTTCAGTTCTGATGATCCCCATGACAAATGACAAATCTGGCAAATCCGTTATTTGTGTTGTAAACATAAAAACAGGGCATTATGTGAAGCGGACATTGTAGGAAGCATGGGATTGGAAGTGGACACAGGAAAAAAATGCAGACAAGGAAAAATATGTCACCTTTGTTGGAAAGCCTTTTTGAGAAGAAGAAATTTTAGGAACGATCATACGAGCCTGAGCCTTTAAGCCGTTAGAGAAATTACTATTTTTTATTTAATAAAAGCCTCGTCAGACCCGCTTAAACAAATACATCAATGGGTGAATCAACTTTTAAAGTCCTCCTTTTCTACACGCTAATAAAAACTTACTAGAATATGTGAGATTGATAATGGTTTACACGTGTTAAAATTAGATAATCAGATTTTCGGATTTCACTATTCATAATCATAAACCAATTCTATAATTTTGTAAAAACATGGTAACGCAGTGGAAAATGCACGTTTTTCATACAAAACCCGGGGACAACGTCGTCCCCTGCGTTACCTGATATATTTGTGTAAATCATAGAAGAATTTTTAAAATGGTCAGCTAGAAAGTAAGTTTAATTGTCTGATTTATTCAATATATTGACCACATCAAAAAAAAAATTGCATTCTACCAAATTAAGGTGACATAGTGAGACATGTCGAAAATTGGGGAGTACCTTAAAAGTTGATTCACCCCAATATCCAATTATCAATACACCCTGAAATGTAAAACATAACTTGTAAAATTGACACTGCAGCGGTTGAACCGTGAAAGCGTAACAAACAGACGGACAACGTTACTTTCACATTTGTAATAGTTACTATGGATTCTTTGGTATGGGGTTTTTACTTGTCTTCCTTTCACTATACCGTAAACCGTTATTTTGACCAAATTCAAAGATTAACACGTCTTTTTATAGAAAATAAGAGAAAACCATAGATTAACAACATGTAATAATAGGTTTTTCTTATTATTTTGACTTGATAAAGTCAAAAGAATTGAGACCTGTAGTTGAACTAAAAACGGGGGGGGGGGGGTTATACTTTGAGAAATTACTTTGAAATCACTTACACCCGTATTTGTAGACACGAAAGGTAATTACTTAAGCAAAAGTAATGACTTAAGAAACGATTTTAGTATGACTTTTGACATTACTATTAGTCAATTAATTACTTATATTGTCTATAAATTCGGGTGTTAATGTTTTATTGAATATTTCAAGTAATCTAAACCCCATACAAACAAAAAACTTTGAATAGATGTTATTAATCAGATCTGCTTAGCATTAGACACCAACTAGGTACATGTGAAGTTTTTGACGACATGGTGGCCTAGTTGGGAGTGAGCCTGCCTCCGAAGCCAGCGGTCCTGGGTTCAAATCCCGGTAAGGGCAGATATTTGTTCCTGAGTCTTGGATGTTTTCTATGTATTTAAGTATGTATTTCTCTATATAAGTATGTTTATCGTTGTTTAGTACCCATAGTACAAGCCTAGAGCTTAGTTTGGGACTAAGTCAATTTGTGTGACATTGTCCCCTGATATTATTTATTTATTTTCACCTCAAAAATCAAGACATAAATCATACAATTTATAATATTTCTCTACACGAAACACTTTTGGTGAATCAACTTTTTCACCCACACAACTTTTGTCTCCTGTGTTACCACACTATAAACTTTCAAATCAATTTATTTTACTTAATAGCAATTGAAAGCGATGCCTAAATCGCGTAATAATGAAAAGATTCCATGCAAATTTAGAGATGCAGATAACGTTTCTAAACCGACTTCCACGATTTTTAAATATTTTGTAGTTCTCATAAAAACTAGGTTAGTAGGTACGTTTCCGTTTTTTTTACAGACCTAGTTTTTCATAATATCTACAACATAATCACAATTTTTTTTATGTTAAGGAGAAGGCACACGAGCACTCAGGCCACCTGATAGTAAGTGGAATCTGAGACCCATAGACATTTGAAATCTCAAGAAAATCGTCCTAAGACCTCAAATGCGTTGCCAACCCTGAGGACTAAGATGGAATGCCTCTATGCTAGTAATTTCACCGGTTGTCTTATCCCCACACCGGGACACAACAATGCGAATGTTGCTTGGCGGGTGGTTAATGGATAAGATGGTGGTAGCGATCCGGACGGAGCCTGCACAGGGTCCTACAACCACTAAATCGTACCAATCTGACAATTTTTAAGGGGAGAAAGACGTTATAGTATTTTGTGTGGAGACTTTTTCGCTTCACAGTCCTCTTAAAATAAGCTTGCAATTATTTCAACTTATTATAAAAGGAAACCTAGGGTACTCCAGTAAAAATACACATTTGTGTAGAGTGGTAGTTAAGGAATGCAATCCCGACTCGAGATTGCAAATTCGAGATCCCGCGGGATTAGAAATATCAATCCCGCGGGATCCCGGAATTTTCGGGATCCCGTCTAGTTTTAAAAAAATGTTAAATTCTGATGACTGAAAAAGCTAATAACTGCTTGTTTGTGATAGTAAGGTTAACTAAAATAACATATTACTCGAAAGAAAATAAAAACCTTTATTCTTTAATCTTAACAACTAACTAATTATCAGGTTTTAAGGAAATTAACATAGGTAAATTAGGTAATCCAAACAGTAAGCATATTTCAAGGGATTTAGGAAGTAGTTACCTACGAGTGATTTTGAAAATGACTCCTTAAAAAACAAGGGGTATTAATAGTGTCATCTGCTAAACGGCTTCTAATGTCCGTTGCAATACCCCGCTGCTGAGAATGCCCTCTCCGACTCAACACTGGTTGGCAACAGCGTGGCGAAGCAATTATATGCAAACTGCATCGCCCCCTTGCTCCTCCACACTCAAATAAATCCATTTCTTTTTTTATGGTAGACTCTAATTTGTCTAAGCTCGTGGACGTCGATATACATGCACATACATTGCGCCCCGAGTGGACGTGTGTAGCGTCGCTGACCACTGCCGCCCAATCCCGTCAATCTCGAACGGGATCTCGTCAAATGACGCGTCGGGATTGATCCCGAAAAATACACGAGATCTCGCGAGATCGGGATCCCGCGGGATCGGGGTTGCATTCCCTAGTGGTAGTTGCTATCATAGTAAAGTGAGGTGTACGGTATATTTTCATTTCAGGCGAATATAGTGTACTTTAATTTAAATACTGCATGTTAAACATGTTGTGATTACCTGTAAGATATACAGGGTGATTGGTTATTGCATACATTCCCGTTAAGAGGTTATCGTAGAGCTCATTAAGTCGTGTAGTATATGTACCCTGGTCGAAAATTATTACATTCTGAGATATTGATCAATTTAAATGGATTTTTGGCAATTTACTCTTATGTTACGAAATATTCTTAATGCTATGTTTTATTTCAGAAGATTTTGATATTTCATACTAAGCGATAAACCAACACTGGGAACACCTAGTATGGAGAAACAAACTTTGAGTGATTACTGATTACTTAAAGTTGAATAAAAAACGGGAAAATGAGTTTCATAACTTCGCTGATTCGTAATGATTCTAATATAATAATCAGAGGGCGGAATTTCTCATGGCAAAAATTTAAATGTCATAGGGATAGAACAAAGTATTTTATCGACTATCGACAAGAAGTTCTGGTTCACGTAACGCAAGTTCTTTTACCAAATAATATTTATACCTCCTATCGATACATTACACTTAGCAAAATCATTTTCCAATATATAACAAATGTCCTCTGGTAGCGCTATTTTAGATTAATATAGTTTTTGGTAAATGTAGGTGAAGTTTTCATTATTATTGTATAGTTCTATGTTTTAGATTTAGCTTTATTTTCATTTGTTATTTATCGTTAATAAAGACGTGTGTTTTAGACAAAAAAACATAATATTTACAAAACAAATCTTAAAACTTCACATACTGTTGAAAACAATAACTAAATTCGAATCAAGTATGACATTTACATTTTAATATTAAAGCAAAACTAAAATAACAAAGAGTTTACAATATCGATAACTGGAAAAGTCGATAAAGCGAAACGTTCTATCCCTATGACATTTCAATTTTTGCCATGAGATATTCCGCTCTCTGATAATAATGTAAGATTCCATTGTAAATGTTCTGAAATATAACATGGAAACAAGGGAAAATTACCAAAATTCAGTTTAAATTGATCAATATCTCGCAATGAAATAATTAATTTCTATATAATATAATATATAGAAATTAGTTGGGCAGGACATGAAGTTATAACTATTGAATTTGA
Organism: Acleris holmiana; assembly: GCA_949316455.1. Lineage (NCBI taxonomy): Eukaryota > Metazoa > Arthropoda > Insecta > Lepidoptera > Tortricidae > Acleris > Acleris holmiana. The sequence continues at coordinate 9,678,149 of OX438789.1, read as the reverse complement.
CATTGTATTTATTTTCGTCCGCTATTTTCTGCTGAATCCATGATGTTTTCAGGATATTTAAAACAATTACGTAGGATAAGTTAGGTTAGACTGGTGATAATCAAAAAAAAAACTCTTACGGTGAGAAATGCCTTTTAATGAAAGAAAGGGTAGTAACCATGCGTTGTCTTATCCGTCGAATTCAAATGAATTTTTGATTTTAAAATACGTTGTGTGAGTTTTTATTTAGACTAATTGATTATTTCGGTGGCGATTATGTTTTTTTCTTTATGGTGCTTTTTCAGAATATACTGTGACAGAGTGGCCGTTCAGAGGAGACTAAATTTTGTATTACCACTCTGTCACGCGATTCTATGAAAAACAAACTTATAAAAAAAAGACTGGATAGAGAAAGTGAAAGATTATTTAGTGCTAATAGATGAATAAATGTTTGGACGTATATTCAAACACTAAAACATTAATAATCAATACTGTAACTGATAACGTATGGTAAAATGAGGACAGGCAATTGTCGGTAAAAAATAAGAATGACCCGCCTACCAAACCTCTAAGAACTTCTTCATATCTTACACGACGTTTTCTCTGGATAGACACAGTTGGTCAAAGAAATTTTCATAATAAGCCAGCAATGTGTTATTTTTTTAAACGGTTTCATTTAGCTTCACCGCGTATATTTGTTTGTTAGTGGCTGTCAGCTTCAAATCTTGCAATCGATTTAACATATTGAGACCCCGTGACCGTGCAGAATTACGATACGTTCGATCTTTAAATCCTGATGCTGTAGCTGGTACTGCTTAGCTTAATGGTATTGATGCTTCATAAAAGGTTTTAAAATCCGTTTTTCACTTTTTTTTTATTGAAAATGATGATACTCAGTATTTAAAATTATCAACTTTGTATTTTTTAAGGCACCAGTCATACCTTTCCCACAGAGACGCGCCACTATGCGAGTGTCGCATCTGTTATTGCCAGTGATCGGAATAGGTAGTGCAATTTCACGAGACTTCGGTGCGTAAGTTTAGTATGGATATGGCTTGTAACCCCGGGTTTACATTTACAAAGTGTTAAAGTTTGTGTTTAATTCAGAAATGTTATTAAAATATGATTTAAACGATAATTTTGCTTGCATAGAATAACGCATTGAGGAAATATGTAGACACTTGCAATGACAAAAAGTAAAAAAGTATTTACAATAACATTTTTTTTTTAGATTTTTTGCATGTTCTCATTTAATTTAAATTAAGGTCGTGTCAAGAAAATATTCTGTGAAATAATACGAGTCCCGGAATCTGGGGTCTTATCCATATTAAGTATAATGTTTAAGGTCATTCACCCGAAATTGCACTACCTATTCCGATCACTGGTTATTGCCTAATTGTCATAATCTTTGAGTACTGTCAAATCGTATTTGCTCCCGCGATAACGATGTATGTTCATGTAGCTGTCAGAATGTTCCATACAAATCTAACTCAGGGCGATAACGTTTCGGTAATCGTTAAAATCGGACTAGGTTTGAGGGTAGAGAAAAGTTAGCGCATTCTGTATGGAATTTCTGCTTCACAATCCTCTTAGGGTGGAATCACATCTATCAGCACCGATTCGCATTTTGTCTATAGAAAATAGCTACTTTAGTTGAAGACGCGTACGCATCTATTCTCCTTTCGCATGCGTACGCATCTTCATAAATAACAGACATTTTCTATAGACAAAATGCGAATCGGTGCCGATAGATGTGATTCCACTTTTAAACGGCCTAACTGATTTTCAACAAACCTACCTTAGAAACCACCTGTATGAAACTTTCTGCAGAGAATCGAGTAAATACGGTAAATTTCAATGTGGAATCTAAAACCATGGTATGCCACTAAAATTCTAACCACATGTGAAAGCTAAACAAAGTGATTGTGACGTTTGAGGTACCTTATAGCAGCCTTAGTAAGTTGTTTTACGCTTCGTACGTTATAAAATTATGTAAATATTATTTGTTTCACTTAACTAAAATTTAAATAGGTTAAAAACTTTAAAGGTTCATCAAATGTCTTAAATCCCATTTTATTGGGAAGTACAGTGCCTTGTATTCAATTATTTCTGAAATAAAACATTTGACTCTTATTTCTTTTATTGACTTATATCCATTTTGTATTTCGCTGTATGACAGAAAAACTACTTTGTTGCTGACTGCTGACACAACACACTGTTAAAATATATAAAAAAACCGTCTCCAAAAAGTTGTTTCTTGTTGTCCATTTTGTTACGAAAATCCAATACGGTTCTCGGTAACAATACGGACAGTGACCCACATTATTTTTTTAGAAGCAACTGATACTTTGACAATCGATAATCATACCACGTATGTATAGGCCGCGGTTCTCTGCCTTTTGGCGGTTTTTTTTTTAAGTGCTTCAGTGCAAAGACGTGCTGTGAGAATCGTTGACGATCCCAAACGCACAAGCGGTATTGAGCCTCTTAGTCATAGAAGAGACGTTAAAGTCAAAGTCAAAGAGTTTATTTGCAGAATTGCGGTACATGGTAGGTAGTAATATTTACCTCCTTATGTATGTTTTACCGCTTGTATAATGGGTTATGTTCCGAGGAATTGTTCGACATGAACTCAACGGTCACGTTTTACCATCGCACCGCTCGCCATCGGCGGGGAGTTCATCCTCATATGTTGGAACCCAAATGGTCGCGCACTGTTCGATTCTAGAGGAACTTCCTCCCGCGAACGCTCTGATTGTGGATTAAGCTCCCTGCTGACGTTTTCCCTGGAGACTATAGTATGGAGTTCTTCAAGAGAGGAGTAAATCAGTTTCTAAAGGGTCGGCAACGCGCATACTATCTTCATGATACTATATAGGCTACGGTAACCGCTTACCATCAGGCGGGCCGTACGCATGTTTGCCACCAAAATCAAAATCAAAATGTTTATTCAGTGAATAGGCCCCCATGGGACTCTTTTACACGTCGTTAATATAAAGTGAATTTACTAGCGCTTCAGATAAGACCATCATTGCGGAGAAGAAGCGCCAAGAAACTCCAGCAGAAGGTCATTTTTTCAAACATAAAGTACAGTAATACTTAAAATAAATTACATTACAAGTACTTAATAAAGTAATAAATAATAATTAATAATTAAAGCTAGAACAAATAACATCAATACAAATGTAAGGCTAATGACATTAAACTAAAAATAATGAGTCTAGGAGAACAACACGACGAGGTCTCTACGTCAAAAGCCATAACTAGAATAATAAACTGAAGAACCACTCCTTGCAAACGTGAACAGACCGGACCCCACAAACAGCCGTTTGCAAAAAATAAAAATTAGGCCGAATGTATTGTTTGTGAAAATTGTTCCTGAAATATTTACATAAAAAACCGTTTGGCCAATGAAAAGGTTGGGAAACGATACATTCGGCCAAAACGCACATAGGCCGCATAGTGATTGCTGTAAGTTTTGAGATGCAGCTATGGGTAAGAGTAAGTGGCAAATATCTGCACCTCTGTTTTGAATATAGCTTGTTTTAAAACTTACAGCAATAAAGTGGAAATGCGGCCATACCTACGCAAAGACAAATAATTGCACTTGTTGCATTAAATACCCTAATCCAGTAAGTTTTTTGGTGGTACCTTACAGTATGCATCATCACATATTTGAAAACACGCCCACTCACAGTAGTACTAAAGCGTGCAGTATTCGGTTGCCATAATATTAAAATTTAATAGAACGTGTTGCGTTAAGAAATCATTCTAATACAAGGCAAGAAAGATCTAGTGTCTAAACTCTAATAAGTCTCTTAATTGACAATGCAATGTCAATTGTTAGGAAACCTATACGAATTCATTATGATTGATCGCGCGATCGTACAAGTAAAATTGGCGCGTACTTTTGATAATCGCGTAGTCGCGTTGAATTAGGACGAACACTGATGCCGTGACTGGTTTAACACGGCTTGGGATTGTAGTCTTGAGACTAAAAATGTGGCTCCTATTGTGCTCGTTTGCCTTCTCAAGCCATACAAAATAATTACAATACCAAATATTTTTCTACAGGTACTTCTGCCGCAAAGAAAGCCCCCAAAATAATCAAAAAACCTCCAGTTGAAAAGAAAAACACTTACGACAGAGATCTCGACTGTATGTCTGAGGAGAATCTACTCACTATCATAGAATACTCTTACGTCTGTCCGTTCAAGAACAGACGCAATAACTACTACTGTTTCTACTGCAAAGACTACTACGCCAAACCAGAAGACTTACGGGCGCATACTGTGTCTCACGACACAAAACCTTTCCAGCTGCTCATGGGATACAAGAAGATGCCCAAAATAGATATCACCAGAATCGACTGCCGGCTATGTACCACCAAAATCGACGACCTAGAAACATTCAAACAGCATATAGACCAGATACACGCAAAGAAAATATACTTCGAAGCTCCAGATAAAATGCTTTTATACAGGTTAACGTGGAACGATTTAGTTTGTGTGATGTGTAGTAATGTCTTCGAAGATTTTAACGCTCTGAACACCCATATGGTGGAACATTTTAGTAATTTCACGTGCGATGTGTGTGGCATGTGCTTTTTGGAGAAACCTCGCTTGGACGCGCATTTGAAGCGGCATAAAGACGACGAGAGACACACTTGTGAAGTATGCGGTAAGGTGTTTAAATCTAATCACTACAAAGACATGCACGTTGATATAGTTCATAAGAAAAAGGCGATCATACGCTGTCCGCGTTGCGATGAATGCTTTATGTCGTATGCTTTGAAAAATAAGCACTTGACTGAAGCCCACGGTCAGAAGCGGACGTACCCCTGTAATTTATGCGACAAGATTTACAACAGGCAGAAAACTTTAACAGAACATCAAAGGAGGAACCACCAAAAAGTTTTAAAACATCAGTGCGAATACTGTGATCAAAGGTTTTATTTGCCATCTCGTTTGAAAGAGCATATGGCGACACATACTGGGGAGAGGAACTTCCGATGTGAATATTGCGATAAAAGTTATCCTAGGCTCAAATCTTTGCAGTATCATATTAGGACTCATACGAACGATAGGCGCTACAGATGCCATATTTGTGGGCAGGCGTTCATTCAGAATGCTAGTTTGAAGTCACACATTAAAAGTCATCATCCCGAATGTGATATTGAGCAGTGTTACTTTTAAAAGGTTTGTTTTTAAGAAGTCCTCGATATATTTATTAATCTGATCCATTATCCAGTTTTTTTTTAATGTAAAAAATTTCACAATGCTAAATTGAAAACAATTCCAATCACAGGGCAATATTGCATTACACATTTAAATACACCAAAACACAGGGTTAATTATACTACTTTTAAGAATTACACTCAATTATGTCATACTGATATATCAAGGAGTTTTTTTAATCATATATAGAGGATTACAGTATGCACGCGAAAGAAAGACACGCGGTGGTTCAAACAAAATAGACTAATTCTTGTAGGACTCCACTAGATGGCACCACTGCGTGTCTAACATTCGCTCATATTTTACTGTACATTGATTGGCTACACTCACAACTTACTGCCACTTTAGTAAATTAAGTATACAAGTAAGTTTTCCTCTAATACGAAGTAAGGCACAGCGTTTTATTTGTAGAATTTTAGTACGACTTTATAGGCAACTTGTTAGATAAAGGTCCAATTTTGACCGTTTTAGTTTTACTGCCATTTGACGTGGTAGTTGTTACTGGTCAATAACATAGCGTCAAATCCTTGTTTAAGGTATATTTTAAATAAATTACTGAAATGTCATGTACTCATGTCCTATATTTGCTTGTAGGCGGCCGGGCGATGTTTTACTCAACAAGTATTTATTTATTTCATTTATTTTAAATTTTGCCGCACTACTTAATTAAATTTAATGTTTGTAGAAAAATGTATTTAACAACATTAATGAACATTTATTTTAGCAACGGTTATTTAAAAATAATTATAATAATTTATTGGTTGCAATGATGAGCCGTAAAATTATGCGGAGTATAAAAAAAGTATTTGAGTGTATTACTCGCAATTTAAATATATATGGTTCCTTATTGGATACTCGCAAAAAATAAGGATCCGCTTTGTTACCGAGAAATGTTGGTAACAAAACGGACAAATATAAAGTTTTTCGGTAAAAAACAGTTTACTTTTGGCTAGAATAACAGTCCGTGGGACAAATAATTTTCGTTGTATTAAAATTTGTCAAAGTGTCTGTTTTTATATAGTAAATGTTTTATCACGAAAGCTGATTCGAATGAAATGCATCTACTTATATTTATATACAGGAAAACACGTAACAAAGTGGACAATTTCAGTGCAAAAAAAAAAACAGTAAGTCAAGAGTACAGGTAAAATATAACACTGTCTGTATTAACGTTCCAATTCTTTCCCAAATCTGAATAAGTTCATATTGTCACATATTTCGAAACTTTCCATTAAATTACTTTATATATAATTTTTTTTATAAGCCTATTTTGGTGTCCCAGTGCTGGGCAAAGGCCTCCCCTCTTTTTCTTTTACTTTATATATAACTTTTAAAATTCTTCTGCGGCATACGATACGCACGGGCACGACACACGTGAGCCTAGGGTTTTTTTTTTAACCAGCTCTACAAAAACAGAATCGATATTTTATCGGTTTTGGTCGAATAGCAAAATAAAAAAGGTTCCTGTTCAAAATAACGGTTAAATTCGTTCGGTAATTCGTTCGCACCGTCATCATCACCCTTTTCTCGTTTTAACCAACCAGCTAGCTCTTTATCAGTTGCTCAGCTTGAAGCAAAGGCCCTACCGTAAACACCATAGTGTCCACGTACAGTAAAACACAACTGATATGGCTTACCGACGTACCTGCGCAGATGACGAATTAACGAAGCGCAGGAACCAATCTACATGATCCACGCATTGCGCGTCTGCATTCTGTGCTATTATTGGTTATTAGCAGTGATTGGAATAGGTAGTGCAATTTCGGGTGAATGACCTTAAACATTATACTTAATATGGATAAGACCCCCGATTCCGGGACTCGTATTATTTCACAGAATATTTTCTTGACACGACCTTAATTGAGGTTAAATGGGAACATGCGAAAAATCAAAAAAATAATGTTATAGTAAATACTTTTTTACTTTAGGTCATTGCAAGTGTCTACATATTTCGTCAATGCGATATTCTATGCTAGCAAAATAATCGTTAAAATCATATTTTAATAACATTTCTGAATTAAACACAAACTTCAACACTTTGCAAATGTAATCCCGGGGTTACAAGCTATATCCATACTAAACTTACGCACCGAAGTCTCGCGAAATTGCACTACCTATTCCGATCACTGGTTATTAGTGACGCCATGTTGACGCGGGTTCTCTGTCTTTTAGAAAAAAAGAAAAGTAAAATACATTTATTCACTAAACACAACAAGACACGCAAAAAGTTAAAATAGTAAAGTAAAAGACAAAGTGGTAGTTAGGTGTGTCTTCGTGGCAGTGAACCGGATACTGGCTCAGCATGATGCTGAGGTGCTAGGCACCTGCAGCGCTGATTTTCAGCCAGCACCGACCGTTTTCGTCTACTAAACTTTGACATATGCATCGTTTTGCAACTGTAAATACAAATATTTCAGTATTTTTATTAAACTAACCTAACCTAACCTATAGGGTTTTGCACGTTGGTCCTGGGCTGGGATTCTACACGGTAATAACGATATCGTCTTTGACGTGTTTCCGTATTGTCAACGTTTTGATAACTTATGTCATGTACAATAATGGCGACTGTGACATAAACGATTCTAAAACACGTCAAACGCGATATCGTTATAACGCAGTAGAATAGAGGCCCTGAAATAAATCCAGAATTATTTATAGTTTCGGAAAAAACGCGGGTCATATAATATGTTTGTGAAATGAATCATTTGTGAAACGTTGGTTATGAACAGATAGGATCCTGTTGACGCGCGACCGCGCGAGCGTTATTTGCGTGAGTGGAGTTTTAAAAATATAATGCAATTTAAACTGCACTTTATAACTGTTACGTACAAGTCTGATCGTGGGACCTCGCAAGGCCCTTCATATTTAGGACATTTGTCAAGGTGACTTTAAACTTTAGTTGACGTGCACAAGGTTCTTTTTTGAAGTAGTAAAATTTGACGTGGGCCTCACGAGGTAAATCGTGATTTCGGAAATCATTGGAATCGTTGTTCGTGCGACACGCCATATAAATTGTGTTCTACTGTAATAACCTTGGCTTAGGGCTTGTGTTTGGTTACCGTAGTTCTATTATGCATGGAGTAGCTATTTCCTAAATATTATATAAATACAACTTTGATTTTGACCTTCAGGAATATCATATTTTTATCTCAAAACTAGCGGCCCGCCAGCGGCGGGACACCGCTGCAAATTTCTGACGTTCCCGGTGGATTTTTCAATTATTTTCGCACATTTTAAACCTTCCCTGGACTATGACAAACATTTTAAAATCAAAATCAGCCAAATCGGCCCAGCCGTTCTCGATTTTAGCGAGACAAACGAACAGCAGTTGATTTTTATATATATAGATAGATATAGATAACGTACTAAACACAAATTTGGTTTGGTTTACCTACTAATACTTATTGTACCCTTTTTCTAGATCCACGGTATGCCACCAAAAGTCCTAACCCTAGTAAAATAGCGTAATGTATAGTGAGCTGTTGCCGATTTGTGCTTTTAATCTCCTAAGGCAAATTGTTCACCGGCACCTATTTCACCATCATGACAATGACAGGTGACATTTCAGTGTACATGGCGTAGCTTATATAAAACCCAGTGATGTATTAGCGTGTTAACTTTGCAATGTATACCGAATTTGTCACCTGTCACGTGTATTGTCAAGATGGTAAAACGGGACTGGTAAGGCTTTATTCCGATCACTGCTTATTATGCATATTAGATAAGTTGCAATAAAGGCCACCACAGTATTGTAGGAACGAGTGAAGGTAAGTGCAGTAAGATAGGTAGCTTATTTATTATTATATATCGATGTAAAGTTTATATCGTTAAGATGAATACCGGATCGGAGCTTTATAACGTTATAATGATAAAGTCCATACCTGGGATAACTCAGGCCAAGTTTTAGGGATATCGATAAAAAAGATGTCGATGTAATTAAATACTGTTTATGACACCATGAAAAAAGTAAACAGTCTTATAAAAGATGAAGAAATTAGCTTTGAGTAATTGTAAATATTTTTAGAATGCCCCGTTAACCACCGTGATGTTTAGCAGTTCAAAGTGGATATTTTATTCTCGACAGCAATCATTAATACTGACGCATGTGGAAAAAATATTGATTGTATATTATGAAAATGATTTAAAAATAACTATATAAATACCTACACGTTTTAATTTGTTTATTTTTTATTTCAAAATGAGGAGAAAATAAGTGATATTTATTTATGTCGAATATCATTTAGATTTTGGCAGTAACATCGATATATTTTTTGTCGATGAAATATTTTGCAACATCACTTTGGTATAGATGCCCCGAGTTATACCAGGTATGGTTATAACGTGTGCATTACGATATTATTATAATGTCGGCTGTACACGCTCCTCGAGAGCCTCTCGCCGAGGGTCTTTGGCCGAAACCGACTATATTTTAATAACCGTAAAGTTAATTAATATTTGTTTCAAATTTAAACAACAAACGTAACTGAACTTTATTTACTTGCTGGTAGATTCAAATTCCTAATAACACTTGTAACTTCATACTGAGACATCACAATCTTTAATTTATTATGACAATATCCGCCTATCATACTTTTAATATTATAAGTCACGTGTATATCAAATGTATATTTTATATTAAGGCTTGTCACAAGTATTGTTTTTTTTATTTTACTTTTTTTTATGATAAAAGCAAAAGCTCTGAATAGGTTACGAAAAAAAACAGTTTATCCAGCTTTAGGCCAGTCTCAGTCAGCTCTCTATTCTAGGTTAAAACGTAGCGTTTGACGTGTTTAGCACCAAACGATGTTAAATTAAATCAATGTTGATCGACTGTTAGTTCAATGGGTCGTTCTACATTTTAACGACAATACATCGTAATTTTTCTATATTTTGCGTTTTTCAACTATTGATAATTATGGTTTTAACTGTTGATTTTAAAATACGTTGCGTGAATTTTTATTGGGACTAATTAATTATTATTTCGGTGGCGATAATGTTTTTTTCTTTATGGTGGTTTTTCAGAATATACTGTGACAGAGTGGCCGTTTTCAGAGAAGACTAAATTTTGTATTATCACTCTGTCACGCGATTCTATGAAAAACAAACTTATAAAAAAAACACTGGATAGAGAAAGTGATAGAGAAAACATTAATAATCAATACTCTAACTGATAAGTTATCACGTATGGTAAAATGAGGACAGGCAATTGTCGGTAAAAAAGGAGAATGACCCCAATACGTCATTATGACATCTGCAACGCTCTAATCGTTTGTTAAGTGGTTAACATCGTTTGGTGAAATTGGTACTTAGTGTTGTTTTTACTTTGCCCGCCATTATTGTCAAGTATACCGGGTGTGGCCTGTAATAGGAGCAATAAATTGAGGGATCGTTTCTACTCTATAAACGTAACAACATTTGTTCTACAACGTTTAAAAAAATGCATTTTAGTATATGTGATTTTTCGAACAAACTAAATAGCATTTTCAATGTACTCCACCCAATAGTCTAGTTTACATCTACTGTTAGCCTACAAACTTCGTAGTTTTTGCAATACATTGATTGCTTGTAAAATCTAAATTAATTAATATTTAGTTAATTATAAGTTATTTTCAAAAGTTGTAGAATAAATGTTGTTACGTTTGTGGTGTGGAAACGATCCCTCAATTTATTGCTCCTATTACAGGCAACACCCGGTATAAGACTTATCAAAACGTTGACAATACAGAAACGTGTCAAAGGCCGTGGAGAATCTCAGCCCTGTCAGGGTTTCTGCTTTACAATAGTTGGATCAAAGTTTGTATCCAGGGCTCGGTACCGGTTTAATTCTCAAACCGTTATCATGTACTTACCGCAAAACCTTTTCATTTCCCCAAAAACCGGTTAAAATAACCGGTTTTTTTGAGAAATGTTTATATTGTTATTTTCGAATTAACCGGTATTGAGCTAAAAAATCGGTTTAACCAGACGCACGTCACGCACCATAAACAAGCGCCGCTAAGTGTTTTTATTCAGTGCAAAACTTGGTGTCTCGACCTGCTGCTCGTGGATTAAACGGTTAATTAGGGTAAAATAATGTTCTCAAAACGTTCGCGTTTCCTGGAAAAGTTCTGAGAAAAACCGAAATAAACCGGTTCCGAACCCTGTTATTAAGGAATGAGGTTCTAATAAATATCATTTTCCCCACCTGGAGGGCAATTTTTGAAGCTCACCAAAAAAATACTAACTAAAATCAATTTGTGCAGCGATTTAATCTACAAGCGCGCCCACCTTTTGGATTTGATATAAATGGTACCCTTCATTTCTCATAATTTCATTTGCCATAATGGTCACTGGCTATAACCTTCATTTTCCCTAATATCACATACGATAATTTGATTTGCCGCATTTTTTCTGAATTCGTCAACCTTTCAGGTAATTTTTACATGCCATCGTATAGAGCGCAATAGGTTAGGTTAGGCTTGTTTCACTACAGTTCTGAATAGTTCACGGTTTCAGAAAAAAACGCCTTTATGGCAAATGAATATTATGGCATATTATCGTTATTGCATATAAAATTATGTCATATGAAATTCGGGCTAGTGAAATTATTGCATATGTAATTGGATCAAATGATAGAGACCTGATATAAATAGTCATAACGCCTTTATCATATCAAATCCAAAAGGTCGCTCTTGGATTAAACCGCTGCACAAATTGATTTTAACCTTTTCAACGCCATTGACGGATATTTCCGTAATGGTTGACAGCGCGAAATAGACCTTAGCATCTATGACGCAAAATTGACATTCGCCCTGGTTTTGTATTTGGCATAGCGTTGAAAAGGTTAAAGTTAGTCGTTTTCCATCGGCGAGCTTCAAAAATTGCCGCCCCTGAAGAGAGACACCATCTTGAGTAAAAGGTGCCATTTTTTTATATCTCCTCAATGAATGCCTCTAAAACAAAACAAGGCAATCAGTCTTCCCAATAAAAAGTTACTAGCTAGCCTACTTTGAATGAATATGACGTAAATTGTATTGATAAAGATCTCACTCGAAAGAAATCCTGGAGCTCTTTGTACCGTGTAAAACTACATTGTTTTTGACGTGTTATCGTATTGTCAACGGTTACGATGGCTCTTATTTACTGACAGTAATTGCGGCCGAGTTAAAAACATTACCATAACCTGTCAAAATCGATTTTTTTTTTTACAGTGTAGAGACTTAGAGTATTAGTGTACCTATAATATTTTAAATTGAGGATACTGTAACACCACTAACGACTGTGGCTATTAATTGAAACCATTTGATATCACACACTTTGTATTAATTTCACTATGACAATATTACTATCACCGCCTTTACCTTATTCAAATGATATCATATTTATTATATTTTCAGTTTATATGTCTTAGAAAATAAAACCTAAAACTTGTACATACATTGCAGAAGTGCATTGGGGCGACTTGGATTGAAAACACGATTTGGGGTTGTACTGGGAAATAAATACAAAAAACAGTTTAAATTATAGATAGTTTTAGACATGTAGGATGTATAAATTGAATCTTTTTCCCAAAACTGTTAACATCGTGACATTATTTTATTGTAATATCAAAATAACGAATCTGAAAGGTTCGTGTGCGGCTCGCAGTGACACAATTATAATATCTAATCTATATTATACCAGAACGTTATCTCTATACCGGTATTATTCTCCCGAGGTAACGTTATAATAAGAAAATTTAAGACGAATTAAAACTCAGGTTGGTAGCAGTTATCATCGAAAAGAAATGAAATCCTAACGATATAAACTCAATAAAATCACGCAATAAAAATTTGACCTATGTAAAATATACCTACACATATAAAATCACAAAAGAAAAATATACTTTTATGAATAACTAGCCACCCGCCAGCGGCTTCGCCCGCTGCAATTTTTTTTTCTTGGCTATTTTTATTTTTATTTTTGTAAAAAATATATTTTTTTTATAAAAAGTATCCTATGTTACTTCTAGTACCTCCCAGAATATGTGTACAAAGTTTCATGATGATTCATCAAGTAGTTTTTGCGTGAAAGCGTAACAAACATACACGCTTTCACATTTATAATATCAGTAAGGATAATATACTTCGCCTCCGGCCATTTAAGAGTTTCTTCTACCTATTGCTACTTGGGCGCTACGACAAACCTATCGCCCACGCGCGATATGCATGTGTTTGAGGACTAACTACTGTGCCGGTGCCAGCGGCTTTACTCAGAAATCATAACTCTAACTTCGTAATACTGCTATTCCTTTTGCTCTCCTCGATGCGTGAGTAATTAGCAAAAAACTGACGGGGCGATACGAAGTTCGAATTACGAATTTCAAAGTCGCTTGCCTTCCCCGCTACACAGCCCCCCGCCCCCGCCTAGTCTATCACCTGCACGAGAGTCGTGCTTGAACTTGACGGACTATAGATTTTTACACTTTACAATATTTGAAGCAATAATCATACCATAAAATATTAATCGTAATAATGCTATATATTATATTTGTAATTTGTAAAAGGAATTATTGACCTAAGTATTGTATACAAATTAGGTATAATCTAAATAAGTTTAAATTATAAAGTTTTTTAATAAAATATTTTAACTTGTGATTTTTGGTGTTTTATTTATTTAACCCTTTATTTGATGAAAATAAAAGAGGTCGAGAATTCAAGCCTCCTTAGATTTAAAAACAATATATTTGTTTAACAATAACTGTGCTAAATAAAGGGTTAAGGGGTGTTTTTTTATAGTTACTATCTGGAAACGGGATTTTTAGTTCCCCTCAATACTAGGCCATGGAAGATAAACTATATTATTTAGTAATCCTTCTAACAAACTGATATTAAATATGCAAACGTTTGTGTGTTAGTTTGTCACTCCTTCACCCTGCAACGGCTGATTGGATTTGGATAAAATTTGGAATGGAGATAGCTTTTACCTTGAACATAAATTTCATTCCCAAAAATTTCAAAGTTCCCGAGGAATAACGATAATTGAAATCTATGCGGACGAAGTCGCGGACAGAAAGTTAATAACATGATAATAATCTAAATTAAAACAAACCAAACCAAGTGCCGCTGATTCCTGAAGCTTATTTCAAGCTTTGACGTAGTGTTTTTTATTGGCTGAGGAATTATGTCACGTGGTTTTTAAATTACCTTCAAAATAGAATAAAGCAATGTAAATGACACCACTGTATTATCCGGTAGCGCGACAAAACTGAACTTTAAAAAAAAAAAACTTTTTGAGAGCCTTTATAGGAAAGGTGACTATAATTTTAATTGCAATATTCGGACAAATTAGTTTTTACAAGCCGGTGGGGCACTAAAACGAGCAATTTTTTGTTTTTTTCTAAGCGCGAACTCTGCTCCAACAATTCCGATAGAAGCATGTAAAGTAAAACTCTTTATCCCACTAGTAGCACGATAGCATTTTGTTACCGACGTAAAACATTATGTAGGCGATAAACGCTATCGTGCTAACCCTGTTGGTTATTCATTAATTTTATTACGTAAAACAAAATACAAGACGTGTTATAGACATAAACATAGCATTTATTTAGTTAAAAAGATAAACATAGCTAAATAAAATGATTTTATGTAGTTTATGTCGTAAAGCCCGAGAGCCAATTTTTTTTTGTGACTACTCTTTTGCATGAGTTGTCATCCTCATCGTTAAATATCAGGTTTCCATTTTTTTCTAGCTTCCGGTAGATAATCTTCAGGTTTGAATAACTAGATAACTACATACAATCGAGTTGTTAGTTACTTTTCCGGGAATCGCCTCAATCCATTTTTTATTATTTCGACATTCGCGGACAGTCTGAAATTCGTAAACAATAATGATATTACTGCATGCTCGCGGTCACCCTAATGACCCTAATAACAGAAATCACACAAACTTGCCTGTGAAAGGATATCCCACAACCTTCATAATATTGTTTGTTGCAGCACAATTCGTTTTAACCATAGTTCTAAACTAAATTACACGAAACTCTCAAAATCCGAAATAAATGTTATTTCCTTTCAAAAGTGATTTAATTTGAAAGTTACTGCCATTTTGATATATCAGTGTTGCTAGTTTTGTTTTATGATCTGTTCTATTACCATGAATAATCAATTATTGAAGCGGGTTGACTTAAATAATAATTTAATATGTAATACATGCATTCGCTGTGCCTAATTTTAATATATATACTGAAATAAAATATAAATATAACACTTTTACAATTTTTTATAGTTTTCATTTCGTCAACCCGAACTTTGCCGAATCCAGAAGACATGCCCGCACGTTAGAGACGAGAAATAAATGTTCGATTACACGTGGTCATAATCGATCGATTGTATACGTATAGCTACCTTTTTGGATGTCAGTTCCCAGCATCAACAAAACGCAAATTGAGTCAGTTCAAGTAAACCCCATGCCAAAAAATGATGAAATTATAATTTCCATCAGTTTCATTCATAGTAATTCTTGTCAAATCACAATAAACCCAATTTATTTCATTAGAATATATAACATAAATCGAGCGCTTTTAATATAAACCATCAAACCAAATCTACAAACAGCATTTTTTTTTTCCCGTTGACAGTCTACTCGAACGGATCTATTTCTAGTGTCATGCCATTTTCACTGCTTTGATTTTTGATTTACGTTTCCCTAGAGCGCAGAGCAATACAATTTACGCGTTACCTATGAAGTTCTCTATTTATTTTATATTATTATAAGTGTTTAACGTGATGGCGACGGACCTAGCTCCTCCGGCCAAGAGCAAAGGGCCCATAGTTGACTTCGCACTTTGCCGATGCTGTCGTGCCATAAAGAAGTGCCGACTTATGAACAGCGAATACGAATGGTCGGGCCATAAGGAAGTCTATTCTGATATGCTCGTGGATTGCTATGGATTAATTGTAAGTGGTTTGCTGTTCGATCTAAACAAAGGCTCAAATACATTCCATAGACTCGAAGGCTCAAAGGCTCAAAAGTTGATTACGAATCAGTGTACGACTGTTTTGTTTACGTAAAGAACCTGTATCAATAACAATTGTTATTTTAATTGAACGGCAATTTTGATAATGATTTTATTAATAGTTTATTGGAATTGGCTGTGGAGTCTGACAGGTTTAAGGGAAGGATCAAATTCAGGCCTTCATTTTGTAATCAATACTCTTGTTATGAAAAGGTAAAATGGTGTTGGGGGTAATCTCTAGAACTAACAGACTAATGTAAAAATAAATATTTTTGGGATTGTTGTTTTATATTTTGTAATGAAATGTTTCCTTTATATAAAGACATGAAAGCCTATCAAAAGTTTTAATACACTATGAATCCAATCCTACACTATATAGGTCAAAAAATAAATAAAAAATAGCCTGTGTTTATTTAATTTATTTTTTATTAAAGGATTGTTATATCTCCAGCAGTGGTTTTTCTATCCTACTAAATGTGCCATATGATATTTAGTGAAACACCAACTTTGTAGAGACATACATACTGATGCTGATGATTTCAAAAATGAATGAACAGATTTTCATGTGGTTTTCACCATCAGATATTTTTTCATAGAAGGTTTTTATGCATAATACATACATACATACATAACATCACACCTTCATTCCCAGAGTGGGGTAGGCAGAGCTACAGAAATACCAACAACTCTTTGAGATGTTAACTAGTGCATTAGTGGCAGGCTGCAAGCCCATCACCTAACAATACTACAAGCCTTTATTCCCTTATGCATAATAAATTCTGATTTATGTATGGGTGTTACGAAAAGGCACATAAACCAAAGTAAAGGGAGGGAAGATACGCTAGTAATAAAAATAATGAGTAGGGCTTATTCCACCTAATTTACATAATGCCCAATTTACCAATACTCCTACATCTCAAAAGGATTCAGTGTCAAAATACCTAAATTCCAGAATGCCTAACTTTTTGTCTCATAACACCTTAACTTTAATACGACTGAATTTTAAAATGTCTTATTCTCATAGTGGACAAACATCACAATAGCTTTATCGCAGGACACCGTATGTTCAAAACAACCAGGTGCCAGAATACCTAAATTTTAAATAGGCTAATTAACCTTCATCTATAATTTGCTTTACTATTTTCTTTAGTACTGGCCACTAACATTGAAGTACCAATTCTATAAAGACAAAGGCAATATTTAGGTATTTTGAAACTGTGTCATTTTGGCATTCTGTAGTTTGCAGTTTAAGCTATTTTGAAATTTTATTGTATCTCTGATTCGGAATTTTAGGGACAGTACATTTCAATATTAGGCATTTCGAACATGAGACGTTTTAGATCAAAGTCATTATGACATTTGTTCATTATTGGAATGAGACAAATTGATATTTGGGTATTATGAGCCCATGGCAATTTGAAATTTAGTTAAATTAGTACATTAGGTATTATAAAAATTAGGTGGAACAAGCCCTACAAAAAAATAATAAACAGCAGGATTGAATTGAAAGAAAAGGATGTCACTAATGTATAAGTAGGGCCAGCGGGCGGCATAATTATAACAGCTCTACTTTTCAGCTGTCCCACCTCGATGGTGACCCCAAGGAAAGCTGTATCTGTGCCACATGTGTCGGTAGACTCCGAGAAGCCATTGCATTCAGGCAACAGGTGCTACAGTGCGAAGAGTTGCTTCTTAACGCTAAGCTGGAGAACAAAGATGGTAACAGCAGCATCTTAATTCAGTCATGTGGTAACCAATTCTTAGCAGTAGTTATTGTATTAATATGCCTACACTGTCTCAGTGTCACTTTGAAAAGCTGTAACATTTGAACTTCAGGTACTGGTTTTTTTTTTTAAATTAATTAGTTATTAAGGCGAAATTACTAATAAAAAAATTAACCTCCTGCAGCCCGGTTTCAAAGAGGATACTTCGGAGGAAGACCCTGTGTCCTAATATTAGAAAAAAATAATAAACTCCTTAACACAAATTCAAATGTCTATGGGTCTCAGATTCCTCTTACCATCAGGTGGCCTGAGTGCTCGTGTGCCTTCTCTTTAACATAAAAAAAAAAAAAAAAAAACCCGGACCAAAAATTGTTCATGTCTTGGTAACCGCAGCAGATATAGGTGTCATATTTTAGGGATACTTTAATATGGCAGATGAATGAAAATATTTTGTTCTAGTATTAGCACAGTGGCTTTTCACCCTAAGTCGTTATTTTAATACTTAGGCTTTCACTGCAAAGTGATTTTAACCTCAGGAGGTTATAGAAAGTGGGTGGATAAACGGGTCCCCGTACAAGAAACTTTATTTTCAATGTATTTTTATTTTTGTTGTATCGTCAAAGGAGTAACACATACAAGAGCAAAGGTGTATGCTCGGCAAGTCCCATGAATGTCTTAGTTTTTTTTTTTAACAAAATGTTTTGTTGCAGAGCTCTGGCTCGACGTTGAAGTGAACGTGAAGGCCGAGCCGTGCCCCGACGCAGACTCCGACGTGTCGGTCGGCGACCGCGACGATATTACTTACAGTGAGTATCTTCAATTTATTTATTTATAAAATTGACCACATTACAGCTCTTAAGCTGGGTACGAATCTGAGCGGCTCACTGTGGGAGCGCGTAGAACAACCGGTCGGACATGCGAGTGCGCGACAGTAAACTGTTTATTGCAGATAAACTGCTATTATTATGGCCTCTAAATTATAACGAAATGCTAGTATAGTGCATTTTTAGCAACATATTAATAGGGGAAAAGAATAGTCTTCCGATTATATAGCAAAAAAAAAAAAAAAAAAAAAACGCAAGATTTTTGTCAGTATTTTATTCTGGACGCATGCAAACATCCCTTGATAAGTTTTTTATTGGTCCTGTGCTTAGGATTCACTTAAAAATGCATATTTCTTTATTACGCCTACAATTTAAAATTATATCATCTAAAGAGATTGCTATTAAATTACACAAGGCGCACTGTCGAAATAGTAAATAATTATTGTAGATATTGTTGTTATTTATAAGAAAAGAAGGTCATATTTTCATCATTTCTCCGTTATGGTTATGATATAAAAAATTACAAAAGGTTACTCATACTCTATAATTTGGGTTTCGGTTTCACTGATGAGTGGCTGCGCTTCGATCAACAGTTTTTTTTTCGTTGTCCTTTTAATGTTACTGGAGATAACCGGATCAGACCGTAAAAGTAATGCATGTATCAGATCAGTATTGCAAGCAATCCTAGATATTTTGCGTGTGTGGTGAAGTCTCACATATCGAAATATTTTATGATTGCATTCTTGTGCATCTTCCGATAATGCACCTATTGGCAGGATTGCGTTGTGTTTTATAATGTCTGCTCCATGAATTAATATTTTATGGATGGTAACGGGCATATAGTACCATCCATACAATTGCACGTATAACTCCGCAGTTTCACGTGTATAAAAACGAAACGAATCTACATTTATCGCGAGTCCTGAAGCTATGACTTGTAGTATTATGTAAAATCTTTTTAAAAGATCTACATTTTAATTTATTTATTTATTTGTAAAAATCAAGGAGTTAATTCATGCGCTCGGTTGACACAAAAAACGTAATATTTAATGTATAAATAAATATTTACCGATTCTTCGATGTTAGAACTGCATTTCTATTCGGCTGCCTGCCTTAGCAGATTTAAGAAACAAATTGCTATTTCTTTTAAATAGGCGCTTTCGAAAAATGACCTCCAATTGCAAATATCTCTAAAATTCGGCTAAGTTCGGGTAAGGTTAAAATGCAGCGTATTAAAATTATCTTTAACTTATAACTTGTAATACTTAGTATCTTGGAATTGCTTGGCACATTTTTTATAATCATGACTTTCTAGTTTAATTTTACATGAATGATAAAACAGCAATTATAATTAATTATAATATGAAACACCTAGATATTATTTGTTGTGGCGATACTTAAACATATATTCTTTGTAATAAAATCAAAAAAAGGACCTCAACTACTACACAACAGTTAAAATAGTACCTAGAAGTATAGTCGAGTTTTACGGGTTTATCGGATAGTGATGTTTGTTCGAGTACTATTCACCAACAAGGCAAATAAGTGAAAAAATAATAATAAGACATGATGGTCTAAGCGTTAAAGTTTACAAAAAAGTAATTTAACAGCAAGAAAGTGAAACATTTTATTTTCAAGCATGTCCGACCGTTTGTTCTACGCGCTCCCACAGTGCGGCTCAGCCTGAGGCGTGCTCGCCCCGCGCGGCGAGCTGCACGCGAGCCGACACGATGACAGCCGCGGCTACGTTTATCATAATTCACCGAATTATTAACAAAAAGAAGAAGAAATCGCCTCGGTGGCGACAAATTTGAGCCGTTCCAGCTCAGCAAATTTATCAAATTTGTTCGCCCCTCGTCCACAGACAAGTTAGAACTTGTCGTTCTGCTCGCGGCACGCTCGGATACACGTCCAAGGTACGCGAGGCACGCACACTGCGGCGAAGCAGACCAACATACGTGAGCCGTGCGGCACTCATCCCGAGGCTGCTCTAATTAATACCCACCTTTAGCAGTGCAGCATGTGTCCCAGTTCATCCAATAAAAAACGTTTTTTTTTAATTTAGAACCAATGTGCAAAGTAGAGGAGGAGCCTAAGCGATCGGCGGCGAAGCGCCCCAAGCCGCGTCCGCGAACCAAGCGGGAGCTCTTCGAGGAGGCCCTCGAGCTTCAGGACAAACTCGATCGGATGCTTGATAAAGCGGGTGAGTTAAATTTGTTTATCCTATTCACAGCTATTGACGGATTAATCCGTACTAGGGATGTTACGGAGCTTTGAGTCCGGTTCCGATACCTACTTTTTAATCGGACATCGAAACGCAGCGATGAGCAATGTGTACAAACAAGTTTATACTTGTCGCGTGTGCCAGTTTTTATTCCGACTCCGGTTCAGATAAATCTACCTCCGTAACATCCCCACCCGTACCATGGGGTCAGACGGATTAATCCGTCACAGTTAACAGCGTAAACCTAACGGTATGTTTGAAATTAGCGGTGCTTTTCAGCTGTCATTGGCGACTTTATTGAATTCTTTCTTTAGTGCACTTTTAATAATATTAGTAAATCTCTGATTGACGTAAGGTGATATTACGAAAAGCTTGGACGCCTTTAGAGCAGCGAAATTTTTTCAAGTTTAAGAGATTGTTTTATGAATTTATCTAGGTAAACCCATACAATGAAGTGATTTTATAATTTTAAATGATTTTGTTTTGCAGTAGCCCGTGCATCACCATTGAAGAAAAAGCCTAAGCCCAAGAAAGAGACAACAGATGACCAGGATCACATGACATATACAAACACTCTCACGATAGTCCTGTACTCGTACGTGTGTCCGTTTCACAATCGAATAAGCAACTATTACTGCTACTACTGCAGAGACCAATTCACAAATCCGGCAGAACTGAGAGAACACACACTGACACACGACCCCAGTAAGTTATTCGAAAGTATGACAGACAATAAGAAGCTGCCAAAAATTGACATCACCAGAATCGACTGCCGTCTATGCAGTGACAAAATTGATACCCTTGCCGATTTCAAACGACATATCGCCACCGCACATGGAAAACGAATATACCCAATTGAAAACGAGTTTCTTAAATTCAAATTGACGTTAACTAACATAAAATGTACAGAGTGCACTTGCACTTTTCCATATTTTGACAGTTTGAAGAAACACATGATTGAACATTTTGGCACTTTTATTTGTGATCAGTGCGGGGCTTGTTTCTTGGAGCAGAATTCGTTGCGGACACACATAAAGTCTCACAATAAAGTTGAAGCGAACTTTCCGTGCGAAATTTGTGGAAAGAATTTGAAATCCAAGTACAGTAGATATCTCCACGTCGCTACCGTGCACGAGAAGAAACCGACAGTGAATTGTTACAAGTGTGAAGCCAGTTTCTTATCGTATGCGTTGAGGAATAGACATTTGATCGAAGTGCATGGTGATAAAAGGACATTTCCGTGTAAATTGTGTGATAAAGTGTATAATAGGCGGAAGACTTTGATGGAGCATAACAGAAGGAATCATTTGAAGGTGTACAAGCACCAGTGTGACCTCTGCGACCAGAGATTTTATCTACCGTCGCGTTTGAAGGAGCATATGGCCACACACACCGGGGAGAGGAACTACCGCTGCGAGTTCTGTGACAAATGCTATCCAAGGTTTGTAACTTTTAGCTTATAGCGTACCGGCGCGGAATTTATATTATCATCCCTTTTCTTTCTCAACCTCTTATCTGATCGAATAGTTTGATGCAAAAGTAGTATTTATTCTTCTTTGAACACGAGTGCTTTTCCTATTAATCAATTACATACCACACGAGCTATTGTCCATGTAGCAAAATTCGTATTTATTTCCATGCAACCCAGCCCACCTAGAAGTCGCCTTCCGAGATGCAAGCCGATGTATTTGTAGCTTTGTTAGATCGTGGGCTTTTGAGGTAGATCGTGATTGCAAGGTACCGAAGATCCCAAATCGACGGTTAACCGCCAATCCCTCCTATCTCAATATGTTAAAACTTTAAGTAGAACAAAATACTTAACTACTTTAACTTAACTTTAGGTTCGATGTTCGAGGGCTGGCACAAGTGGTCCGCGACTTGTTTGTCGCTCGGATCTCCCTTCCATCTAGTCTGCAAGGCTGGCACATGACGGCGCGCGAGTTACACTACTCATCATTGTCTAATTAAAACAGTCAGAAAAAGACAGATAGTCTATCTCGCGGGCGACATAACTCGCGCGCCGTCATGTGCTAGCCGTGCTGCAACGATAGAGACGCACTGAGCGACAAGCGAGAAAATACAACTTGTGCTAAGCGTACAGGTTTTGTCAGGATAAAAAACACCACAAAAATGCATTATTTCAAATAGGAGATATTTCTATTGTGTGCGTTAGATGGTATTTGTCACGAATTGCGAAAAATTTGTTTGACCAAAAATGTTAGTGAGGAGGTAAATGGTGGTTAACCGTCGAAATGGCTACTGTGTTCCGATGACATTTTTTAACTCAACTGTGTACTTGAGTGACTTGAGTGAGGAAACCTGCATATTCTGCTAATTGAAGTTGTAAGAAGGGTAATTGCACTAATACTTCTACAGAGTCAACATGTGTCTTAAAGGGCCCCATCTGTTTGAGATGAAAATAGATTAATTTACATCAACTAAAATACTATAAAATCGGTGTGGTAGCTTCCATGCAACTTTTGTAAGATGTCTCTTACAAAATCTGCATGGCAATGTTGCCTTTTTTGTACTTTTGAGATAATTTAATGTACATACATATACATAACATCACACCTTCATTCCCAGAGTGGGGAAGGCAGAGCTACAGAAATAACAACAACTCTATACAGACTTGTATTCTGTAACCACATTTTGCACAAGCAGGCCAAGAAGTTCACTAGTGTATTAGTGACAGGTTGCAAGCCCATCGCCTAACAGTACTACAAGCTCTTATTCCCTTAGTCGTCGCCTCTTAAGACATCCACGGGAAGACATGGAGTGGCACCATTCTAACACGGCAACCACACGGGTGATAATTGAAAGTGTTCAAAATAATTAATCGAAAATATATTGACATAGGTACATTTAAATATACTAGATGCGCAGTGTTGACTGACTTTAAGTAATACACTCAATTTTCTCAAATAATCCAGGCAAACGATCTTTTCTACGACAACACTTATTTTAATATATTTATTTATTTTATATTCCAGACTACAATCCCTACAAGAACACGTACGCTCGCACAGCACCGACCGACGTTTCAAGTGCAACGCGTGCCAGGCCTCCTTCGCGCACAGCGGGGGCCTGAAGAGCCACATGAAAAGCCACCACCAGACCTTCGAGATGCATGCCAACTTTTAGTAATGCTTTTACAGAGACCTTACGGGCATATACGAAGGTATATTTTGCACTTTCAAGATCAGCGAATTCATCAGTCTACATTGACGGATTAATCAGTGTAGCTTGAAGGATTTATCCTTCCTTGGTAGAAAGTCTTGTGCGGATGTGTCCATCAATGGTGTTGACAATTGTAAATTGTTAAAATATTGTAATTGTTTTATTCAATATTAATGAATATTTATCATTCGATAAATCTGTTAAGCAATGAATTTTGATTTTATTACAATTACGTATAAACAAAGCCAAGCTATACTATGGAAAGGCTATTTATGTAAAATAATTAATGAACAATTTAATCAATAAGTAGCAAATTCATATGATAAATGTAAAAAATAATAATATTGTAATAATTAAATTAACGATATTATTGGTGTTTTTGTTTTACTCTATACTTTCTATCACAAATGTTTATACCTGCCCCTATTTAGCCGTCCTGACAATGATAGGTGACAGGTGTCAGGTGAGATTTCGGCATAGGATATAGCAATTTAAACAAGTTTTCACATTATTGTGATTCGTATAATCTGCACAATCAGCAGCACCACATATATCGTATCAGCCAAAGGGCCAAATAATTCGTCACATCATACAAAATATATGGTGTTACTAATTATTAGGTCAACTTGGCTGTTACAATATATTTGATGCTGACTGTACACTGGAATGTCACCTGTCATCCACCACATCTCCACACCTCCATTAACCACCCGATGGGCTTGCAACCTGTCACTAATACACTGGTAAACATCTTAGCCTGACTATGCAAAATGTGGTTACAGAATTATCAACAAGTCTAGAGTAGTTGGTATTCTGTTGCTCTGCCTACCCCTCTCTGGGAATAAAGGCGTGACGTTATGTATGTTTATATGAATGTCCGTATTTTAGGACTCTGGATGGCTAATTGACAAATTTAAATATTAACTTGGGCCGCAAGACTTACATTTCTCGGTCCTTGTAGCGGACTGATTGGACTGATACACATTCAAATAACAGCGTAATACTGCACTGAATTTGTTTTTAAAATATTCTCTGGGAATTTCACGCTGTCAATTGTCGGATAAATCCGTCATTGTTGGTGGGATGGAGTACGGATGTATCCGTCAATGGTATTGAACAAGTTAACCGTTTCAACGCTATGTCAATTACAAAACCAGACCGAATATCAACTTTGCCTCTTGGATACCAAGGTCTATTTTGCGCTGTCAACCATGACGGAAATATCCGTCAATGGCGTTGAAAAGGTTAATAGGTTGACTAGAAAACTATAAACTTGCGCTTGGAACCTTATGGCGGCAGACAGTTACGCCGTTCTTATAACTGTTACCTTATAATTTAAATTAGAACAGCGTCACCGCCAGCCGCCGTAAACGCCCTTTTGAGTTGGACAGCCACAAATAAATAGCAAAATTATATGAAGTTCAATAAAAGATCACAAAATATCGCAAATATACATTTTTAATAGTAAATACAGATTTATACATGGAAGATAAGTAACACCGACCCCGAATGATTAGGCAAGGTACATTATTGCACAAACTTTCATCTGGGACTTAATCATTACAACGCTATCAAATACAAAAGAGATCACACAAGCCAATGCCAGTTAAAATCCAGAGCGAACATCAACCATGCCTCATGGGAACCATGACGGAATTATCCGTCGTTTGCGTTGAAGTAGTGCGGATATATGTAGTTAAATACACGTTAAAATCCACGAACTGTGAAAACGTATCAATAGCGTTTTTAATCTTCGGTGTGATCATTCATATAACTAATACCTGTATTTTGAACGAATGGGACTATTAACGAAAGTTTTCTTTTATAAAGGGGACTTCGCAAAAGGAATATTTAAGAAAGCGGCCTTCTTTAAACGGGACCTTATGCATCCAAACCATCATTCCATCATTCTACCTTGGTAACCGCTATCTTCTTGCGTGCAAGTGCATATAAGCACTAGAGCCGGCAAAAAAAAATTTGGATCAAAAACGATTTTTTGTATATAAATATTTATGACATAGGAATATTACATCAAAAAAGTCAAATCTACAACAGACTCGGAAGTTTCGTTAGCTCTGATGTTGTTTCTTCATATGATTCCTCAAACTAACGTTCTGTGTAAAAGTGGCATCGCACACCAGACACCTATACTTATTCTCACTATGCGACTTCATATGTAACCTTAGCGCTCTCAGTCTAGGATAGGATTTGCCACAATATTCACATCTGAAATTCCTCTCTCCAGTATGCGTAGTCATATGTTCTTTCAACTGACACGGTAGGTAAAACATTCGATCGCAAATGTCGCATTTGTGCTTAGATATCTTCAGATGCGCTCTCCGATTGTGTTCTCTCCAGGACTTTCTGTTATCGTAAGACCTATCGCAGTGTTCGCACGTGAATTCCCTCTTTTCTTCATGCACTTCAATCCTATGTCGGCATCTCAACGCGTAAGAAAAGAACACTTCATCGCATTTGCCACATTGGTACGTCGGTTCTTTCTTATGGAAACTAGCTATATGCAAGTACCTTCCGTGTTTGGATTTGAATATTTTCCCGCATTCCTTACAAATATATGTCGTGTCTGGTTTCTTTTGGTGTATTTTTTGGTGCTCAGTCAATCTTCTTTCCTCAAAGAAATGCGCGCCGCATACATCACAAATACAACTTCCATAATGCAATGCCATGTGGTTTTTTAACGCGTGGAAATATCCAAAAGTGCTACTGCATACTATGCAAGCTAGATGACTCAGCGTCAATTTGAATGGAAGAACTTCATTCTGTATTTTTGGAAATAAATACTTCTCGTGTATTGTTGTGATATGCGTTTTCAAAGTTTCCAAATCTTCTATTTTCTCATCGCAGAGTCTACAGTCGATTCTGAATATATCTATTTGTGGTATTCTTCTGTTTCGGATCAAGTCTTTGTATTTTGACGGGTCATGAGTTTCTGTGTGGTTTCTTAATTCCTTTGGGTCAGAGAAGACTTCTCTGCAGTAGATGCAGTGGTAGTCACTGAAAGACGTTTCAAACGGACAGACGAAGGAGCTTTCGATTATTGTAGCGCAGTTGTGAAATAGTTTATCGTATTTGTCTATGGATTTAAATCGAACCGTGGGTTTCTCTGGAGGTTGAGGAGTCACTTCTGTAAAAATAAAAGCAAGTTTATACAAGTAATAATGGGTGTTTGGTAGTTAGGCACTGACTTTCGTGGTTGAAATTTATCCGTCTTGACGGATATATCCGTATCCGTCATTAGCGTTGTATCGATGGTCCGGATATATCCGTCGGAGGCATTGAAAAGGTTTAGTAACCGGTAACTGCATTTTAAATTTTCATTTGCCAGTAGTCTTAACAATTTAAAAAAAAAGTCATTAAAGAAATATAAATCTTTTTGGACGAAACGGTCAAATCGGAATAAAACATAATTTCGACAAAAAATATCACGTTACAATCTGCTACAAATTAAACTATTCCAAAAGTAAGCTTGTATTAGACAACAATCAATAAACTTATATTAAGAACATACATACTTAAATACAAAGAAAACATCCAAGATTCAGGAACTACTAGTGGTCATCAGCTCGTCACACAAATACAAAGCCTGGATCGCTATAAAGCTGGGTACAAATCAGAACAGCCTCGGGTTGAGGCACGCACGGCTCACCTATTTTGCTCAAATTTGTACGCGCTCACGCGTTGCGCGGCGAGCGGCGCCCGGTGAGCCGCCGAGAATCGGTCTCAAAGGCGCCTTAGTGTGCGTGCCTCGCGTAATTTGGACGTGAATCCGAGCGTGCCGCGGGCAGAACGACAAGTTCTAACTTGTCTGTGGGCGGGCGTGTACAAATTTGATAAAGTTGCTGAGCCGTTCCTCCACCGAGGCAATTTCTTCATTGTTAATAATTCGGTGCATTATGATAAACGCAGCCGCGGCTGTCGTCGTATCCGTCGCCATTTTGAAATGTCGGCTCGCGGCGAGCACGCTGCCGCCGCGCATGTTTGTGGCAACATTTTGGGTCGCTTAGATTCGTACCCAACTTAAAGGGTCATTACCAACGAGGCTAAATGAAATAAAATATACAATTAATATAAGTATTACCTAGTCCATCATGCTCCATCATTCTCAACTTTTCGCTGAGCTTCTGCACCCGCAGCACGACGTCCCGCTTGCTCTTTGTTGCCGTCTTTATCTTGCGCCGTTTGCTTTTGCGCAATTTACCTTCGCTTTTGTGTTTCGTGCTGGTGTCTGATACTGAAAATAATATAAATATATGTTATTTTAAAAATCCAATCCCCCGTTCCCGTGTGGTTGCCGGGTTAGAATAGTGCCACTCCATGTCTTCCCGTGGATGTCGTGAGAGGCGACTAAGGGAATAAGGGCTTCAACTGTTAGGCGATGGGCTTGCAACCTGTCACTAATAGTAAACTTCTTGGCCTGATTGTACAAAATTTGGTTACAGAATCATCAACAAGTCTCTTTAGAGTTTTATGTTTTTATGTTTTTATTAGGAGAACAAACAGAAATAGATGTACAATTTTAAAACTTATCTAGGTATTAATATAAAACAAGCATCTACCTCCTTAACAGTTCCCACTGAAACATCTTATCTCAGTTTACTACACTGTGCCTCACTGTGAAGTTAATAACATCAAAAAAAAAAAAAAAACACACCAAAAAAAAAATATATATATATACAGCAAATATAATATGTAAATGTTGTAAAAAATATTTTAAAAAATAAACTAAAATAAAAACAAAAAACAAAAATCTAGAAAACTAAATTTACAGACAATAATAATAGCAACAGCAAATAATACTCAGGCCATAAAATTTCATATATGATAGTTTTAAATTCTAAAGTACCAACAACACAGGAGACACCTACTTAGCTTAACTAAATAAATAAAAAGCAGCTATAGTCGTTATGCTAGTTATCAGGAAGTAATTTTATAATCTGGTTTTTAAATTGATTTTTAGTTGTATTGAAAATATCGACCGAGACCAAGAACTTATTGTAAGTATCACATATGCGGCGAAGCGGCGCGCGCATGCCAGCCTTACTCGAGGACTTAGGAACAACGAACAGGGCCTTGGAGCGCGTTCTGCAGCGAGGGGGCACTCTGAAGTTAAGGAGCCGCAGAAGCTCGGCGCTGTTGTACTGGCCTCTGCAGATATTGTACAGCGACATCGCGTCCGAACTCCTGCGCCTCGTCGACAGCGATTGCACCTTGTATCGGTTTAATAGATCGCCGTAAGACAACTTCTTGCCAGTCAAACGTCTATGCATTATTCGTAGAAACGTTTTTTGGACCATCTCGATTGAATGAGAATATTTGGAGTACAGTGGGTTCCATATAACAGAAGCATACTCGAGATGCGGCCTTACTAAAGCTTTATAAAGTACTAAATATGTAGTGGATTTTCTAAATACTTTTGCCGTTCTTGAGACAAACCCCAACATCTGGTATGCTTTTGCAACTAATCGGTCTACGTGCTCGTTAAAATGTAGTTTGTCATCGTACACAATTCCCAGATCGCGTGCCGATGATACCTTTTTTATCTGTGTACATCCAATATTGTATACGACTTTAAAGATTCTTTTTGTATTTTTTGTAAATGTAATTTGCATGCATTTGTCAGCAGCTAACTGAAGCTTATTTTTTAGACAGTAATCAAAAACCTATGAAGGTCTTCTTGGACTAAGAAACAGTCTTCCTCGCATTTTATTGACTTGTAAATTTTAAGATCGTCAGCAAACATTAGAAAGTTACTATTTTTAAAGCACGACTTGATGTCATTGATAAAAATGATATACAGTAGAGGTCCTAATATTGACCCCTGTATAACCCCAGACGTAACGTTAGTAAGATTTGACCGGAACCCATTGATCACTACGACTTGAGTTCTGTTCGCTAGGTAGGAGGCAAACCAACGTAGAAGATTTCCCCGGATACCATTAAACGCTAGTTTTTTAAGAAGGAGGATATGATCGACTTTGTCGAAAGCTTTACGGAAATCGGTAAATATAACATCCACCTGCTGCCTTTTGTCCATGGCTTCGAAAATAAAGTTTGTATAGGTCAATAAATTGGTGACAACTGATTTTTTTTGCATGAAACCATGTTGTTCCACCAACAAGGAAGGTTCCATTATGGGGTAAATATTATCGTGAACTAAGCTTTCAAAGATTTTGGCAAAACAAGATTGCACAGACACCGGTCTGTAATTTGTGACTTGGGATCTAGATCCCGATTTATGTATTGGGGTGACATTAGATACCTTCCAGCAACCAGGAAAAGCGCCTGTTGCAAGACATTTGTTAAAAATAACGTACAATGGTGTTACTAGTGCAGTGGCTGTATTCTTAATAAAAAGTGGACTAATTTTGTCAGGTCCAGCACCTTTTTTAATATCAAGTGATGTTAATTTTTTGAATATCTGAGTTTTGCTAAAATGCATATTTGTCAAGGTATCTACATTGTTAGAATACGGCAAGTTGTTCAAATCGTCAATATTGATTTTTCCCCCTGGCTCAAATACTGACGTAAAAAAATCTGAAAACAGTTCTGCTATTCCTTCTGGAGTATTAGCGGAATAGTTTTCGTATGACATTGTCGCTGGGTAACCTGATGAATTATTTTTCAGCGACGACACATACGACCAAAATAGTTTAATATTTTGATGAAGAGACTTTTCGGTGTTTGTTGTATAGTCATTAAAACACTTAACCAACAATCTTTTACATCGTTTTCGGAGCAATGAGTACTCTGCATAACTGGCTAACGAGTTGTAATTTTTCCAGTGACGCCAAATTTTTAATTTACGTTTAAGTGTACTTTTCAATGCTGGTGAGAACCATGTTGGGAAATTAACACTTTTGTTACGTTTAAGGGGAACAAATCTATCTATAATCTCGTAAATATGAGCGTAAAATCGGTCTACTGCCGCTTCTGGAGATAGTGATTGAAGTTCAAGGTCAGAGTTCCATTCTTCTAATTTATAGATAATGTTGGGGTAATCGCCTCTCTGATAGTTATATTTTGGAAATAAATTAGTTGCAGTCAAGGGCAGCCCCCGAAAATCTAATTGGAATTGAATGGGGGGATGATGCCGATCTACATTTGAGAGCTCAGTTTCTGGTACCGAGACCACACAATCTCTTCTACACAATACCAGGTCGAGTATTCTATCATTTTCATTTCTAATAAAATTATATTGTTTTAGACCTAACATTTCCATTGCATTATTTAGTATTCTATTGTACTGATCCTGGTTTGCGCTACTCGGAAAGAGTTCATACTGGTCTGGAGACTGCTCCCACGATATGTCAGGTAGGTTGTAATCGCCCACCAGACACATTTCCTCATTTTCCGTTGTAATAAGACCTTCGAGTTTGTTAAAGTATTCCATATAGATTTGGAAATTTGACTTAGGTGGAATATATACGCAGTTAATTATAGTTCTTTGATTAAAACAGCTCAATTCTATGTAAATTTCCTCTATAGCCTTTGACTACCACTCAATTTTGCGGGTCGCAAGCAGATCCTTTTTTATAGCTATGAGGACCCCTCCGCCGCTCTGTTTTGCGGTTTCTCTCAAGTCCCTGTCACGTCGGAATATATTGTATCTACTGTCGACGAGCTCGGTGTCTTTAATATCAGCTTTAAGCCATGTTTCGGTCAACATAATCACATCATAACTACTTTGTAATATATTCAAACGTACATTCAAAATTTTTGATCTTAGGCCCCCGCAATTTTGATAGTAAAATGTTAAATTATGTATAGCCATTAATAAACCAAAATAAATACAATAATGGAACATTTGCACATAATTATTATAAAATAATTTACAAGTATATTTAAAACGGACAATGAGTCGTACAGATAGGGGCTTATTACAATAGAATCATCAATAACCGAATGTTGCCTAAAATATATAACAACGAAAACCATACAATAAGTATAACATAACTGTAGCTTTAAATTGATAACTAAGCATTCTCCTGATAAATTGTACATGCATATGAACGTGGAAAAATGCTTTATTTTACTTAACTTTACACTTAACTGAAGTTCTGGAGAACGTGGACTGTACCCTCATAGTTTTGCCAGGTCAGCTTCACATCGGACTCTCACCACTCTGGAGCTGTCATCCTTGCGAGCTAGAATGGCTGCGTTTTTGATCTACACCCATTTGTAATTCCTCGCCTTAGCCTCCTTCCGGGTGTTCGAATAGAGTACCTTGTTTCTTAGAGTGAGGTGTTCGTTGACGTAGATGCGGCGTGCAGCTGCCCGCTCGTCCCGGGGCGCCGGCGCGCCCGCGGCGAGCAGCACGGCGCCGGCCGCCAGCCCGCGGCGAGCCCGAGCCGCGGTTATTATGTCATCTCTTAGCCGGCGAGAGCACAACTCCACTATTATATTTTTTGGGCGATCACTCTGCACATTTTGCGCCACTCTATGAACTGCTTTTATAGATTCCGCAGCAATGGGGACATTTAGCACATTACACAAGGCCGTGGCAATGTGTAATAAATTCTCCGAACTCTTTTCTGGTAAATTTTGTATCTCGATATTGCATTGGCGGGACCTTTGCTCTTGATCTTCAAAATTCTTATTTAAAAGGTCTAGCCGGGTGCGCAGGAAGTTATTGTCCTCCTTCATTGAAGTTGTTTCGGCCTGGAGCGATGCATTTGCTTCCTTAAGAGACACCACTTCTTGTTGCACCTCGGACACTGTTTTTTCGAGCGATTGAAATTTGCTCGTCCATGAGTGTATCGATAGTGCCAATGCGTCCAATCTCGCGTTGAAGCTGCTCTTAAGCTCGTTCATGTCTTGAGACAGTTCTAAAAATTTGCCATTCATATTGCTTAATAAAACGCCAGTATCTATGCTGACTATCGACGGTAAGTTATCGCTATTAGTGTCTTCCAGTTGTTTATTTATAACTAGCGGTGGCTTTGACGCCCCGGTCGTGGGGGTTGACGGCTTTTTTTGGAGTTTACATTTGGGACACTTCCATTTCTTGACATTCATGGGAAGGATTTTTCTAAATTCGGCTTTGGTAAGCCCTGCACACCCAAAATGTAGTTTATCCATGCATGTCATGCACCTAATATAATCATCCGACGCTAGTTCTAAGTTGCATTTATTGCATTTCATTGTGTTTTAATACGTTCTGACTTTGTTTACTCGCAAAGAAAAATAAAAAAATAAAAATCCACGCTTACCGCCGATCCAGTGACGAGAACACAGATCTCACACTCACAGAACTATCGACCTTATTTTTGTCGTGGCACAAAGATCTTTTCCGCGTGAACTTTACCACAATACGTATCACTATTATTGCGCGGTCAATGCGGTAGTCAACGTAGTCCGACTTATTTAGTTAATAATACCAAATATTACTAAGGATTTACTAATTTTCCTGTAGATTTTACACTGGTTATTTGTTAAATGTATCACTTTGCTGAATTATTAAAATTTCCAGGCTAATAGTAATGTATTTCACAGTAAAAAGAATATTTTTAACAGAGCAATACGGTACCGTGTAGTAAGGTAGGGTAGTTCTCTAAATCTCGTAGAGTTGTTGGTATTTCAGTAGCTCTGCCTACCCCACTCTGGGAATGAAGGCGTGATGTTATGTATGTATGTAAATTTAAAAAATACGCAAATATTTATACAATTTAAATAAAATATTTAAAAAAAAATAAAAAATTATTTCGTTCTTTATTACTGACTAGAGGACGCCCACGGCTTCGTATGCATAGAATTAGTGCTGTTAGTGGATTCTTAGTGCACCCGTAGTATACCCAAAGAATATTCAGTCACTCGGTCACGGTACTGCTTTATATATTTAGATAAAATTCCATTATAATGCAATTATATTACCTAAAAACAAACAATAATAAAAATATAATCACAAGTAGTAACTTATTTTCTATTTAAAGAAATTTGATGCCGTCTTAGATACTTTTAGTAGGTATAAACACTTTAATCGTCT
The DNA here is from genome assembly GCA_949316455.1 of Acleris holmiana. Classification (NCBI taxonomy): domain Eukaryota; kingdom Metazoa; phylum Arthropoda; class Insecta; order Lepidoptera; family Tortricidae; genus Acleris; species Acleris holmiana. The sequence goes on along the minus strand of OX438789.1, from coordinate 9,644,003 downwards.
GTATCTCAAGCACCAATGATGTCTACTTAGTCATGATAGTTTTCCTTTTAAATTCGTTATATGCGCTTTCATTTAAGTATTTTTTCAGATTTTTAGTATTTGTAGTGTTGGCTGTAGGGACGACACATGACTCTAACAAAAATTAGCAGCGCTTTGAAAGGTTAACATTTTGTAAACAGACCCCTTGATCGAAAAATTATTTAATAACACACAATATTTTTGAAACCACACTATGCGGTAGACGAGAAAAAAAAATACAAGTCCACGTTAAGTGTAGGGAAGGTACCCTAAATTTTGTTTTTGTTTTTTAAATTAAATTGTACGACTTTGTTGACGTGACTAATATGTATATTCATGCCAAATTACAGCTTTCTAGTACTAAGAGTCTCTGTGCTAGGCTGCGGACGGACGGACATGGGAAAACTATAAGGGTTCCTAGTTTGACCACGGAACCCTAAACAATCAAATTATTATAAATACAAAAGGTTACCTTATTGTTTTGTTGCCGAGAAATTGAAGTTTGGAGACATTGTTTTTGTAATATCTTAAATCTGAAGAAACAAAAACTTGTTCTATATTTTTAGGGTTCCGTAGCCAAATGGCAAAAAACGGAACCCTTATAGATTCGTCATGTCTGTCTGTTTGTCCGTCTATGGATAGGTCTTCAAAAATGATATTGAGGTTACTAACATAATTTTTTTCTAAACTGAACAGTTTGCGCGAGAGACACTTCCAAAGTGTTGAAATGTGTGTCCCCCCCCCCTGTAACTTCTAAAACAAGACAATGATAGAACTAAAAAAAATATATGATGTACATTACCATGCAAACTTCCAGCGAAATTGGTTTGAACGAGATCTTGTAAGTAGTTTTTTTTAAATACGTCATAAAAACATTGATCAAAGCTACAACAAACTTTTATATTATGTTACTTGCTGCTACGGAACCCTTCATGGGCGAGTCCGACTCGTACTTGGCCGCTTTTTAACTTTCCTGACCATAAAATAATAACTTACAATTGTCAACATGGTCATCATCCATGTGGTCATGATCATCCTCTCTACAGTCAATGGTTGTTTCGGTCTCTATTACTTCTTCCTTTATCACTTCCGTTTTGAAATCTATGTTGACTTGGCTCTCTGGAAAATGAATAATGTATACATTATTAAAAACTAGTGTAAATGTTAATGTAGCTTTTAGTGGTGGTAGGACCCCGTGCAGGGTCCGTCCGGATCGCTACCACCATCTTATCCATTAACCACCCGCCAAGCAACAGTGTTCGCATTGTTGTGTTCCAGTGTGGGGATAAGACAACCGGTGAATTACTAGCATAGAGGCATTCCATTTTAGTCCTCAGGGTTGGCAACGCATTTGAGGTCTTGGGATTATAGTCTTGAGAATTCAAATGTCTATGGGTCTCAGATTCCACTTACCATCAGGTGGCCTGAGTGCTCGTGTGCCTCCTCTTTAACATAAAAAAAAAAAAGCTTGATTGATTACATTTGTTTTTTTTTTGTGGAGATCTCACTTGCAATCAGCCTTTAGACCTTGAGCAGATGTAATAAGAATACGTGAATTTACTATATTGCCTTATGTATGTACATTTTATTGAACAAAATGCAACTCTAACCACAATGTTTACAAAATAAAGATCGTTTTTTTCATTTTTTATTTATTAATTAATCTGTCCAAAATACTATGAACTTAACTAACAAAACATAGCGAAAGAATTAATCAAATAATTTTGTGAACAACATTTACATTTAGCCTACTTGTGCAAAATGTGGTTACAGAATGATCAAGAAGTTTTTTTATAGTTGTTGGTATTTCTGTAGCTCTGCCTACCCCGCTCTGGGAATGAAGGTGTGACGTTATGTATGTAACATTTACGATATAAAAGAGAATTCTGGCCCACGATGGATCAGACATACTCAAGCTTCAAAGAGGAAGTAGCTTGGAGAGGCATTGAATACACACAATGAGCATTCAAATAAAATTCTGCAGAAGAACTAAATAAACAATTTTTTTGTTTAGCGATTAGCTTACCATTAGGCTGGTGAACATGTATGCTAGCCTGCAGGAGCTTCTCTTCACACAGCAGCACCTGGGCACGGAATGCTCCGGCATCCCGGAGACGAAGGACACAAGTGGCACAGATAAGCCTCTCCGTCTCCGCTGAGCCGTCTAGCGCTGACAACTAGAAAATAACATAATGCAAAATATACTCAGGGACAAAATTAGAGGGACCGCAAAGTAACAAGAACAATTATTCAATTCTAATTTTGATTCATGCCTTTCACTCCCGTCAAACACCAGGACAATTGTTTGAAAGAGTATTTGTTACAACGTTAGACAAGTTTACAGCTCAGAAGTGAGCAATGAGTGATTTCAGATACACATCAACACTTTAGGTTCTTTTGTGCAATTACCCACTTACACACTTGCCTGTTAAAATGTGCAGGTTTTCTCACGTTGTTTCGATTCATCGTATGATCATGGGATAATTTATTTAGTTTATTAGGGACATCAACAGCTATACATTGAAATATATACTTAAGATATTGATACATTTGAGTAAGCCAATAACAGATGACCACAAGAAATACAAAAATACAAGTGGAGTTATAACTAAGTAAGCATACATTTGCTAAAGCAAGTACAATATTATCCTTATTAATAATGGGAATGAGAGCAAAAAAAGTGAAATCTTTACTTACAAGAATGTGTGTGTGTGTGAAAACCTTATTGGTATTGGTAAAATCTGAAACAATGTTGTTCCTGTACCTAATTATCAGGATATAGTCACTACTTTGAAAAAATGACATATATGCACGATTTTAAACTTAACATGAAGAGAAATAAGTTTAAAAACGGTAAACCACGAAATATGAGATACGAGGTTTTTTCAAAGTTGCGACAATATTCAATTCAGCCCAGTCGGTTCAGCAGTTTAGAAGTTATGTGAAAAAGATGAGTACGGAAGGATAATTCTTACTACCCGTTGTGCTATTACCCGTTTTCCCGTAGGAATCTAGGAATAAAGCATTTTCCCGCAGTAAAAGTACCCTATGTTCATCAGGGATAATGTCCGATAGTAATGGTAGAAAAAAAAACAAATCGGTCCAGTAGTTTCGGAGCCTATTCAATATAAACAAACAAACAATCAAATCTTTTCTCTTAATAATATTAGTGTAGATAACATACCATCAAACCAAAGCAATCCATGATCATGTCCGAATACACTTCTTTTTGTCCCTGATATTCGTATTCTATGTTCATAACACGGCATTTCTTGATTGAGCCGCAACAGCGACAAAGGCCCGGGTCGTAGACAGGGCCTTTACGGAGAGCGGCATTCATTTTAAAGAGATTAAACACAATAAATTATTCCGAAAACAGTATTCAGTGCACTATTTCGCCATTTGACTGACATGACATTTGTTTTCTTCCGTTCGGAAATAACTGACTTTTAATGTTGTTTAATAATAGGTTCAGGCAGGCGTCACTTTCAAAGTTGTACAATTACTTTAAGTTTCAATATTTCAGTTGAAGATGTAATGAAAGTAAAGCAATCTTTTTGTAAATTAAATATAATAACAGTTGTTAGAAATAAACTAGTGTGTATGAATGAATTGTAATGAACTTTTTTTTAGACGCGCCATCTATTGTTGAGTAGTTTCATCACCAAGACATTTTGACATAAGGCACAGGACTCAATCACAATTGGTCATAAAATGCAGATTGACGCTAACATTTGCAATCACGAAACGTGGAATTTCAGGCAGATGCCAGAAAAAGTGAACTATACACTGAATAGAAATTAGTTATTTTGTTAAGTTATTAATTAAGAATGAATCTAATTTGACAACGATGAGTGTAGATAAAGGAAAAGGTCCGATCTTTGACCCAGGGCTATGTCGTTGCTGTGGATCGATGAAGAGATGTCGTATTTTAAATGAGGAATACCAGTGCAATGGCCAGAAGGAAGTGTATTCGGATATAATAATTGATTGCTTCGGTATTATGGTAAGAATAACAAAATCTTTTAAATACCAAGGTTCAAATTTTAATTCTAGCTATTCTTTCTCCAGCAGTAAAAAAAAACACATTTCTGTAGAAATAATGTTCCACAATTAAAAGTGACCCTAAAATTCCTAAAAATTGAAATATTTTAAAGAAAAAATATTTTTTTAATGAACTTAAATTTCAAAGACTCAATAAATAAGTATAAATATTGTTTTATCATATTGGTTGTTGCAAATGTCTTCACAAATAATAAATGTAACTATAATAGTTTTACATGTTGCAAGGTCACGGCAATATAAAGAGGCTTTTAAATGGGCCATGTTTAACTGTAATTTTTGGCCGGCAACTATTGCTATCTAACTCTTACTCCATATGTTAGAAAAGATTTGGCCCGTTTAGAAGCCTTATTAAATTCTATAAAATTAACCCACTCAACCTAAGCTCAAAGATTGTACTTTCACTATCAATACTACACTAGTCAATGATATATTATATAGTACAAAAGCTCTTAAAATGTCCTTTGAGTTTCTTTTATTTTTCTCATATTTTGTAGTTATTTATTTATTTATTGAATTTTTGTTACAAAAAGTGAACAACTAATGGCACTCTCTACCAGTTGACCTTGATAAGAACATTATACTAACAGCTAACCCTTTAATCTGAGCCTGAAACAATTAAGTTCTCTCACACTGTACATGTACAGATAAATATAAATAAATACATGGATAATATTATTATTTATTGTATGTAGGTATATAATATAAGTAGATTGTTTTTATTTCCCCAAACCATAATTTCCTTTTGTTCCTTTCTTATATTATATACCTACATTCATAACATCATGCCTTCATTCTCAGAGTGGGGTAGGCAGAGCTACAGAAATGCCAACAACTCTAAAAAGACTTGTTTATAATTCTATAACCACATTTTGCACAATTAGGCCAAGAAGTTTACTAGTGTATTAGTGACAGGTTGCAAGCCCATTGCCTAACAGTACCACAAGCCTTTTCTTATATCAACTTTTTCTTTCGTTTTTCATCATAAAAGGTTAGGTTTCGATAAAAGCAAAGAAATTTTTGTGTAGCGGAATATAACAGGACCATTATTTTTTTGGATGCCTGTACCGTTTTTATAAAGGCAACATTTGGGCTTTATGAGGGTGAAAACTTTAACATTCCATGGTCTTGATTATTGATGTCTATTAATTACAAAATTACATTTTGAAACCATTTCTTTTCTGATACTTGGAGGTAAGTATATGTCCCAGAAAAGAGTAGGTACCTACATCGAAATTTCGGCAGTTGACTTCCATTTTAAGCAAGGTTTAAGTACACCTTCCATATCATTATTTTATACAGTAGTGTACCTTTAGATTTCAAGGGTCATAGTTCTACCTTTATAACAAAGTGGTATCAATATCCAATTAAAAAAAATATATCAAAATTTAAACTGTTTATTTCAATAGTGTCGGAATGTTACATCCTTACTTAGACTCTAAATCTTAAATAGGAAGATTTTTAGGGGAGTCAAGTCATAATTTATTATTTAATTGTAGGTTGTACATTGGTTAACATGCTTATATAAAATTCCTCTACCATACATATTGTAACGGAAACGGTCTCTAGTATCGTCTCCTTCAGAGAATACATAGGCCTTGGGAAATATATAGATTAACCAAGATAACTAAACAGTGAAATTTGACAATGTGGTTAGCTATTCTGTCCCAATATATGTTTTTATTCATCACGGATCCATCACTGATTGTATTATGTACGCTCCCCAGCTGTCCCACCTGGATGCCAAGCCATCGGCGCGGCTGGTGTGCGCGACATGCGTATCGCGCCTGCGCGAGGCGGCTGCCTTCCGCGCACAGGTGCTGCGGTGTGAGGCCACCTTCCTACAGCTGCGCAGGATTGATGAGGAGGCCGAAGGTAACTTTGTAATGTTTGCATATACAGGGAGCTTGCTATCTGCACTAATAGAGTAATCAGACCGACCGTGTGACCCACAAGATTTTATTTATAGCGGGCTGTGGTGCGATTTTTGAATCTCACCGTCGAAAAATGACTACCTAATTTTAAAATCAATTTAAGCAGCGATTTAATCATAAAGGCATTATGATATGAAATTCAAAAGGGCCGTTTTAGCCCGTGTGGTTGCCGGGTTAGAATAGTGCCACTCCATGTCTTCCCGTGGATGTCGTAAGAGGCGACTAAGGAAGTAAGGGCTTGTAGTACTGTTAGGCGATGGGCTTGCAACCTATCACTAATACACTAGTAAACTTCTTGGCCTGACTGTGCAAAATGTGATTACAGAATTATCAACAAGTGTTTTTAGAGTTGTTGGTATTTCTGTAGCTCTGCCTACCCCACTCTGGGAATGAAGGCGTGATGTTATGTATGTGTGTATCCAAAAGGGGGGCCCGCTCGTAGATTAAATCGCTTTATAATTGATTTTAAAATTTGTTATTATTCGGTGAGATTAACGAACCGCACCCCGGGTAAGTATGGCAAAAATATCACTAATCTTTTAAATTCAAATTGTATGGTTTTCCTAGAAAAGTTGCAATTTTGTTGACTTGTACACTTGGGTCTTACTTTTGTGGGATTGGGCTGGTGTACAGCGGTAAATAATAAAATAAAAATACCTTTAACTCCCAGTTTTCGGACCCACAAACAACCGGTCAATATTTTTTTTTTTAATATTTTTTTTCAAATGATAACTTACATAGCTACTATAATTTTTTGTTCCCGCCAAACTGTTACGCGCTCAGTTTTCCTGTGAAAACAAATGACAACTTAGTGGGTGTGGGTGTGGGTGTTTTATGCATTGTGCTCTTGTCAAAACAAGTCAGCCATAACCACTAAAATAAAAATTGGATTAAATTGGATAATTAAAAATTAAACTGCCCTACCCTCAACTATGTATTAATTATTAATAAATAGAATGGTTTTTGATACCTATGTTTAATGCACCGAATATATCCTTAACTTTTATTCTGCTTATGAACAGATAATCAAGCCAGACTAGAGGCGTCAGCGAAACTCGAAATAGAGATTAAAATCGAGCCATCAGATAAACTCAGTGTTGATTCCCCCGCGGCTGATGACCTGCCTGGTGACCCTCATGAACCTGATGACCTTGGCGATCTGCCTGATGACCCCAGCGATCCAACTGATGACCTTAACGAGCTACAACAGTCGAGTGAGTACTATTACAGGCGATAACAATTTTAGACACATTTTGGATTATTTAATGTGTACATTTAAATTTATATTCAAATAATTTTATTTGTAAAATAGGTATTAACAAAGATGTGATGTCGGCTTAATTAGGATCACTTTTTTGCCGTTGGGCATACAAATAGCTACAATTAGCATGCAGCATTGCATCCTTACATACTAAATGTACATTTTGACGTTCTGTTTATTTTTTTACATATCATTATATAAATATTTTTGTATGGAATATTGACTTTATTTACTTAAAACTGGTGCAATTATTTTTTGAATAGCAACATATCTTGTAGTTATAAAATAGTTCTCAGTAATTTATTAGAAATCTTCGACACTATTCCAAATATACTTGTCGCTAGAAGTGCGGTTTTGTATGGTCCACGGTTTTTTTTTTCTGCATGCGACTACTATTAAACTTCGGGAACTGACTCATGTTGCTTCTTACATAAATCAGTTATGTAAATGTCAATGGGAATATCAGAATATTATTTTAATAAAAAAAAATGTTTTCAAATCACTATCATTTGAAAACTAACCCAAAATTAGCTGCAGCTCTGAAGTGTTTTCAATGAGGCTTAGGGAATCTTTACTAATTAAGAAATATTTGAAATCGCACACAAATTAATTATTACATACAGTTTTTCACTCGATAGTTTTTCGCTTATGAGGCTTGGCGTGTTACCCAGTGGCCATTTTCAAGGGCCTCTCTTTCTTTTATTAGGATTCCGTAGTCAAACTAGGAACCCTTATAGTTTCGCCATGTCCGTCCGTCCGTCCGTCCGTCCGCAGCCTAGCGCAGAGACTCTTAGTACTAGAAAGCTGCAATTTGGCATGAATATGCATATTAGTCACGCCAACAAAGTGGTAAAATAAAATGGGTTCCTCTCCTATATGCAACGTTGGGATGTATTTTTTTTTCTTGTCTACCCCATAGTGTGGGGTATCGTTAGATAGGTCTTCCAAAATTTTGTGGGTTTGTACAATCAATTTTTCGATCAAGGGATCCGTTTAAGAGATATTAAGCTTTAAAGCGCTAATTTTTGTTAGAGTCAAGTGTCCCCCCCCCCCCCCTACAGGCAAAACTACAAGTACTAAAAATCTGAAAAAATGTTAAATGAAAGCACATATAACTAATATAAAAGGAAAACTATGACGACTAAGTAGACATCATTGGTTCTTGAGATACAGGCGATTAAAGTGTTTCTACCTACTAAAATCATCTAAGACGGCACCAAATGACTTTAAATAGAAAGTTAATTATTACTTGTTGTTTTTTATGTTTGTAGTACTTAACGGCTACACCGAGTATGGTCCGACATGCTCTTGCCCGGTTTTTAATGCTGTATTTGTAGTAAGTAATAAATCGTGTAAAACTTAACAGCCGTGCCAGAGAGGCCGAAGGCCGAGTCCAACGCCGAGGACTCGGACGACGCGCCGCTGCGGCCGCGCGCGCGCGCGCCCCGCGCTGCCCCGCCGCCCGGTAAGTTAAATCTTCAAATAGCGCTATTTTACGGTAACGTTGAGCTGGGTACGAATCTGAGCGGCTCAGCCCGAGGCATGCTCGTCCCGCGCGGCGAGCTGCGAACACAAACATGCGCGGGTGAGGCTGCGTGCTGGCCGCGAGCCGACGTTTCAAAATGGCGTCGATGACAGTTAAACAAAAAGAAGAAGAAATTGTCTCGGTGGTGAAACGGCTCAACAACTTTATCTAATTTGTACACGCCTCGCCCACAGACAAGTTACAACCTGTCGTTCTGCCCGCGGCACGCTCGAATACACGTCCAAATTATGCGAGGCACGCACACTGAGGCGCCTTTGAGCGCGGTTAAGAGATCTACTCTTGGCGGCTCGCCCAGCGCAGCGCGTGACCGCGTACGAATTTGAGCAAAATAGGTGAGCCGTGCGTGCCTCAACCCGAGGCTGCTCTAATTCATACCCACCTTTGTAAATGTAATAATATCGTTTTCACATCACCTATTCGGAAACGGGCCTTTTCTTCCCTGCTAAGAGGGATCAAAGTGGCACTTTTCTGTTCAAGGACATTTTGTTGCCGTATAAAATATAAACGCAATGAAATATGAAAAAAGTATGCGCATAATCGACCACTCTTAATTTTTAAAGGATTCTTGCACTTTCGGTTTAATTGATAATTGTTATTTTAATTTACTTATAGTAACAATTTTTTAATAATTTGACTGAGCTTAATAGTTTTGTAAATTTGGCGTTATATGGTTTTTATTTGTTTGTTAGTGATACCTGCCAGCGTCACAGGGTCGGTACGTACGTGTTGTTTAGATCATTGGTTCTGTTAATTGAAAATTCAAGAACATTTATTCAGTAATTTGGCCACGAGCCAAGACGCGTAAGTCACGCCTTTATTCCCAGAGTGGGGTAGGCAGAGCTACAGAAATACCAACAACTCTAAAAAACTTGTTGATAATTCTGTAACCACATTTTACACATTCAGGCTATATGTTTACCAGTGCATTTGTGCCAGGTTGCAAGCCCATCGCCTAACAGTACTACAAGCCCTTATTCCCTTACTCGCCTCTTACGACATCCACGGGAAGACATGGAGTGGCACTATTCTAACACGGCAACCACACGGAGTAAAGTATATTAAGAAAAAAACCAGAGAAGAGAAGAAAGAAGAACGTTTTTAAAGTATATTTTTCTTTATAGGTAAAGAAAAGTCACAAGAGAGAAAAATGACGCCAGAAGAAGAAGCAGAACTTAAGAAACACCGGGCTAACGTAAAGATTATTCTAGAGTTTTCCAACGCCACTCCTATACGGTGCTTCAGCGGCGTAGGGTATAAGTGCTGCTATTGTTCAGATATGCATAGTGACCCCAAGCATCTCAAGACTCACACGTTAACAAAACACGATGTGGCAAGTCGCAGTATACTCATGGAGAGGAATTTATTGTCAGGATTTTTGGTGAAGATAGATATTACGGGATTGAAATGTCAGATATGTAGCAACGATATAAACTCCATAGAAGATTTAATTACACATTTAAAAACCAAACACAAGAAAAAGCTCCACTCGGACATAAAGAGTCATATTCTCCCTTTTAAATTTGATGAAGGTTTAAAGTGTACGATTTGTTCGAAGATATTTACCAAATTCAAAAGTTTGCAGGAACACATGAACTTGCATTTTAGGAATTATATTTGCAGTATTTGCGACTTGGGATATCCGACTAAAAGGATGATGGGCCAGCATTTTAGCATGCACAAAACTGGTGTTTTTCAATGTGCACATTGTCCGAAAACGTTTAGCACTAATCAGAAAAAAAAACAACATGAAAGACGCGTACACGCCTGCGGTAGTTCAAACTTTTTGAACAAATGTGGCGTCTGTCAAGAAAGGTTTAAATGCTATACAGCCAAAGAGCAACACATGTTGAGATCCCACGGGCTATCAAGTGAGGTAAAATGTCAAGCGTGCGAAAAGACATTCCAAAACAAAAGGTACATGACTATACACATGCAAAGGGACCACCTGATGCGTCGTCCACATAAATGTCCAACGTGTGACAAATCCTTTTTCGAACGCCAGAAATTGCGCAATCATTTAGTGAAGCATACTGGGTTAAGAGAGTTTAAGTGTGATGTGTGTTCAAAGAGCTACGGCATGAAAAAGACGTTGCGAGAGCACATGAGGATACACGAAGCGGACAGGAGGTTCAAGTGTCAGTATTGTGGACTGGGGTTTGTTCAGAAATGCAGTTGGAGGGGGCACATGCGGTCGAAGCATAAGGATGTGTTCGTTGAATAGTGGGAGGTCCTATCTTATTATTGAAGTGAGCTAAACTTGTATTGATTATTTATGTCTTCTTTATTCTGTAGATAGTATAGAAGTCTGTCTCTCAGTTTGACCTCATACTTTTTCTACAGTTTTTTACTATAATTCAAATATTTTTCCGGAAAGGTTATTACTATTAAATATTTACCTAATTATATTTCTGAACAGTTGAGATAAATCAATGTAAGTGCTGTTATAAAGTCGCGAAAAATAAATATTTTCGGTCGCTTTCATGCTTACGCTGGCTAACCCAGCATCAATTAGTATGTAGTCTTTCTTGGAAGGTCGTCGTGATCGGTGATATAAAGTAGGAACAAAGGCGGGCGTATAACACTTCCTTGTGGGACTCCACACTTGTTTTGCCTATATGTTGACTTGCAAACTTTGCTTTTATTGTTTTCGTTAATTTTATTATATGAATGTATAGGTAGATCTTAATCCAGTCTAGAGCATTTCCTCGAAACCCTTGTTTATTTTACATTTACAAACCAGTAGTTTAGTTTAAGGTTGAAATAGTTAAAAGCTTTGGTCATATCAAAAAAAGTTTCGGTGACTGGGATGGTTCTCTGCCATTTCGCCGACAAATCTTTGACAAATGTATCGTTTCGTTCGCAACATATTCATTTACCACCCCTCTTTTTTTCTGTAACTACAAATATTTCAGGATTTTTATAAAACTAACCTAACCTAACCTATAGGGTTATACACGATGGTCCTGAAATAAATCCAGAATTATTTACAGTTTCGGAAATAAACGTGGGTTGTCAAATGATATGTTTGTGAAATTAATCATTTGTGAAACTTTGCCTATGAAGTGCGAGGATCCCGACTCGGATATTTCTATCGATGTATGGAGTAATAAACCGTACCAAAAAATATACATGTGTTCGTACCATTTTGCTTGTCTGCAATAATAGGAACTGGAAAACTGCTAAGGTGTACTTTTTCAAGTACCTACTTCAGAGAAAATTAACGAGCATTATGGATCGAAAGTTATACAACTCTTGTTGGTTTCTCTTTTAGTATAGGGGTTTAACAATTGAAAGTTTTAGGCATTATGGAAATGCACCTTGTGGAAAAGATAGGTTTACAAGATGGAACAAGATCCGAGCAATTTCCTAGGCACATTGTGGATTTGATGCAATATGGTCGAATTGATACAGCAAAATAATCTACTAAAAAAAAAGGTCTCAAAAAGGGAAAAATTAAAAAAACATGAAAGTCTGCGATGGAATTTATATTTTCATCACCTATTCGGAAAGGGTACTTTCTTCCCTACTAGAAGGGGTCAAAGTGGCACTTTTCTGTTCAAGGACATTTTGTTGCCAGTATAAAATATAAACACAATGGACCCTTAATTTTTAAAGTATTCTTGCACTTTTGGTTTAATAGATAATTGTTATTTTAATTTACGGTGGGTATTTTTTGAACAATATGATTGATCTTAATACTGTTTCGTGAATTTGGCGTTTTAAGGTAAGGTAGGTAGGTGTTGTTATTAATTGAATGTTAGTGACATCTGGGTGAATTGCAAAAATATTGTACAAAGTTAAGGCCCTAATTGATGTCAATGATTAATTGAAACAAAATATTTTTCCTTTGTGTAACGAAGATTAACTATACGATTGTATGACTAATTTTCGTTACGCGTAGGAAAATTATTTTGTTTCAATTAAACTTTGACATCAATTAGGGCCTTAACTATGTACAATATTTTTGCAATTCACCCATCTGTCACCGTCACAGGGTCGGTACGGTTGGAAAAGTTGGTACCACAAATGTACTTGTTAAATTTGATAATTTCAGCACTTTTAGAGAGTGTCAATAATTAAATTCTTTCCATCACTAAGATCTTTTATTTTCCTCATAGGTGATATGAAAAGCAGTATGTGGCACACTGTTGGAAAATTATTTCCATCTTGGGCGTTAACACTTGAATCCCTCACTACGTTCAGGATTCAATGTACGCCCTCGCCGTAAATGTCATTTTGCTCCTTTGTGACACAATCTACTATTTAACACAAATAATTAATTATTATCCGATTTAATAATTAAATTACGTTTAAACTTGTAAAACATATAATTTCAATGAATATCTTAAGAGAGAAGTAACCTTAAATCTTATTAGATTCAAGGTTTACACTTGAAGTATTTTCTTCCGCAATCAGACAAAGTTGTCCAGGAGTTAGGTACCTGAAGATTTCGGCAGTCGATCTGATGTTTCGACTCAAGGCCGACAAAAGTGGTTTACTCTTAGGGTTGCCTGCCCTGCCTACTTAGCTATAGTTGAGCTACTTGACCGTACTCGTCATACGTTGACACTGCCCTTTGGCACATGTATGCCATTTCGGCATATTAGATTACTGTTACAAGTGTAGTTTTTTCTGCTTTGACGTAGCGAAAGTATCCTTTGTCAAAATCCGTTGACTAATTTAGAACTGTCGCCTGAAACTCCTATGCATTATTGATTCAAACAGATCTAGGCTAAGGATCCCAGATAAGTAGACACTTATTAGACAGTAACGTACTTTTTAAGTGGAAGGAGCCCTGAGCTCGCTATGCACTTAAAGATGGAGGTGGAAAAGAGAACTGAGCCAAAATACAGGATAAAATACATTAAGAAAAATACATCAAATACCAGGAGAGGAGGAGAATGAAGAAAGTTATTAAAGTATGTTTTTCTTTGTAGGAAAAGAAGAGCCAGAAGAGGGGAAAATGACACCAGAAGAAGAAGCAGAACTTAAGAAGCACCGGGCTAACATAAAGATTATTCTAGAGTTTTCCAACGCCACTCCTATACGGTGCTTCAGCGGCGTAGGGTATAAGTGCTGCTACTGTTCAGATATGCATAGTGACCCCAAGCATCTCAAGACTCACACGTTAACAAAACACGATGTAAGAAGTCGCCGTATTCTTATGCAGAGGAAATACTTGTCAGGATTTTTAGTGAAATTAGATATTACGGGATTGAAATGTCAGCTATGTAGCAACGATATAAACTCCATAGAAGATTTAATAGAACACTTGAGAATTAAACACGAGAAAAATCTTCACTTGGACATAAAGAGTCATATTCTTCCTTTTAAATTTGATGATGGTTTAAAATGTACGATTTGTTTGAAGGTTTTCACCAAATTCAGAAGTTTGCAGGAACACATGAACTTGCATTTTAGGAATTATATTTGCGATGTTTGCGAGACTGGATACCCGACCAAGAAGATGTTGGGGCAGCATTTTAACATGCACAAAATTGGCGTTTTTAAGTGCGCATACTGTCCAAAAACATTCAACACTAATCAGAGGAAACAAGTACACGAAAGACACACCCACGTCTACGGTAGCTCAAACTTTTTGAACAAGTGCGGCGTCTGTCAAGAAAGATTCAAAAGCTACAGAGCTAAAGAGCAACACATGTTGGAATCCCACGGGTTATCGAGTGAGGTGAAATGTCAGGCGTGCGAAAAGACGTACAAAAACCAAAGGCACATGTCCATACACATGCAAAGAGACCACCTGATGCTTCGTCCACATAAGTGTCCAACTTGTGACATGTCTTTTTTCGAAGGCCAGCAACTGCGGAATCATTTAGTAAAGCATACGGGGGTAAGGGAGTTTAAGTGTGAGGTGTGTTCGAAGAGTTATGGGAGAAAGAAGACGTTGCGAGAGCACATGAGGATACACGAAGCGGACAGGAGGTTCAAGTGTCAGTATTGTGGGCTGGGGTTTGTTCAGAAATGCAGTTGGAGGGGGCACATGCGGTCGAAGCATAGCGATGTGTTCGTTGAATAGCGTGAGTCTTATGTACATCAGATGATATGATTAGCCTAGTTGGTAGTCCTAGTGTCCCTGCCTACGATACTAGTTGTCTCTCCACCTACTAGATTTTTGCGGTCTCATTCGGTTTTCTCTGAAATCTTTATTTCGTTGGAAAGAAGGCTCCTATTGGCCTCCGGGGACTGGTCTGGTCTTACAACTACCTCACTGCTTAGTCTTTCAACGGTCGATCTATTTCGCCGTAAATAAAGGACTAAGAAAGAATTCATAGTATGCGGTGCGATATGCTGCATTTTCCTGGGGTGTTTATAACTCCCATCTTTAAGCACTTCAATTATTTAGCAAGCGACACGAGACTTGCCTTTGCTAATTTTCAGAGATAGCCTATCAAATGGATGTTTTGACCATAGCATATTCAAATTCACATTTTGGTTATGGAATATTCAAATTATTAATAACGTACGGCTAGCCATATAACTGGCACTCGGGTTTTATATAAAAACGAAGATTCTGAAGATCGCTATTGTAGAACTGTTAATTCTAGCATCACCAACAATACCCAAAACTCTTGTTCCAGAGCTTCCAATGTCAAAAGTGCAGCAGCTTATGCGCGAGCGTGACCCGTCATACATGATCGACAGCAACATCGTGAGCGTGGTGGAGTGGTCGTTCGCGTGCCCCTTCAAGTGCCGGCACAACCACCTGCTGTGCTACTACTGCGGCCAGGCCTACTCCGACCCTGCGCTGCTCCGCCACCACACCGTCTCCATTCACAGCCCGAAAAAATTCAAGGTCATCGAACACAAGAAAATGATCAAAATGGACCTAACAAGGATCGACTGCAGACTATGCCCGATGAAAATCAACGATTTAGATGAATTCAAGAGACATATAACTACAGCTCATAAGAAAAAGTACTACTTCGACTCGAAAGACTTGATTCTCCCTTTTAGATTGACTATAAACGATCAAAAGTGCGCGTTGTGTGACGAAATATTCCCGTATTTTCACGCTTTAAATAAACATATGAATAAACATTTCAGTAATTACGTGTGTGAGACTTGTGGCTTAGGTTTCGTGGATAAAGGGCGTTTTGTGATGCATCAGCAGAGGCATGAGGAGGGAGACTTTCCTTGTGAGACATGTGGGAAAATCTTTAAAGCTCAGTATAATAGGGATCTGCATATAGATAGGGTGCACAACAAGCGGGGGAGGGTGTTCTGCCCCAAGTGTGACGTGAAGCTGATGTCGTACACGCAGAAGTTGAAGCACCTGGTGGAAGTGCACGGGGAGGAGCCGCTAAGTTTCTCTTGCAACATGTGCGACAAGGTGTTCAGCACGCGGCGGACGCTCACAATACACAGGAGGAAGGACCATCTTAAGGATTATAGGTATTGTATCATTGTTGATTCTTGTTTTTTTGATGCAAGGTTTTTTTATGGCTCTCGGGCCAAATGGCAACAAGTTCGTTAAAAAGGCATGCCGACATGCTCTTGCCCGGGCATGTCGGACCTTGCTCAGAGTAGGGTTCCGAAGCCGTTTCTACTTTTGATAATGTTTTGTAGGTGTAAGCACTTAAGCCGCCTGTATCTCAGAATCCAGTCAAGTCTACTGAGTCATGATAGTTTTTCTTTTAAGTTTGTTAGATGCGCTTCCATTTCAGATATTTATCAGATTTTTATTACTAGTCGTTTTGGCTGTTTGTCCGTCTGTAATAGCCGTTTTACGCAAACACTTTTGGAATGATGTGGCTGAAATTTGTTGTTTTTCAACACTGAATCATAAATACTTCCAAAAATTGTAAGATAGGTCCGATTGAAAAGCGGTTTTTTTAAAGAAAGCTATTTTATTAGTGATATTTCTTAGTCTCTAGGGGTCGTCATTACCTACATCGAATATTTTATACATTTAATCCAAATACTCAATGTATTTTTCACAGGTACGAATGCCCATATTGCGGCCAAAAGTTCTTCACTCGCTTCGCCCTAAACAACCATATGCCCACACATACCGGCGAAAGAAACTTCAAATGCAAAGTCTGCGAGAAGACTTACCCAAGGTTGAAGACCCTGAAGGATCACATGAGGATTCATACTAACGACAGGAGGTACCGGTGCCACGTGTGCGGGCAGGCGTTCATACAGAACTGCAGCCTGAAGGGGCACATGAAGAGCCAGCATTCGGAGTATGGATAATAGAAAATGGGATGACCTGAAGCCGAACACCAGCAGCCATACCCTAGAGATACAGCAACGGTCCCTGAACGGTGTCCTGATGTGTCTAGGGGGTACGTTCGCGGCAAAAATTTAACACGCTGTCACATCAGAGCTGCACAATTTTTCTCTGCAGCTTTTGGGAGGCCGTGAAGCGTGCTGTTAACCTCGTGAGGCACATCATACCACAAAAATGGTATTTTCTTGTGAGTGGGAATTTGAAACTAACAACTATGCTCGTAAATGCCATTTTCAATTTTGAAACATTAAAATTATCTTTACGCTCGTAAAAAATAAATATAAACTAAATTGCCTTGATTATGTACCTGGTATGGAACACCCGTTCTCAAGTTGTTAAAGAAAACAGAATTAGCTCGATAGATCATGTGTTTATTTTTCTAAAACGATCGGAAATATGGCTTCTTTTGAAAAACAAAGACGCGGAGATCATTTTGTTCTTAAGAATTGATCCTCCAGAATATTTGGGTGCGGAACCCTATAAAGGTTAAAGGTATTTTTGGTGAAATCATTCAATAATTGAACAATGTATAATTGAGTGCCGAAATTTTGAAATAACGTACTTAATTGTGTCATAATAATTAAAAAATATTGTCATCGATCTCTGTCTATACATTTTTTATATTTTCAATTTGCAGGTAGGTATATTATTTATATAAAATAGTGAAGTGAAATTATTGCCTAAGTCCGTTTTACCAGTTTGTTAGTTTTTTTACAAATTACATAATTAATTTATATTCTTGTTGTTTTTCTGTGTATTGACGATAAAGTTGAAAGTTTAGTAAACACACTTCAGTTAACTTTAAGTTTGCTTATATAACTGCACGGCTGACAACGCGCGAGTTGCGTCGTGCGCGGGATAGACTACCCGTCTTTGTCTAATCAGAACGGTCAGAAAAGACAGATAGTCTATCTCGCGGGTGACATAACTCGCGTGCCGTACAGGGACAGAATGAGGAAATCCGAAACCATAGGAAATAGAGGAAAACCGTCTTATGCTGGGGCCACACTAACGGAAAACGCCGTTGATTATCGCGATGATGATAAAAGTTCAATAGGTGTAGCCACGACTTATCGCAATAATTTGACTACGGCCTTCAGCCCATAGCTCCAACGGCGGTACATCAAAGAGCGTTTGAAGAATTTGACCGTTCAAGTGTGGCCGCTCGATTTATCGCGTTAATAGTTAACGCCGTTAGTGTGGCCCAGCCATAACGAACTATTTGGGTTATTGTGTAAACAATTTTGACGTAGTAATTTTTTTTGGTCAAGTGTGAATTGATTTCATATTGAGAAAAAAGGTTATATATCTATTCAGTAAGCAGGCAGTACGGGTACATTTACTCGTCAAAAATCAACCAGCGCATTCCAAAAGGAGACCACTGCTGAAAAGATACGATAGAATCATTGCATGGAAAGAAAAAAATATAGATAGCATAATTTGCTGATAAGGCAAGATCGCGGGTTTTTCTTGTTTATTCAAGTGAAACTGAGTGAAATTCTCAAACGGAGACTGTGAACCCTGTCAAATTGCATACATGTAAAATTATCGCCATCGCACACGTATAACAAAAATCAGCGCTTTAAAGCTTAATATTTCCTAAACGGATTCTTTAATCAAAAAATTGTTTTAACAAACCCATAATATTTTTGAAAAACCTATCTAACGATACTCCGCACTATGGGGAGACGAAATTTTTTTATCCATCCAATTCATAAGTTAAGTTTTAAATAGACTACAAGAAAAAACAGGAAGAAAAAGAAATGCGACGTTTGAAACTCTGATTTCGTAAGACTGCTGTTAACTTATGTGTTTGTCGATGTGTATATTTAGTTCAAATCTTGGTAGTTGATAATTTTGAACCAGTTTTTTCTATTAGTTTAGGACGAGCTACAGGAGTTAAAAAAACACAATAAATAGTAAATAAAGGTTTATTTTCAAATAAAATTCACCCTTCTCACAAATTAAAGTTACACTTACAGACTAAAATAAATTATTAAATATTTATCTTAATACATAAACAAAAGTCGGAAGCTTTATGGAAGAGGTATTGTTATTTACAATAGTATTGGCAGAGGTTCTGTTTAAAATTAGGATTCGCACACAGAGGTTTCCTTATTTAAGATAGAACATTAATTGGAATTAATTATTTTTTATTTTACTAGGTATATTCTTATGGAAGATCCATTTAGTTTTTAATTTCATAACTCGTTTTGTTTTTCCTATAAGTATAAATAGTTGTCTCATTGCTGTGGAAGAGCTCCTATTTCTGTGCGGTTTAAAGATACCGAACGCACTTAACCTACCTATTTTTGCGGAAAAATATTTTCAGACGAAAGCAAATAGCAGTGGGACCATGATTCAGCTGTTTGAAGTCACTTTTTTTGACTCATATCACTCATTAAAATGCATATAACTCCTATAAAACACCAAAATGTATAAAGTACAATTTAAAAAAGTAAAGGAAGGAAGCTAAGTCTCAAATCTACCCGCTGTATAAATATTGGGAACGGACTTTAACATATTACATTTATTCTTGAAACTCCTCCATATCCAAACTCTGATGTTGCCGCTTCATATGATTTTTCAAGTTAACATTCTGCGTAAACGTGGCATTGCACATGACACATCGAAACTTCTTCTCAGCGCTATGACTCTGCATATGCACTTTCAAACCTCTCAACCGAGGATAACTCTTCCCACAGAACTCGCACCGGTAATTCCTTTCTCCGGTATGAGTGGCCATATGTTCTTTAAGCCTCGATGGAAGGTAGAACCTTTTATCACACAAGTCGCACTGATGCTTAAATATCTTCAGATGAGACCTTCTGTTGTGTTCCCGAAGAGATTTCCTACTGTCATAGGCTCTATCGCAATGCTCGCATGGAAACAACCTCTCCTCTCCGTGCACTTCAATCATATGTCGATATCTTAGAGTATATGAGAATAACACAGCATCACATTTCACACATTGGTATGCCGGCTCCTTTTTGTGAGTTCTAGCTTCGTGTAGGTATCGGCTGTGCTTCGATTTGAAATTCTTCCCGCAGTCTTTACAAGGGAAATTCTCTTCGACTCTCTGATGAGTTTTCTGATGCAGAATCAACATTCTCTCTTCAAAGTAATGCGCACCGCACACATCACAAATGCACGTACCAAAATGCTCGGCCATGTGTTTCCGCAACGCGTGGAAAAAACCGAAAGAACTGTTACACTCTATACACGTTAGATTGGTTATCGTCAATTTAAACACTAGGAAATCACTGGAGTTGGGATAGAACGTCTTCCCGTGCACACCGTTCACATGATCTTTGAAATCTTCTAAGTTATCTATTTTGGCGGGGCAAAGTCTGCAGTCTATTCTGTCCACGTCGATCTGGGGCAGTTTTTTGACAGCAGTAACTATTTCCTTGTATCCTGTGGGATCGTGGGTCAACGTATGCTCCCGCAGCTTGCTGGGGTCGGTGAAGACTTTTCTGCAGTACACGCAGAAGTAGTCGCTGAAGGAGGTGTCGAAGGGGCAGACGAAGGAAGTCTCGACCAGGGTGATGCAGTCGCGGTAAACTTTGGACTCTGTGTCCACGACGCGTTTTGGCTTCTCGACGTACGATGGTTGGATATCTGTGACATATACAGGATCATAATTAAGGGCCTGTACCCGGTTCCGCGGCGCATATAAAATACAATTGCCGAGCGTCATGCTCGAGTATGGCGTAAGCGATTATTTTTTAACAGGGCAAGAATAGTAATAAATAAATATCAGGGGGCAATCCCAAAGGGCGGACGATGGATGCAATATGGTGACGAAAGCATGAGATGGACAAGACTTATATTAAATTTCGATAATATTTTTGTATTTAAATATACGCAGTTTTAGTTATACAGATATCAGTAAGTGCACAATACCCTTATCCTCCATAGTACATAATCAATTAATGTATTAAGAAAGTACTGGCCACTTGTAAATTTTCCCTATATAAGTGGATAGTGAACTATAAAGCTCGGTACGAATCTGAGCGGCTCAGCCTGAGGCATGCTCGCCCTGCGCGGCGAGCTACTCGCGAGTCAAATTATTGCACATAAACATGCGCGGGTGAGGCAGCGTGCTTGACGCGAGCCGACATTTCAAAATGGCGTCGGGCACGATGACAGCCGCGGCTGCGTTTATCATAATTCACCGAATTATTAACAAAAAGAAGAAGAAATCGCCTCGGTGGTGGAACAACAACTTTATCAAATTTGTACGCGCCTCACCCACAGACAAGTCAGAACTTGTCAGTGCCCGCAGCACACACCGATAAACGTCCACATACCTTCACGCCTGTCTCCCAATGGAGTAGGCAGAGGCTATGGAGCACCAGGTGCCCCGGTCTAAGCATAGAACTTTCGCGTCCTCTATATTGATCAACGTTCATGCACGTTCTCACATCCTCCTCATTCGAGTTTTGATTTGGCCCTTATTCAGTACATCGCGAACCTTTTTTTTATGTTAAGGAGAAGGCACACGAGCACTCAGGCCACCTGATGGTAAGTGGGATCTGAGACCCATAGACATTTGAATTCTCAAGACTATAATCCTAAGACGTCAAATGCGTTGCCAACCCTGAGGAGTAAGATGGAATGCCTCTATGCTAGTAATTTCACCGGTTGTCTTATCCCCACACCGGAAAACAACAATGCGAACACTGTAAATAGATAAGATGGTGGTAGCGATCCGGACGGACCCTGCGTAGGGTCCTACCACCACTAAATCACTCAGCAATCAATCAATCAATCAGTGATCAATCTGATCACTGTACATGCGTCTAGGGCGTCCCCTACCGACATCTTCACTCACTCTCGCTCGCAATACCACCTTCGTAACTCTTCTTTCATTCATCCTTCCTAAATGACCAAACCATCTAAGCATATCTTTTCGATCTTTGTCACTACACTACATCTTCTCTCGCTATTTCTTACCTTATCTATCATCCTAACTCCACACATACTTCTCTGAGCTCTCATTTCAACAGCATTAATCCTTCTTTCATTCTTCTTCTGGCATGCCCATGATCCACTACATCAATGTTGATGACAATACTCTCTGAACAATTACCAAGTAGAGCTTCTCCCACCTGTAAAGCTGGGTACGAATCTGAGCGGCTCAGCCTGAGGCATGCTCGCCCCGCGCGGCGAGCTGCTCGCGACCCAAATTGTTGCACATAAACAGGCGGGTGAGGCAGCGTGCTAGCCGCGAGCCGATATTTCTAAATGGCGTCGGACACGATGACAGCCGTGGCTGCGTTTATCATAATTCACCGAATTATTAGCAAAAAGAAGAAGAAATCCCCTCGGTGGTGGAACGGCTTAGCAACTTTATCAAAAATGTACGCGCCTCGCCCACAGACAAGTTAGAACTTCATCACCTCGGATACACGTCCGAATTACGCGAGGCACGCACACCAAGGCGCCTTTGAGCACTGTCAAATACCGACTCTCCACGGGTCGCCGCGCGCCGATCGCTGCTCGCGCACAGCGCGTGAGCGCGTACGAATTTGAGTAAAATAGGTGAGCCGTGCGTGCCGCAACCCGAGGCTGCTCTAATTCGTACCCACCTTAATGTAAATGCAGGGTTTCAAGTTTTTTTCCTTACATCCTTCCGTTCGTTTCAGCATAACACCGTAACAGTGGAACCTTACCGTAGTTCTCCAGTCGCTTGAGCTTCTCCTCCGTCCTCTTCATCCGCTCGAGCACGTCTCGCTTCACCCTCTTCCGCCGCTTCAGGCTCTTTAACTTCTTCGCTTTCTTCATCAGCTTCTTCGGTTTTTCCACGACCTCTTCTATTTCTAGAATAAATATTTATTTGGAGTTTTATATTATAAAATGGCCACGAATTAAGCCTAGTTGGTAGTGAGCCTGCCTACGAAGATAGCGGTCCTGGGCTCGACTGCCGACATGGGAATATATATGTGTGATAAGCTCGAATATTTGTGCAAATACTTCCCTATATACTACAACTAACTTAACTCTAACTTCTTGGCCAGTTTGTGCAAAACGTGGTTATTTTAAACGGGTCTTTTTAGAGTTGTTGGTATTTCTGTAGCTCTGCCTACCACTCTGGGAATGAAGGCGTAATGCTATGTATTACCCTATATAAGTATGTTTGGGTGAGGACCAAAAAGTTGGACCATAGTTCACCATGCAAACAACAAAGGTCAAAAAAGTCCGGATGTGCGACGAAAAGAATCTTTCAATTATTTAACTGACTTCATGGAAATTTAATTGCGTGACTGCGTGTTAGCATGCCCAACGGACCTTACCCGTGTATCGTTGTTTAATACTATTACTATTAGAATAGCCTAGAACGATTATTATCCTCTGGTATTTATTTTCCCCCCGTGTGGTTGCCGGGTTAGAATAGTGCCACTCCGTGTCTTCCCGGGGATGTCGTAAGAGGCGACTAAGGGAATAATGGCTTGTAGTACTGTTAGGCGATGGGCTTGCAACCTGTCACTAATACACTAGTAGACTTCTTGGCCGGATTATGCAAAATGTGGTTATAGAATTATAAACAAGTTTTTGGTAAGGTAAGTGTTTGGTATTTCTGTAGCTCTGCCTACCCCACTTTGGGATTGAAGGCGTGAGTATGTATTTATTTTATTTTAAAGTTCTTGGTGTGATGGGAAAAGTTTATATTTTACATGTAACGGCGCGTTATTCTGAGAGCAAGCTACACATATATATGTTGCTTACTCTGACGTAACGCAGGGCACTGGGCCTCTACATCAAAACCATAGTTCGAATTCGTCTCCGTCTCTTTCTCTCGACTTTGGTACGATTGGCGAGTGAAAGAAACGGGTCCCTTGCGCACGGTTAAACTTATTTACACAGTTTTTACATGATTTTAAAGAGCGATTTGTTTGGTGAATAGCTTTTATCATGATGATGATATATCCAGTGTCTAAGCACTTTCCCACTCCCCATACGTCGTCTACGTCGTCGTAGTCCTTCACCCTATAAATATAAAACCTTAATATAATAGATAAAAACGACCCAACCGATATTCTTCTAAGTTTCTAACCTAACAAAAAACCACCCCAACAAAACTGCGTCCGGTTCGATCCATCAACTACAACAGTAATAACAGCGTTTTCTCGGCGTCAGAGGTTAAATATGACGACATTGTAGGTACATACCACCTCCGTCTCGGCTGTCGTCCGCGTAGTCCGGGTCCATGACGTTGTCGTCCAGGGGCCCACCGTCCTCGTCCGGAGGCCTTTCTTCGTCTTTCACCTCGGAGTCCTCCAGTTTCACTTCTGATGGGATGTCTGCAAGTCATTTCATTTATTATTAGGGAAGTTGTGACAGCAAAAACTGAACTGTTGTCCGTTTTGTTCCCACATAAATACGATCACAGTTTTATATCGTTATAATAATAACGATTTAGCGTAAGAATAACGTTATCGTAAAATATTGCTATTTGTAGGTCAGAGCCTATAGCCAAGATGCGTTCGCTAACTAGCGTTACGATTCGTTTTGTTTTTAAACCAATCACGTCACTGGTAGATCGTGACGCGATTGGTTTAACAACCAATAGACTCTGAGCCTATAGCCAAGCGGCATTCGTTTCTACAAACAACGTTAACGCTACGACACTCCGTCTCGCTCTGATCACTAGTTAGTAAAGGGATGAACATATTAACGCTGCTACAAGCGTAAACGCTATCGTCACTTGGCTATAGACTTTAGAATTTTACCCAGAGTGTATACAATGCATTACGTGTGCAATATAATAACGTGTTTTAGGGCCTTGATGAGGCTTCCCCGCATCTGCAGCGCGTCTGGTGTTTGCGGACGCCGGCGTCGATGACTTACGCAATCATGCGCAAGAGTCCGCATCCGTGGGTAAGAGTATGCGGGGAGCCCGTAATGAGATTTTGCAAATGGTGGCGGACAGAATGGGCTCTGCCGTCCTTACTCGTTTCTTGGACTTGCACGTGACGCGTGGGTGCCCGTGATGCCAGTCTTATATTTATTTAAAAAGTTTTGCATTTGTGCTAAATTAGTTTTTAAGTGTTTTTGTGTAACTAACAAATTATGGATTGATTTATCTGAAACAATTTTTTTTTTTTTTATAGGCTTAGTCTTGTCTTAGCGTATCGACGGCGTGTTAAATGTGAGCTGACAAATATTCTGCCACGCGAACGGCATTGCCAGTGACGTCAGAAAGGTTCTCCCGTGCGGGTGTTGGGGCACGGGGGCAGCCTAGTGGTCATTAGGTAGCTGTGTAGGTTGGTCGTGACCCTGCCTTCGAAGCTAGGGGTGGGTTCAAATCGCGGTAAGGGCAGATATTTGTGTGATGAGCACGAGTATTTTTTCCTGAGTCTGGGATGTTTTCTGTGTATTTAAGTATGTATTTCTCTATATAAGTAAGTTTATCGTTGTCTAGTACCCATAGTAAGTACAAGCCTAGAGCTTAGTTTGGAAATTTTAAAAAGTATCGATACCTACTCGATACCAAGTGTCACCGGAACAGAACAGATTCACTGACCTATTAAGAGTTGAAATTAAGCTGGATAGCAGCAGCACAGGAAGGCCTTTGTCGAGCAGTGGACGTCTTGCGGCTGATAATGATGATTTAGCAGTACTCACCGTGTTCTCCGGGCGCGTGCACGCGTATGCTGGCCTGCAGCAGAGCCTCCTCGCAGCGCAGCACCTGGTGGCGGAAGGCGCTTGCGTCCCGCAGCCGCTGCACGCACGTGGCGCACACCAGCCTCTCCAGCTCGGACCCGTCCAGGTGAGACAACTGGAAATATACATATATAACATCACACCTTCTTTCCCAGAGTGGAGTAGGCAGAGCTACAGAATTACCAACTTTAAAAAAGTTGATAATTCTGTAACCACATTTTGCACACTCAGGCTAAAATGTTTACCAGTGTATTAGTGACAGGTTGCAAACCCGTTTCCTAATAGTACTTCAAGCCCTTATTCCCTTACCCTGGGCTCCTATATACAAAACGTCTCGTTAAAATTTGACATTTGCTTCATACAAAATGTGTCAAATTTTAACGACACATTTTGAATATAGGAACACAGTTTTAGCCACCTCTTACGACATCTACGGGAAGACCTGGACCTGGAGTGGTGGTGGTGGTGGTATTCTAACCACACACACAAACTGGAAATATTTATACAGTAAAACATTAGTGGCATGTTGGAAGGAGCTAAGAAGCATAATTATACTAGTTAAACATCAAAACAGTAGGCAACGCCTCTCCACGGCGGCGCGCCGTGGTGATGTGGCCCTTAGGCCGCATATAATAAAGTCACTTGTGTTCCGTGATCTGGATCTCAATACCCGTAAAGCCTGCGTCTATTTTATGGATACATATATTAAGAGCACTGTGAAGCAAAAAATTACCATACAAAATGCGATAACGTTTTTCTACCCTTAAATATTGTCCCCGTGTGGTTGCCGGGTTAGAATAGTGCCACTCTATGTCTTCCTGTGGATGTCGTAAGAGGCGACTAAGGGTATAAGGGCTTGTAGTACTGTTAGGCGATGGGCTTGCAACCTGTCACTAATACACTGGTAAACATCTTAGCCTGACTATGCAAAATGTGGTTACAGAATTATCAACAAGTTTAGAGTTGTTGGTATTCTGTTGCTCTGCCTACCCCACTCTGGGAATAAAGGCGTGACATTATGTATGTAAATATTGATAGATTTCCTTGATTTTTGAATATTATAGATATTCTAAAAAACTATGTCTATACGTTTTCCTTTCCAAGAAAATATTTATTGAAATGAAAATGAAATAAAAAATCAAAGCGGAAACATTCAGACCTAGTTTTCCATAATATCCACAACATATTCAAAAATAGTGGAAATCAGATTAGATTTAGGGGGTGAGAAACATTATCACCCGTATGGATTATTTTTGACAGCTACGCGATGTATCGCTTCACAATCCTCTTAAACTTTCTCATTTTTCCTTGAGACTGTTAAACGTGAAAACACAATTGAAAACAAAGTCCTCAATAGTTTTGACACCTTTAGCGCATTAATTTTGTTGAATCTTTAAAACGAATACAAACGTTTTTTTCTGGAACACTACCCTATTTTGACAAATCGTACATTTGTAAAGTTTCGTAGGGTGAGGTGCAGGAAGTAGGTCACATTTAATTTGTAAGATTTTAATTAAAACTGAGAGGTGCAGCTCAGTATAATTTAAAAATTGGAACTCCGTTTCAAGAAATAGTAACAGCATTAAGCACTGGTGTGCTAGATCATAAGGGCGTATTTCATAAAGCCGAAAACTACAAAACAGGAACCTACTTTTGAGTATCAAAACCAATGACAAAATTGTAATTATTAAAACTGATTTTTAAATATTGATACGTAGCTATTACAAATAATAAGTGAAAGTATCTAAATTACCATCAACCCAAAGCAATCCACGAACATATCAGAGTACACTTCTTTTTTGCCTTGCCACTCGTACTCCAAGTTTAATAGGCGGCATTTCTTCACAGAGCCGCAACATCGGCACAGGCCTGGATCGAAAACTGGGCCTTTACGGCCTGGCACACTCATGGTTTGCAAGAATGAAGTAGTTTTAGTCAGGTTGTAATTTATAATACAAAAAATAAATCAGTTCATTTTCATCTGTGAAATTGTATTGACGTTTCTGCCTGTTTTGCTTCATTACGTTTCGTTCTTGCAACTTCAATAATAAAATTGTTTAAGATTTAATCAAATCTTGGCACAGGAAAATATTAATAATTTGATAAAAATATTCAACACCAATTTTTTTTCTCCCTTCATTTCAATGTTTATATGGTTTACACATGACTTAACTTAAAGATATGAATAGTTCCTGATTCGCCGGATTCTTGATTCGCCGGATTCTTGTTTCGCCGGATTCTTGTTTTGTCGGATTCTTGATTCGCCGGATTCTTGATTCGCCACTTTTTTTTGATTAAGAACTACTATAGAAATATCGCGGCTTTACCTATCTATTAAATAAAAGGCAGACACTTCGTTACATTAATTAAAATATTTATTTGTTATTCATTTATTTAAATCCTCCCCTTAGTAAGATACTCTTTGGACGCCTTTCACTGTCGATAAAGACTATCTTGTTAGTTTCGTCAATTTCCATTTTCAATCAAAACTTGTATTAAATTTATGAAACGTATTTTACTTCACCAAGACTTTGAAAAGAAATGAAATGAAAACAAATGAATATGAATCTTAGACAGCGAGTTAAGTATTTAAATAGAAAAAAAAGGGCGGGAAACTTCGTATACGGCGGACGCGGTTTTTTCACCTTGATTTTAAAATTTAATATTTTAAGTGAAAAAGGATTGGTTTTTTGTATTTATTGTATATATTTAAAGTGATTTTAGTATAGTTTTTGTAATTAGCTGTATATATAGGTAAGTTTTCATATATTTATCAAAAATTTAATATATTGCTATGGGGGATCATCCCCCTGACCCTGGAGGGACAGTAACTCTCCCTCCAGGGCCAGATGACGTTCCATCTAAGATGGATTATTTAATAGCGGCGGTTGAGTCATCCATGGACACGGACACGTCCGTTTCCAATATTGACAATAAACTTAAAAGAAAGTTATTACCACGGGTTTGCACGACGTGCAATAAAAAGAAAAAGAACAGCAAAGATGGTAAGGCCACTCTTAATAGTTGTAATTGTGAAATTAACATACAAAAGAACACAAATTTGAATCCCCCTATGTCAGATATGATCCCCTCTTCGGAACCCGCAATGCCTACTCTCAATTCTTCTTCTCCTCGGGTGCCCATTGGTCGTGCTCGATATCAGGAAACAGATTTAGCGCCATATGTAATTCATATTCAAAAAGAAGGCAGCACCGACGGCACAACACTTCATCCGGTTACTTTCGGTAGATTTTTAAAAAATAATAATATTAAGGGTATTGAAAACGGAAGTTTAAAACGTGTGGGTCGAAACCGAATAACCTTAGCATTCGCTAACTACACCGACGCCAACCACTTTTTAACGCACCCAAATCTGGAACCGGAAAAATATAAAGCATTTATTCCAACATTTAATGTCACACGCATGGGTGTTGTGAAAGGCGTCCCTAATGACTGGTCTGAGGAAGAGGTGCTGGCATCTATAAGTTTGCCACTCGGTTGTGGACCTGTCATTAAAATTAGGCGGATGAAAAGAAAAATTATTGTTAACAATAGCAGTCAATTTATTAACACCGGAACTGTAATTGTTACATTTGACGGACAAGTACTACCTACCCGGGTTTATATGTACTATACTGCTTTACCAGTTGAGCTTTACATTTATCCTACTGTGCAATGTTATAACTGTTGTCGATATGGACATGTTAAGAACCAATGTAGATCAGTGCCCAGATGTTACAAATGTGGCCAAGGTCACTCTGGTGACAACTGTGACATTGAAGAGGAGGAATTCAGGTGTTGTTTGTGCAAAGGATCTCATCAAGCAATTAGCAAATCATGTTTAGAATATAATAGACAAAAAGGAATTAAAGAGACCATGAGCAAAAGTTGTATTTCATATATGGAGGCAATTAAAATGCATCCTCCTGTGTCTAGAGCATCATATGCCGAAGCCTTGCTTGCAACACCAACTTCACCCTCAAATTCGCATATCATACAACATAGTCCACAAAAGCCGAGACCAATTCCAAATTATATTGCACCTCAATCACACAGAAAAACTGTATTTTTGAAACCACACACACCCCCAAAACTTTCCAAAGGGTATGATCGCTCTGCCCATTTTGAAATAATTAGGGAACCAGTGCTTCCTAAGGGTAAGCCTGTTTTTAAAAATAATAATGAAAACAACCTGAGCACTGCAGAAATTATTAAAATTATTATTCAATTACTTACTCAATCTAACACAATTTCACCGTCCAACGCTGCCGCAGTTATTGACGCACTATATTTAATTCCTAGTAACACTAATAATGGATCAGGGGGCTCTCTTGGTTCAGTGGAATTGTCTTAGTCTTAACAGTAGGAAACAAGATCTAATACATGTAATTAATAAATATGATCCTTTTATCATATGTCTCCAAGAGACATGGTTAAAAAAGGATTCATTGTTTAAAATTCCTGGCTATTCCTGTTTTAGAGAAGACAGGAATGATGGCTATGGAGGAGTAGCTATTCTGGTTAATAACTCTTTAACCTTTTCATCTGTCACACTCCCCATCCATGGTGACAATTTGTCTGCTATTGCAGTCATTGTAAATAGTATTTGTTATGTTTCAATATATTTTTCTCGCCCTAATAATGACATATTCAATGAAATTAAGCAAATTTTTAATGTTTTGCCAAAACCATTTGTATGTTTAGGAGATTTTAATTCACATCATCAATTGTGGGGTTGTGCTTCATCAACCTATTATGGAGAACAACTTCTGGAGTTAATTAGCTCCCATAACTTATGTATCTTGAATACTGGGTCACCAACACGGCTAGCACGAACTCCAAGTGCACCTGATTTATCCATTTGTACTCCTGATCTTGCTTCTTCTTTGTCCTGGTCAACTGCAAAATCCACATATGGTAGTGATCACTATCCCATTGTTATAACTTTTCCATTTACAAAACCCCCAAAACATGTAAGACAACCACGTATAAAACATAAACTAACAGATGCTAAGTGGAGTTCATATAGAGAAGTGGTTAAACAAAAAGTACAAAATTTACCAGAAATAGGCAATTCAAATATATTACATTGCTCACAATCTTTAGCAACAGCATTGATAGAAGCTGCAAATGAAATCTTTCCCTTAAAAAGTTGTGGTGTAAGATATATTCCATCACCACCATGGTGGGACTCTGAATGCACCACTGCAGTCAAAGAAAGAAAGGCAGCAGAGAAGCAATATTGTCAGAACATGACTGATGGCAACTTTGATTATTATTTACAAATTGCTAACTCTACTAAGGAGTTACTTAGGAAGAAAAAGTTTGAAGGATGGCGTAGTTTCTGTAAATCATTAAACCCTAATGTGTCACCATCAATTGTTTGGCAAAATATTAGAAAGTTTAGATCTGCATTTAATGACTCAAATCAAAATAAAATATCCCCAGTGCTAGCGGAACAAGTTATGGATCGTTTAGCGCCTCCCTATGTACCTGAGGCTCTTATTGCTCCACTATGCAATAATAATAGTTATGTAGATTTAAATTTACCATTTACCCTTCAGGAATTGAAGGGCGTTCTATCATTGACCAAAGATACCGCTCCAGGTGAAGATGGGATTCCTTATTCTTTTCTATCACATCTTGACGATAATAGCCTCGGTTATTATCTATCTTTGATCAACAATGTTATGATTTCGGGTAACATTCCCCTAACATGGAGAACTCAAACGTTGATTTTATTGCAAAAACCTAATAAACCGAGTTCGGACCCGACATCATATAGACCCATAGCGCTGTCATCTGTGTTAGCTAAAACTGCCGAACATTTAATAAAAATTCGTTTGGAATGGTTTTTAGAACGTAATAAATTGTTATCAAATAATCAGTTCGGTTTTAGGAAAGGTAAATGTACTATTGACAGTTTGAGCATATTTACCACAGATATAAGACTTAGTTTTTCAAATAATGATTCCCTGATAGCTGCCTTCCTAGATATAAATGCTGCTTATGATAATGTCAACATTTCCATTCTGAAAAACAAATTGATAAAATTGAATATCCCTAACTTATTAATTAATTTTATTGTAAATATGTTGTACGAAAGATATATAAAGTACCCATTAGACCAGTCTCAAAATGAATTTATTCATAGAACTGTATGGAAAGGTTTGCCACAAGGCTCTGTTTTGAGCCCCATACTGTATAATATTTACACGTATGATTTAGAATTTTCGGTAAATAGACACGTAAATGTTCTCCAATATGCGGATGATTTACTTTTATATGTTTCTGGTCGATCTATAGCCAACATTAGTGAGTCATTATCTTTAGCATTGAACGAATTAAAGTATTGGTTGAACAATAATGCTTTAGATTTATCACCGTCTAAAAGTTCTGTTGTAGTTTTCTCTAGAAAGCGAATTCTGCCATCTATTCATGTTAAATACAATGGCTTTTTACTACCAATTAAAGAACAAGCAAAATTTTTAGGAGTAATATTAGACTCTAAACTTACTGGTATACCTCACTTTGAACATGTATCATTAAGATGTGAACGAAATTTAAATATTTTAAGATGTCTCACAGGCGTCTGGTGGGGCACTCATCCTTTCACAATGAGACTGTTATATAATGCTTTGATTAGGAGTGTATTAGATTATGGTACTTTCTTATTACATCCCGGTGGTAAAAGCGCAGCTAAAAAGTTGGATTCCGTCCAGTCCAAGGCCTTAAGATTAGTAACTGGCGCGATGAAATCGAGTCCAATCAATTGTCTCCAGGTTGAATGCTGTGATCCACCTCTAAGCTTGAGAAGACAGTTCCTTTGTGATAAATTTTTTTTTCGTACTTTACAGCTAAATTCACATCCGTTATTTCTAAAGGTTAGTCAACTATCACAAGATATTGACACCTGTAATTATTGGACCCATAAAGTTCCTCCATGTTTAGTAAAAAGTCATAGAAAATTTAAAAGTTTGGAAGCATCTACCTATCGAAGTGATATTCTCCCTTTATATCAACACAACTACAATAGTCTTATTTCGGTTCCACAAGTTAAATTTGATTTAGGGTTGTCAAAGAATGACATCAACCCAAAACTTGAATTTATTAACATTATTAATAATGAATGGTCTGACTGGCACTGTATATATACGGATGCCTCTAAACATGCAGATAAAAGTCGTGTTGGCGTTGGGGTGTACCATTTGCAATATAAAGGAATTCAACTAATTAAATTTCCTCCCGAAACATCTGTTTATACCGGCGAATGTTACGGTTTGCTCAAAGCAATTGAATATATCCTTATGTTGAAAATACCAAAAACAATTATTTTCTCTGACTCGCGCAGCTCCTTGGAAGCTATTATGAGGTTTCCGTTTAAGTCTCATAAACAATCTCCAACTGTTTTTGAAGTTCGTAATCTTTTATATAAGTGTTCATTGAAGGGTTGTGATGTCGTGTTGGCTTGGGTGCCCAGTCATGTGGGCATTCCTGGGAACGAAAGGGCCGACCAACTGGCAAATGAGGCTATACGCTCAGGGGATACTGTGCCTTACTTTAATTATTGTCATGATTTAGTTAACATGGCCAAAGTATATTTATATGAAGAGTGGAGTCGTCTTTGGAATAGTGGGACATCAACGGGCAAAAGTTACAGAAAAATTCAGACTTCAATTCCGGTGAAGCCGTGGTTTCACAAAATGGTATTCTCCAAAGCTACTACATCTATTCTGTGTAGAATGCGTTTGGGTCACGTTTGTACCCCAGCGCATTTGCATAGAGTGAATGTTGTGTCGGACCCCAATTGCTCCTGCGGGGAGTACGGGGATCTGAACCACGTTTTCTTTGGATGTAGATTGTACGAACGGTCTACTTTCTTTTCAAGTCTTCAGGCTTTGCGCATACCTTTCCCAACATCCATAACTTGTTTATTATGTACAAATTCTTATGATATATATAAAACTTTATCTGTATTTATAGAAAAAAATGATATCAAAATATAAGTATTATATACCTATTCCAGAAAACCCAATCCTTTATTTTCCAAATTTCCGTTCCTTCAGTTGTCTGAAGACAATATCCTGTTTCCCTAACTTTAATCCTCCTAGTACATGACATTGGCTAATCCTTGCAAAGCCATAAAAAAAAAAAAAAAAAAAAAAAAGTATTTAAATAGTGTCCAAGTGGCCAGTAGGTACATCAGATTGTTCGTACAATGATAAGAACCTCTTTAGAATATTTTGATCGTAGGTGCCGACTGTCGGTAGTAGGCACTTATCTACATACACACATACTTAATCATGAGTACGTGCATATTAAAAAGAAATCAATAGCAATTCATACGATAAGAAAATATCACCATACGTTTCCTTTACAATGGTGATTTTTTTGTATATTAATATTTCCGACGAATCAAGAATCCGACGAATCAAGAATCCGGCGAATCAAGAATCCGACAAAACAAGAATCCGGCGAAACAAGAATCCGGCGAATCAAGAATCCGGCGAATCAGGAACTATTCAAAGATATTCATTTAAGTTATAGACTAACAGGTGTACCCATAGCTTTATACTCAATTCACTTTGTTTTAACTACTCCACAACAGATGGCGCTACTATAGATACATAAGTTTTATCAAGTTCAATTTAGCTTGAAATATATTTTTCGTATATAAGCTATCATAGCGTATTTTGCTTGAATATAATATGAGGTCATATTATTTCAGAAAAAACGCCCAAAGAAGGAATCGGCAAACTAGCTTGCAAAGATTAGCATAGATCACTGGCAGCACTGAGATACTCGTAGGCAAGACGAGAGAGTAGCAACTGGCAACACTACACACTGAAGGACGCTGCGGGCGGTGATGGCGTCGGCTTTCGCCTTCTGTGTTGCTAAATTATTTTTAAATAGGTGGAAGTAGTATTTTACCATCACAATAAAGTTAATTATGGACATTATAGTGTGTATGTAATATTCGCAGTGAAAATATTTGTTAGTTTGTGACTATGGAGACCAAAAGTTCCGATTGGCTGCGAGGGCCAAGCGGTCCTACAGTTTGCCGTTGTTGTTTTGCCGAGGGATGTTACAAAGACATTTCTACTGAATATTTCTGGATGGGCAAGAGAGAAGTGTATGACGAGATGCTCATCCAGACGTTTGACATAAATGTAAGTTTTACTAACCGGTTTTCTTATTTGTAGGCTTTGGAATGGCGTCCATGTTCTTAGCTTTGGTTTTTTTGGTGTAACCCAGCGGAATTAAAAAGTTACGATCAATCTCGTTGGAGTTGCGTAGTGGGCAGCTTTGCATTTGGTCGTCTTGTAAAAATATTGATTTTTCGACCGATCCTTTGTGAGAGGTAAAGGGTGGCTTGGAATTTATATTTAAATGTAGTTAAGGAAACAATGATTGCCATATTCGAGCCACTTTTTTAAAATAGAGACCTGGTTTTTTGTAATTATTTTCATAAGTAGTAAAGTTTCCTAAGGGCTTGTAAAAAATCCCTCTATCTGGAACAACCCTGCCCTGCCTCACAGCCAAGGGATTCACAGTTAGTTCTAGCGCCGAACCATGTTACCCTAAAATGGCTCTCATTTGTGTTTCATTCATGCACATCAAACAAGCTGGAATGCTACGGCGCAAGCGGGTATTTCTGAGAAACTATATTTTGGCCTACAAAATACATCATGTAGGAGTTTGGATACTGATAATGTAGAACTTGAAACTGTTGGCCTGCCATGACATGTCTTCTTATTTTTATTTATTGCGTTTCGTTGTGAATTCGCCAATGTCAAGTTAGGTGTGGGAGACTGCTTAAGCCTGGCATTGTCAGGCTCCCCTTGCAAACAGAAAGTTAGAAGTTAGTTGATTGCCGAGTTCACCGAAATGAGTTAGCAAATAAAACCAAATGCTTATGATAGGCCAGCATGAATGCTCCTCACACAAATATTACCTATGTTGAGAATCAAACTTGGAGCTCCTAGCTTTGTAGGCAGTATCACTACCAGGCTAAATGTTAAAAATAGTTATGGTTGTGAGAAAAGTGTAACATCTCGTGTCATAATAAAGAAATATCATGTTCCAGACATTCCTATCTCTTTAAATTTCCTTTTTGCATCCAAAACTGGGTTGGCTTTAGTATCTAGATTACTAATATTCAAGATGTTTATTATGATTCCCCCGTGTTGTTGGCTTGGTACTTTTTTCACCTCCCGCTTATGAGGTGGCCTGAGTCTCTGAGTCTCGAACTCAGGCAGCTTAAATGCTTGTGTACATACTTAATGTAAAAAACAAACGGATGTATGTCAACTGGCATTGTTTATAGGTTAAATTAATAGTATAATGCTCTTTTTATTTGTTTGACGGCGTCAGATGTGTCCAACGTGTCAGTGCTCAACAAAATATCATTTAATTTAAAAAAAAAAAATTCCGAAATTGCAGATAAAGATACTCTAAAGTAAAATCACGTATATAGAAGTAAGAATGTTTCAAGTCACTGGTGAGGAACGTGTGAAGTGTATCAAACAAATGACACCAATGTAAAATTTTGACTTACCGAAGCTGAAACAGAACTGGAAATGAGTTCAAATTTGAATGATGCTGTACATTTAATTTTAAATTTCAAATATAATTAAATCGCTGAGAAAAAGACGAATACATAATCACATTGGCCATTGGCATTTGACATCGACGACATGTTGGTCTAGTTGGGAGTGACCCTGCCTCCAAGGCCAGCAGTCCCGGGTTCAAATCCTGGTGAGGGCAGATATTTGTGTGATGAGCACAAGTATTTTTTCCTGAGTCTTGGATGTTTTCTATGTATTTAAGTATTTATTTCTCTAAGTACGTTAATCGTTGTCTAGTACCCATAGTACAAGCCTAGAGCTTAGTTTGGGACTAGGTAAATTTGTGTGACATTGTCCCGTGATATTTATTTATTTATTAATTGGTTTAGTGTCACTGGCACAGGAGCACAGAATAAGTAATAGTACAAGTACAGAAGTGGCACTTCCATGCAAAAACGCTGTTTAGGCATAAGACGTGCCTACTCTATACCTCTCTTACTATAGTATAAAGCTGGGTACGCCTGAGGCATGCTCGCCCCGCGCAACTAGCTGCTCGCGACCCAAATTGTTGCACGTAAACATGCGCGGTCGAGGCAGGGTGCTTGCCGCGAGCCGAAATTTAAAAATGGCGTCGGACACGATGACAGCCGCAGCTGCGTTTGTCATAACTCACCGAATTATTAACAAAAAGAAGAAGAAATCGCCTCGGTGGTGGAACGGCTCAGGAACTTTAACAAATATGTACGCACCTCGCCCACAGACAAGTTAGAATTTGTAGTTCTGCCGCGGCACGCTCGGATACACGTCCAAATTACGCGAGGCACGCACAGCGAGACTAAGACCAACTCTCGACCGCTCGCCGCGCGACGCTTGCGCGCTGCTCGCGCACAGCGCGTGAGCGCGTACAAATTTGAGCAAAATAGGTGAGCCGTACGTGCCTCTACCCGAGGCTGCTCTAATTCGTACCCACCTTAAGGGTTGTATCACGCCTTGAATAAATACATCAATGAGGGCAAAAAATTTTTGCTTACCAGAGGTCGTTCGCTCGCTTGCGGCGGTCGTAACGACCGTTTTTAACCGACTTTAAAGAAAATGAGGTTCCATTTGTCGGATTATTTCTTTATGTATGTTTCCCGATTACTCAAAGACGACTGGACTCGTTTGAAAAAACCTTTTTGCGTTTAAGAGAGTAGGTACACTTACCATTTGGTGGTCCCATTGTCAACACGTACGGATCTGATAATGGGATAACTCTTCAAATATTATAGGCATACACATGGTGATTATGGTACTTTCAACAAGAAGTACAGCATTTGCATTCAGAAAGTTTAATTTGGTGAAGTGGAACTGATGATGAAGATCCTAGATGGCCAACGGAACTCCTCAATGACACCTATATCTAGGGTGGCGATAAGCGACTATGACGAAGGACATTTAAAACACTATGACTGGCACGGCGTTGCTTGTGATGACCTTGAAATACTATAGTTTCTTATTAAGAAATGGGACTGCACATCACGAATTATTTTACGTCCTTTTGTTTATTTAAACATCCATTTACAAAACAATACATTATGTAACCGCTTTTCGGAGTGCGTTTCATCGTGTATTTTACTATCAATCAACACCACGTAACAAGTAAATAATAAAAAGTTTATAAAACTGGGTACAAATCTGAGCGGCTCAGCCTGAGGCATGCTCGCCCCGCGTGGCGAGCTGCTTGCGAGTCAAGTTGTTGCACATAAACATGCGCTGGTGAGGTTAGGTTAGGTGCCGGTGCATTATGAGAAATTATTAACAAAAAGCGGCCAAGTGCGAGTCGGACTCGTCCATGAAGGGTTCCGTAGCAGCAAGTAACATAATATAAAAGTTCGTTGTAGCTTTGATCAATGTTTTTATGACGTATTAGAAAAAAACTACTTACTAGATCTCGTTCAAACCAATTTTCGGTGGAAGTTTGCATGGTAATGTACATCATATATTTTTTTTTAGTTCTATCATTCCCTTATTTTAGAAGTTACAGGGGGGGGACACACATTTCAACACTTTGGAAGTGTCTCTCGCGCAAACTGTTTAGTTTAGAAAAAAATTATGCTAGTAACCTCAATATAATTTTTGAAGACCTATCCATAGATACCCCACACGTATGGGTTTGATGAAAAAAAAAAATTGAGTTTCAGTTCTAAGTATGGGGAACCCCAAAATTTATGTTTTTTTTTTCTATTTTTGTGTGAAAATCTTAATGCGGTTCACAGAATACATCGACACCTGCAAGGAATAACATTGTAACTCATTTTTTAGCGGTTTTGAGTTACAATCATATTCGTGACCATCATGAAAATTGCTATTTTTAGCTCTTATCGTTGTATCTCAATTCCTTTCCGTTTAAAAGTTAGGTAAATTAAAAACATTGTAACTAACGATCCACTGAGGTGAGTAACATGATATCTTTAGTTGTGGATAGTTTTTTATGTTGACTTTTTAAATATGGCATGAAAAACATTGTACTACAACTTCAATTTTTTTTCACGGACTTATTTAAAAACGAAATGGTTAAAGTTCCATTGTAACTTAAATTACAATTTTTAAACTTGTAAATATCTGCAACAATAAAACGTGATTACATTGCAACTTGAGTTACAATGTGTTACTCTGCCTTTTTTCACCTTTTACACAGATACCTATCGCTTGATAGTCTGACTTACGATGCTTTGAATCCCGGTTTTTTCCCGCGTGTTACCGTTATAGATTAGTTGCGACTTGTTTGTTTGCGGAAGGTGCAGAAGTTTTGATGTTGAATGTGTTTAAATTTAATAATGTTCGTTTAAATTGAGTCGTCGCAGCAGGATTATTGAATTAGCATTGGCTTAAAGTAAAATAACAACGGGAAAGGACAACAATGCAGGTATTTATTCCTTTTGAACTACCAATGATGCGTACCTACCTAAAAATAACCTAAACAACTTTGTCTTGACTTGTTTGTTTCCTGGCATAATTTATATATTCCTATACTTATTTAACGTTTTAGGAGACAGTAGTCAAATGAAAAATAGACTTGATGATGTGTCTAGACAACCAACACCGTCGCTAGTGTTTTGGAGACAGGTAGGTACCAACATGAAGTTGATAAATACTAGACCAATAAGTAATCATAAATAAAGCCAGCTTGTGGTGGATCTTGTTCACGTAAATGTAGTGAAAATGTTACAGATGAGCAAAGAAATTTAATATTTAAAGACTTCTGGGCTCTGGGAGACCATAACAAACAAGTGGAGTATGTAAGCAGATTTGTAAAAAGAGTCCCAAAAAAACAAATCACTGTCAATACAATGTTGTCGAGTAGGCGGAAGTGGTCTTTCGAATACTATTTGTTTACAGGGGGGCAAGAAGTACGAACCTGTAAAACAATGTTCTTAAATACCCTTTCAATAAGTGACATGTGGTTACATACTCTATTTAAAAAAATTGACAATTCTACTTCGGGAACTTTTCCTTGCGATAAAAGAGGTAAACATGGCCAACGAAAAAATGCTATTCCAGAACAAGTTAAGCAATCCGCTCGTGATCATATTTCAAAATTACCATTGGTAGACTCACACTACGTAAGAAAACGTACGTCAAAACTTTATCTGGATGAACAGTTAAATTTTCCTAAACTTTACAGCCTTTATCTAGATTGGATGAAAGAAAATTATGTTGATCAGTTAATTGCTACCAAAAGGCAGTACAAGGAAATTTTTAATACCGAGTATAATATAGATTTCAATAAACCCAAAAAAGATCAATGTCCACGGTGTGACATATTTAAAAATGCGACTGGTAATGAAAAAATACAAATTGAATACGAACAAGCTTTGCATATTGCCAATAAGAACGTAGTTCGAGTGTTGAAAAATGACGACAAGGACCGGTCCATGCACTCTACTACAATCGTTACAGCCTGTTTCGATCTTGAAAAAATTTTGAGGACTCCACAGTCCGAAGTATCAGTTTTTTATTATAAAAGAAAACTGGCTGTGTATAACTTCACGATCTATGACATTGATAAACATAAAGGCTATTGTTACTTATGGGATGAAACAATAGGGCGTAAAGGAGCAAACGAAGTGAGTAGTTTTGTTTTCGAGTTCATTAAAATGAAAGTTCAAGAGGGGTACAAAGAATTTAATTTTTATTCTGATAGCTGTGGAGGTCTAAATAAAAATAGAGTAGTATTTACAACGTACGCCTACGCATCTAAAATATTTGATATAAATATCAATCACCACTTCTTTGAAGTTGGGCATTCACAGTCAGAAGGGGATGCAATGCATACTCTGATCGAACGAAGAAAAAAAAACAAAGTTATCTACGTTCCTCAGCAATGGGTAACTTTAATAAGATGTGCGAAATCCTCTGGTGATCCCTATAAAGTCGTTGAAGTCAACCAAGAGATGATATTAAACTATAAAGAACTCCTACAAATTTATTATAATTGGGACCACGACATCAGTAGCACAAAGGTTCTTTGGAGTAAAATTATGCACATTCGTTGTAGCAGTGACTCACCAAACTTATTAAAGTTTCAATATGATTCTTTGAGTGACACTGAGATGGTTATAACCCTGGCACACCAAAGAACAGTAAATCTCAGAGCAGGTAATCGTCGTCGTGGTCGTCAGGAAACTTTAACCAATGAATTGGAGTTACCAGTCACTCTTTCACCGGCAAGCAAC
This sequence comes from Acleris holmiana, assembly GCA_949316455.1. Taxonomy (NCBI): domain Eukaryota; kingdom Metazoa; phylum Arthropoda; class Insecta; order Lepidoptera; family Tortricidae; genus Acleris; species Acleris holmiana. The sequence goes on along the minus strand of OX438789.1, from coordinate 9,602,975 downwards.
GCTTTGTTATCTATATCTGTTGCCAAATATAAGGATTTAATAACCTTGTGTAAAAGTAACGCCATTCCAGCAATGGCAATGGCATCATGACTATTACATTAATTTGCCACATCAGAACAGTGTTCAACATAACAATATCTCTGATTCCGATTAAAGTATGACAATACTACTTATTCCGGCTTTTAAGAAGAAGAAGAATTATGTTTCATTTGTTAAAAACTCTTTTATTAATAAATATATAGCAGATTTATAATTATTTTACCTTTGTTTTATTTTAATCGTAATTCTTAATCCATGGTGAATAACATAATTGATGTTGTAACTCAGAGATAGTATTGTTTCTCTTTAGGACTTTGTCATTTACTCATTATTATGTTGTATGTCTGAGTTACAATGTCATAATGTGAAACAAAATTTTGTGGAATGTCATTGTAACTCACTGAACATATGAAAATACGCTTATATTTGGTAATATAAGCAATCTAATGTTTAGATTAGCATTAATTGACTACATTTTTCAAGGTGCGCTTGTATTACAACTTGTTAAAAAATCATAATATTTTTTTTAAACTTTATCATGCTCTCCTGTAAAGTTAGTTAAAATGAGTTACGATGATTTTCCTTGCAGGTGTTGAGTCATCTACTTACCAAGTTTCAACAGTGTAGTTCTTATAGTTTCGGAAAAAATTGACTGTGACATACGGACGGACAGACAGACAGACATGACGAATCTATAAGGGTTCCGTTTTTTGCCATTTGGCTGCGGAACCCTAAAAAGTTGAAATAAAATGGCGTCGGTGGTTGAAAGGCACAGCAACTTTATCAAATTTGTACGCGCTGCGCCCACAAACAAGTTAGAACTTGTCGTTCTGCCCGCGGCACGCGGTCAGGTACGCATACTGAGGCGCCTTTGAGCACGGTTAAAAGACAGGCGGCTCGCCGGGCGCCGCTCGCAGAGCGCGTGAGCGCGTACGATTTTGAGGAAAATAGGTGAGCCGTGCTTGCAGGAAAATAGTGAACCAGAGGCTGCTCTAATTCGTACCGACCTTAAGGTTATTCACAACACTAATTTCACTACTTATACTTCGTTCGGATAGGTATTTAAAAAAATGTAAACAAACCAAACCACATGGCTCTGCTCATCAACCAATCCAAGCTGTTTGGTCGAGCTTTGACGTATCAGTGTTGTGCTCCTATCTGGCTGACACACTGTCATCTGTCAATGTCACGTGGTTTTTTTGTTTACTTTTTTTTGAAATGCCTATCCGAACGAAGTTTATGTAGCGGAGCCGTATGCGAGGAGAAATTCACCAATTGAATTCCTAGGCTCGCTCAGCGCAGCTCCTATATTGGTGGATTTTTTGGTAGGTACCCTAACGCAAACACTAAAAACGTTCGCCAGTTTCAGAGAAAAATGACTCATCATCATCATATCAGCCGAAAGACGTCCACTGCTGGACATAGGCCTCCCCCAAGGCTCTCCATTCAGAAACGGAAACGCAACCTAAACGCGGGCATTGCGCGGATCCGTGAAGTCCGGATACTCCGGACGCTTAATACCACCCAGGTTAAGAGCACGGATACACAGCGCGTCTATCTTTAGCTCCGAATAAGGTCGAGCCACACAGGATGCGCGATTAGAAAAAATCATGAAGTAGTTACTTGCGTTAATCCACTTTGTTTATTTGGTTTGATATAGTATTCAAATGTAAATCGCTACTAAGAGAATTGTGACGATGAAATTTTCCAAAAAATATGCGATTTCGTTTCTCTTCTTAAACCTAATCCAATTTTTTAATATGTTTGTAGATATTATGTAAACCAAACAACATTGTAAAGCCTGACAAGATACTATTTAGCCCTATTTCAATACAAATTAGTATTGAAATAGGGCTAAATAGAATCTTGTCAGGTTATACATACATACATAACATCACGCCTTGGTTTCCGAGAGGGAGTAGGCAGAGTTACAGAAATATTATAGACTTAGTTTTTCATAAGAACCACAGCCAATTTCCTCATCAATTAAGATTAAATACTTGTTCGTAGATCACCTTCGGCCGAAGCTCGGGTCCGAACAGCAACAGCCGACTGATCTGCGAGCCGTGCATCTCGCGCCTGCGTGATGCGGCGGAGTTCAAGCGGCAGGTCAAGGAGTGCGAGAGGATGTTCATGGACTACCTGGACCCTGGGCCGGCGGCGCCTCTTGAGTTAGGTGGTACGTATTCCATCAAGTTAAGGCTGTAGCATCTGATCTGCGAGCCGTGCGTCTTGCCTCCGCGATGCGGCGGAGTTCGTGGCAGGTCCAGTAGTGCGAGATGTTCTTGGACTACCTGGACCCTGGGCCGGCGGCGCCTCTTGAGTTAGGTGGTATGTATTTCATCAAGTTAGGGCTGTAACATCTGATTTGCGAGCCGTGCGTCTTGCCTCCGCGATGCGGCGGAGTTCGTGGCAGGTCCAGTAGTGCGAGATGTTCTTGGACTACCTGGACCCTGGGCCGGCGGCGCCTCTTGAGTTAGGTGGTATGTATTTCATCAAGTTAGGGCTGTAACATCTGATTTGCGAGCCGTGCGTCTTGCCTCCGCGATGCGGCGGAGTTCGTGGCAGGTCCAGTAGTGCGAGATGTTCTTGGACTACCTGGACCCTGGGTCGGCGGCACCTCTTGAGTTGGGTGGTACTTATCCCAACAAGTTATGGCTGTAGCATCAGATCTGCGAGCCGTGTGTCTTGCCTCAGCGATGCGGCGGAGTTCGTGGCAGGTCCAGTAGTGCGAGATGTTCTTGGACTATCTGGACCCTGGGTCGGCGGCACCTCTTGAGTTGGGTGGTACTTATCCCAACAAGTTATGGCTGTAGCATCAGATCTGCGAGCCGTGCGTCTTGCCTCCGCGATGCGGCGGAGTTCGTGGCAGGTCCAGTAGTGCGAGATGTTCTTGGACTACCTGGACCCTGGGCCGGCGGCGCCTCTTGAGTTAGGTGGTATGTATTTCATCAAGTTAGGGCTGTAACATCTGATTTGCGAGCCGTGCGTCTTGCCTCCGCGATGCGGCGGAGTTCGTGGCAGGTCCAGTAGTGCGAGATGTTCTTGGACTACCTGGACCCTGGGTCGGCGGCACCTCTTGAGTTGGGTGGTACTTATCCCAACAAGTTATGGCTGTAGCATCAGATCTGCGAGCCGTGTGTCTTGCCTCAGCGATGCGGCGGAGTTCGTGGCAGGTCCAGTAGTGCGAGATGTTCTTGGACTATCTGGACCCTGGGTCGGCGGCACCTCTTGAGTTGGGTGGTACTTATCCCAACAAGTTATGGCTGTAGCATCAGATCTGCGAGCCGTGCGTCTTGCCTCAGCGATGCGGCGGAGTTCGTGGCAGGTCCAGTAGTGCGAGATGTTCTTGGACTACCTGGACCCTGGGCCCGCGGCACCCCTCAAGTTGGGCGGTGGCCATTTTCAATACAAAGTGTACTCTAGTTAAGGAAAATTAAGAAACGTTAACTTTTGTCAGTTTTATGACTAAATTATCCATATTAATGTATGGCAAAAGTTCGTCACAAAACCGACAAACGTAACGTTTCTTAATTTTCCTTAACTTGGGTACACTTTATTTTGAACATGCCCCGGTACGTACTCCATCAAGTTAAGGTTATAGCACGGCTCCGAACAGCAACAGCCAGCTGATCTCGCCGCATTTGGATGCGTTCAAATCTGTGCAAACCAAAATCTGTGCAGTCCTATCTTTGGCTCGTCAACGATTGCACAACTGCACCATGGTATAAATAGAAAATTAGGTCCTCTCCAGCCCTTAGGGCGCTAGGGCTGTCCCATTTCCGTGACGACATTTTTGCATCGATACGCGTCGGTCGGCACGCGACCAAAAGCGGCGACGGCGCGGCACCTACTCGAGGCGTGTCTTGATCGGAATAAGCACAACGCTGCGAAGATTGTTTGAAGCGTTGACAGAGCAACAGACCGTTTAGGTTCACTTCGTCCACATTTTGTGAACTTCCTATCTTGTCAACATTCCCATTTCGTCCAAATATCCAAGTGGTAAATAAAGGGTTGTTTTATAACCGAGTTGCGATGATTATGAATAACAAATATGAACAAAAAAAGTTATGAGCAAATTTTTTCGGACAAAATTAAATGATGAGTATAGTCACAAATCGTTATTTGTATGAAAATTCGTAAGACTAATTTTATGTGAACCATGTTGGTTCATATAAAATGACCCCAACAAAACATGCATATTATTTTCTGGTATCTTCATTGTATTATTATTATTATTATTTTTTCTGTTTTATTTTGTACAATAAAGTGTTTACATACATACATACATACATGCCCAAAAATGAATATCATGTTTACTTACATTATGTCAATAGGAATGTCATTCTACATCACTGCTCATCACACGAATATTTACCCCAACCGGCTTATATTATATGGACGCTGTTTTGCAATAATTTAGCAATAAAGCCTACAAGTATTTAGCAATAAAGTGTCAACCCTCGGTGCTATCATTGTAGGTTGACGTTTCTTTGCTAAATACGTGGGTTGACACATTATTGCGAAACAGCGTCCATATGACAGTTAAAATATTAGCCACATTTGAAATGTTTTGGGTGTCTGCCTTTTTCCCCGATCTCTGCAGTAATGAACTATTGTTTAATTGGTCGTTATGCAGGACGTTTTGCTTACAGTCATTATCCAATCTAATCCTTATGAACCTAATCCTGTTTTTAGGGTTCCGTAGTCAAACTAGGAACCCTTATAGTTTCGCCATGTCCGTCCGTCCGCAGTCTAGCGCAGACTGTTAGTACTAGAAAGCTGTAATTTGTCATGAATGAATATACAAATTACTCACGCCAACAAAGAGGTATAATAAAATTTTGAAAAAAATATTTTTTGTGTACCTCCCCTACACGTAACGTGGGGATGTATTTTTTTCTTGTCTACCCCATAGTGTAGGGTATCGTTGGATAGGACTTTCACAAATATTACGGATTTATTTATACAAACATTTTTTTGATTAATAGGAAACCTAGCTTTAAAGCGCTAATTTTTGTTAGACTCAAGTGTCCCCCCCCCCTCCTACAGCCAAAACTACAAATATTAAAAAACAGAAAAAAAACTTAAATGACAGCGCATATAAACAATTTAAAAGGAAAACTATCACGACTAAGTAGTCTTCATTGGTTCTTGAGATAAAGACGATTAAGGTGTTTATACCTACTAAAATCACGACGGCACGAAATGACTTTGAATATAGAATTACATATTGCTTAATGAATTTATGTTTGTAGTACTTAACAGCTTCGGAACCCTACACTGAGCATGGTCCGATATACTCTTGCCCGGTTTTTGTTGCTAAGTTGGCACTACGTTTTTTACTTACACAACGTTTTTTTTATTCAGCCACTCCGGAAGCGGTGGATAAGGATCCAAAAGTGGTGCAGGTGAACGTGTTCCATGTGAAGGTAGAGAAGGGAAACAGCAATGACGGCTTCGACGACGCAGGCGGCTTCGACGACAACGACGACGACGACGATGACCGTGAGTAACGACACCTGTGCCGAGATTCTAGACGGTAAAAATGATATCGCCTTTGAAGTGAACTTTTATGTCATTGATAATAATGGCGGCTGAGTGTGGTGGTGGGACCCTGTGCAGGGTCTGTCCGGATCGCTACTACCATCTAATCCATTAACCACCCGCCAAGCAACAGTGTTCGCATTGTTATGATCCGGTGTGGGGATAGGACAACCGGTGAAATTACTAGCATAGAGGCATTCCATCTTAGTCCTCAGGGTTGGCAACGCATTTGAGGTCTTGGGATTATAGTCTTGACAATGCAAATGTCTATGGGTCTCTGATTCCACTTACCATCAGGTGGCCTGAGTGCTCGTGTGCCTTCTCCTTAACATGAAAAAAAAAACTATTCTTAAACACGTCAAACGCGATAGCGTTATAATATAACGCAGTAGAATAGAGGCCCTGTTTACTCTATAAGGTAGACGTCTGAGTGCTCGTCGCTGTAGTAGTTCTTGGCATCATGCTTTGAATTGTGATAAATAACACGAGATTAACAATTGCTTCTATCGACACCTCATTTTAGTGATGAGGAACGTCTGTGGCTTTTTTAAAATAAACAAAGTATTTTCAATTTAAGGCACCTCTAACGTTTAGTCGTACAATCCGATTGACTAACCCTTTTTGAGAGATTTCGATATGGTCACCATCAGGGCTTGAATACCGGTATTATTTACATAAAAAAATATACAAAATCGACGACAGGAATGACGTCACAGCTGCTATTTTATACATACATAAATCACGCCTGTTTCCCAGAGGGGTAGGCAGAGACCACTTCTTTCCACCTGCTACGATCCTGACAAAGCTCTTTCGCTTCTTCCACATTCATACATCGAGTCATGCATGCACGTCGGTTTCGGGTACTTAAGATTCGGCCCTTTTCCAGTATTTCCCCGATTTGATCCAAAAAAGTACGCCTAGGGCGCCCCCTTCCGACCCTTCCGCTCACTTTAGCACTGTAAATTTCTTTCGTCAATCTTTTTTCATCCATCCTTTCCAAATGACCGAACCATCGAAGCATGCCCTTTTCAATTTTAGTCACTACATCTTTCTGACCACACTTCTCTCTGATTATTGTTATTCTATGTTAAAAATATATCGACCATACCAATTAAGAAGCATTTATTTCAGAAATAACTATGTTTATGCCAATATCATGGAAAAAATACATAAAACTCGGACGTTGTGAAATGAGGTGTCAGGGGTAATTATTATACGGGGGTGAGCAATCTAAAATGGGTTTGTATGGTGAATTCAATAACTATAAAGGTTTTTGCCTACCTATTACATCTTTCCATACCATGTAAAGATGACTGTACTAGAAACGTGTCCGGCATAAAAATATCTTTGTATTGACAATTAAATATCTAAAGTAAAAATCTAAATTTGTAAGACGTCATAAGAACATATTTGGAAAAGAAAGAGACGATATCAATAAATTGAACCTGCGGAAAAGAAAGAAATAAATTAGTTCATTTACTAAATTAATATATGTGAGCTCCGGTATCCATCACATGGCGATTAAGATATACAACAAGATACCACTCAACATCAAACATATAAATGAGGCCACGTTTTGTAAAGAGTTAAAAAAATATTTGTTGTTGAAATGTTACTATGACTTAACCTGCGACTGAGGTCTGATGACGTCTATCAGACACCGCCAAAAAAATCGCTTTTTAGCGTGAAATAGGTCTGTATCACTCAGCAACCTCTCTTAAAGACTTGGGGCATTATAAAATAACCTACGTTAAAAAGTCCAGATTTTTTTTACCTTGTTCAAGTTAGTATAGTTTTTTTATTTAGAAGCCCATAATCATGCTATACACTTAATAAACAATACTTATCATTGACCCAATAGTATTTTTTTTAATGTTTTATCAAAAATGACGTCTGACTGATTCCACCTCAGTAGAATGTTTCTAAAAAAGTCACCACAGTTGCAGAGAGTTAAAATATTTTTTTGATAGTATACACACCTAGTTTATAGTTTATAGTAGTGGCATGTAATAATATTTAATGAATTAATTAATTGTATTTATTTCGGACTTGAATCCATATCTTGTTAGTACAGCGCCCTTAACAACTATGTTAAGTAGTATAAAAATGAAATTAATGAATAAAGTTTCACAATAATAATTTCTGGGTGAAGTAGCATGAAGTATGCAACTGCATCCAGAAAGCCAAGATAAGGTTGTCCCATCTCTCTGCTATTACTTTCAGGAGGCTATTATATTAGTAATAATACATACATACATAACATCACGCCTTCATTCCCAGTGGGGTAGGCAGAGCTACAGAAAAATCAACAACTCTAAAAATACTTGTTTATAATTCCCTAACCACATTCTCAGTCAGGTTGCAAGCCCATTGTTAAACAGTACTACAAGCCCTTATTACCTTAGTCGCCTCTTACGACATCCACGGGAACAACCACACGAGGGATTTTTTTATAATACCTAGATGAAAACCTTCTGTGTAAAATTACCTAACTGATGGTCAATACTGCATCAGAATCCATTTGGTGGTTTAGGACTTAGCGGATACACAGGCGGACAGAAAGACGAGACTCTGAAAGCTGCATACTTTTATGGTTTCACCGACACTCATTTCTTAGAATGTATAGTTTCACAGAATTCCACTTCATCGAAAGCTATCTTCTGCTGACATCCTGTTTTCAGGTCATCCTTAACATTCACTGCATAGGTTAGGTTGGGAGACTTGTGATTATCACAAAATCAAAACTCCTTCACCTAAAAAAGTCTGCCTATGAAATGAAAATTCTGTGAAGTGATACGTTCTATCTATGAAATGAGTGTCAGTCAAAACTAGGGTTTTTATTTGTTTTATATTATTGTAATAAAATAAAGATGACTAGTCCCTTGATATTTATTTTATTTACTTATTCAGTCTAACAGCATCGTCATGTTAGTTATGATAGTGATAATTCTAACCTTTGTATGTTTTTTCTAGTCGACGACCAACCTCTGACAAGGCTTGCCAGCAAGGTGCCTAAAAAGGAGTCGGTCGACCTGTTCGACCTCTTGGACAACGCGAAGGGAGAGAAGCGCAAGTCCACCACCAAAACCAAATCCTCACCCGCCAAAAAAGCTAAAACAAAGAAGGATGCCCCCAAAGCAACCACCAGCAAGCCCAAGCCAGAGAAGAAAAAGAAAGGTAGGCATCTATTGAAATTATTGTCACATCAGCGAGTTGAGTTGACGAGAATATTAGGAAATAATTCCGGTTTTTATAATTCGCAACATAACATGCTAGAAAGTAGGCATCTATCATAGTTTTGTGTTGAAACATTTTATACTAAAGGAAATTGGTATACGAATTTCAGTTAGAAATTAACTTATAAATAACATGTTGATTGCATTCACTTATGTCTATAAATAGAGGATCCCCGTGACTTCGTACACGAAGAATTAGTGTCTCGCTATTACCCCTCGGGGGATGAATTTACAAAAATTGCTTCTTGTTTCACCCCTAGGATATCTTAAATTTCAAATGCTTACGTCCAGCAGTTTGTTCTACATAGATGATTATTTAATCTGACAAAAAATCAATTCTTTAAATTAAAAATTAAATTCTTCTTCAGTGTAGTTTTATTTCTACTGCTCTAATGATTTATGAACGCCATAAATGCAATACTATGTATTTATATTTATATTCATGTACTCACCAGAGCCCGGAATTTTCGTAGCACTTTTGAGCTGTCATAGGGACTTCTCGTCTATCGGCTTCCGATTTACATATTTTATCGATACATTATAGAACACAACACAACATATAAATGAAGTTTTAAAGTAAAGGTAAACAACAGGCGGCCTTCTCGCTAAAGAGCGATCTCTTTTGGATAAGTTTTGAGTGGCTGAAAATATTACGAGGCATTTTCAATTTGTTCTCGAAGGGAATTGCAACAAGAATTGTCAACGAGTGATTGACATAGACACAATCATATGACAATCACACAATCATAATCCCTATGACAGCTCAAAATTGCTACCAAAATTCCGGGCTCTGGTACTCACACATGTACGTGTACTCATACAAAAGCTCTTGTGATACGAGTAACGAAGTTGGGATACGGGGCCTACCCGGTTTATCACTGATAACACTTCGGTTATAGTCCATTAGCTTAGATAGTGTCGCTACACCCGCACGCACTTGTGGTTACTGTAATGAAATACGAATTTAATTCGATGTAAACTGCCAAGTTCACTTGCGGCATTCTTTGTTTACGCGGCGGCATCCATTGACAAAAGGCGGCACGTGCCAAGGTGGCGCGATAAAAAGGCGACGACACTATCTAAAGAGAACGAGCTAGACACTCATCATCATTAAAAATAGCTTTTTGAGTAGAAAAAATGTTGTTTTAGTTGGTGTAAGCTCTACATGGATGACATGGTTTGTGATTCTACATGAACATTATCAATCGTAAAGTATCAAAACAAGATAGAACTTAGAAATATTCTCGTCAACTCCGTTTACTGATGTTAACATTGACAGATTTTTTACTTATTCCACTGAATCTCTTATATCTGTGCCACCAAATTCCTAATGCCAATGTCTTTGAGTAGAATTAAGCTTGAGAATAGCGTGAGTGTTGATCGCATCTCAAGGTTACGAATACAATCGCCAGTGCCCGCCGTCTACCAATATGTTGAGACTAGTTAGGGCAACTTGTAAGACAGTATGCTCGGTTTCTTTCTTTTGAGCTTTTCCCTTTTGTACGCTGTGTTTTCTGCATCTTAAATTCAAATTCAAATTCTTTATTGAAACAGTAATTAGATATACAACTAAAATTATAATAGTTAGTGTTCAAGGTTCGCCAACAAACGGTCCTTCAGTATGGTGAAAATTTTGTATTTTTTTTGGAATAATTAAATACATGCAAAAAAATGTTGATCTAAATTAACTACCGAGTCGCTTCTAGGGCTCGTGGTCGTAATCGAGTTTCTTGTAGACGGGGTATCCGCTTCCGTGTAACACGCCTTATCAAACTTATCCATTCCTTTAAGGATTGCGCAAAGCCAGACCGATGTTTGTAACTATGAATGAACATAGGTATTTATCGTGAGATCTGAATAGAAAGCACATTTAAAATAGTTGACCTTATTAACTTCACTGGCTTACAGGCCACACGGACGTGTTTACACGGTTGCTGGTTGCCGGGTTAGAATAGTGCCACTCCATGTCTTCCCGTGGATGTCGTGAGCGGCGACTAAGGGAATAAGGGCTTGTAGTACTGTTAGGCGATGGGCTTGCAACCTGTCACTAATACACTGCTAAACATCTTAGCTTGACTATGCAAAATGTGGTTACAGAATTATCAACAAGTTTAGAGTTGTTGGTATTCTGTTGCTCTGCCTACCCCACTGAATAAAGGCGTGACGTTATGTATGTGTGTATGTATGTATGTGTTTACACGGTTCTATATAATTCTGTTCTGACGCTTGACAGGCCACATAATTATGATAAAGTCGGTAGTGCTCCAAGAGCTCGATCTCGATAATCATAACGCGAATGTGTATTTTCTTTTGGTATATTAAACGTGGTCATATTTCCTTTAGACTGTTAACCGTGAAGACACGATTAGATACAAATTCCTCGATAGTTTTATTTTTCAAACATGACACGTTTTCCGCATGACGTTGGTTGAATCTTTGAAACTGTACGATTTTCAATGATTTATTATAAGTTTAACTTCTTCATTCCCAGAGTGGGGTAGGCAGAGCTACAGAAACACCAACAACTATAAAAATACTTGTTGATAATTCCGTAACCACATTTTGCACCATCAGGCCAAGAAGTTTACTATTTATAAGTTCTTAATACTGGTAATAATACTTAACATGGTTTAGGCATGGAAAAAAACCAGTGCTCTTACGGTAAAGATAAAGATCGTGGAGAAACCTGGATATTCCAGTAAAGCAATTTGTAAGACGGGTAAATGGCACAAAGTCTCCTACAGGGCCGAGTGGTATCTCCACATAATAAAGTACCTATGCCGTATTAGCATCACTTAACGGCTCGACCGATTTGGCTGTTTAAAGAGGCGACCATGGCACTGTCGTCATAGACTTTTTTTAACTTAAAGTAATCAATCATGCTTTTTACGTTATTTTCTTGGAGTTTGTAGAAAATCTGTCAAAATATATTGAAAGTAGAACGCATGCCAAATGGATATGTCTCTCTAAAAATGTTTTTTCGTTCTCAAATGCTGCGTATTTGTTTCATTTTGCATTGAATATTGAGAGCATTACTTGTCTGTTGAGTCTGTTTGTGTGTGCGTGTTGCTTTTCCCCTTTAGATTTTTAACAGGTTTTCTGAAGAGGCCGTCTCAACTTGTGGACAGTATGGTTCCCTGCCTTTTCGCCGACAAATCTTTGACAAATGCATCGTTTCGCAACCTATTCATTTGCTAACCCGCTTTTTTATGTTTCTACAAATATTTAGGATTTTGTATAAAACTAACCTAACCTAAAGGGTTCTACTCGATGGTCCTGCAAAAAAAAACCAGAATTATTTACAATTTCGGAAAAAAACGCGCGTTGTCAAATGATATGTTTGTGAAATGAATCATTTGTGAAACGTTGGTTATGGAATGATAGGATCCTGGACAGTATAAATAAATCTTTTAGCCAATATTTATTCATTAATTTTCAAGCCCTTCGCTGTTTACTTCATTATGTTATTTTATTAGTTCGTTATCCTAAACCATATCAAACAATAAGATTTAATTAACCTTCTCATATACAGGGCGTCCCACGGCTATGCCACATGGAAAGAAAGTACCTTGAATATTGTAGATGGAACATTTTACTGAAAGAAGACATTATTTTAATTTAAAAAACAATTTAAACTGCATTCATACATATTTAAATAATTACATGGTTGAACCGGGAATCGAACTCGTTACACGAGAAAAATAATTACCCTGTAGCTTTATCTTACCGATCGAAAGGCTTCATCATAAGGATTAATTTTTGTTAAATAACATAGTGTCAGAAATAAAAGGAAGACCATGAATTTTAACATTTGATGTGAAATTTAGTTCAGAAATATGAAAAGCTGATAGATAGAGAGATAGATAGATTTAGATTTTTTTTATGGGGTTATTTCAAAAATGTTGTTTACAAGAACCAGTATGAAAGTGTCCACGAGCTACAAACAATATCCATCACAACAAGATCAAAAAATCGACAGGGAGCGAAATAATCAAAAGAGTGCGACTTTGTATTCAACAGGAAGGGACTCATTTTGAGCATTTGATAAATTGATGTTATTTACCCTGTAGCTTTATCATACCGATCGAAAGGCTTCATCATAAGGATTAAGTAATTTTTGTTAAATAACATAGTGTCAGAAATAAAATGAAAACCATGAATTTTATTATTATAAATAAATAAATACATAAATATCTCGGGACAATGTCACACAAATTGACCTAGTCCCAAACTAAGCTCTAGGCTTGTACTTTGAGTACCAGACAACGATAAACATACTTAGATAGAGAAATAAATTCTTAAATACATAGAAAACATCCAAGACTCAGGAACAAATACTCGTGCTTATCACACAAATATCTGCCCTTACCGGCATTTGAACCCGGGACCGCTGGCTTCGGAGGCAGGGTCACTCCCAACTAGGCCAACGTGTCGTCATATATCTACGATCTTGCTTCTATGCGACGAATAACAAGGTTCGAAGCCTTATGTATTTATAAAATATTGATTGTCCGACGAAGTAGTCTACGGGCGGTCTACAAAAGGTAAGTGTTTTGGCTTTTAAGAAGAAAATTGAATCATTTTCAACAGGTTACTTCTACTTTTTAAATAAAATGACTCTAAACATATAAAATAAGTCTAATTTGGAAGATTCTGGTTAGGGCATGACTATGGATTGTTGAAAATGATTTTATTATCGAAAAATAAGTAGCAGCTCGAATTTATCTGAGTATCAACAGACAATAAACACTGAAAATACTGTATTTGAGACATATCCATCAAATAAGGCTCAAAAAAGCCTAGAACAAGAGAGTTAGATGAACGAAAGATAAAATTTAATTCCCAAACATTAATATAGGCACAAAAAATAAAAATGCTTTGCATTTTTCTGATGTGACTCTTTCATTCATGTAATTTTTTCTTTGTTTAACATACAGCATAATTATAAGTAGCAATATATTGTTTACAAATTAGAAAATTAGTACAAAATGTGTACAAATTTGCTTTATAATTATGTAATGTGTTGTTGTACATGACACTGTAGCATCTTAGAAATATGCATCGGAATTAAACGTTTGCGGCTTAATCCCTGATTCAACTTACTCGTGCCTTTTAGAGGCCATTTTGACTTACTGTACGAGCTCTTCGATAATTTAAACTTGCAAATATTCACCATATAAAATTGCGTTATAAACCATGCCTAAACTATTATACCACAAATAAAACACAAGAAGCGCCAAGACTTTCCATAAGGCCGGCAGTCAATGGGATGTTTTCTTTTTTAGAGAAAAGTTTCGATCCGGCGCGAAGTAACGCCGAGGCGATACTGACTGCCGCCACGGCCTACCCATTCCGAGTCGCCGATAAGAGCATACTGTGCGTTTACTGCCTAGAGCTATACGACGATCCCGATATCTTCCGCCAACACATGGACGAAGAACACAAACGTTTCAATCTCAAAGTAGCCTTCCACAACTTACCTAGTCTAGAATTCATCAAGGCAGACATCGCAGACCTGAAATGCAGAATTTGCTCATTAAAATTTCAAACACTCGAAGCTATAGCTGACCATCTTAAATTAGAACATAAACAGACAATAGACACAGAAGGAAAACTTGGCGTGATGCCCTATTTGCTACATAAAAATGAACACATATGCGCAGTATGCGAAAAGAACTTCCCGACTCTGTTTCATTTGAATAGGCATACTATATCGCATTTTTTGGGTAATGTGTGCCACGTTTGCGGAAAAAGTTACTTGGCAACAACGGGTCTGCTTCGCCACATAAGATCGAAACATCAAGAATACCAAGTTTCCTGTAAGAGATGCCGGAAAGTATTCCCAAACATGGAAGCGAAGGAAAAACACACACGGACAGAGAAATCTTGCATGCCTTATGTATGCTCGAAATGTAACGAGAGATTCCTCGATTGGAAGTCCAGGAAGAGACACATGGAGTCCACCCACGGACAAACGAAGAGGAGTTTTCGATGCCCGGATTGCGATATTAATTTTAATAGTGAAAACTCTTATTACGAACATTTCAAGCTTCAGCATTCCAGGGAGTGCTCGTCCTGCAAACATTGCGGTTTAAAGTTTTTGTTCACGTCCCGTTTGAAACGGCATCTTGCTAAACATAACATGTAGGATTAGTACGTTTCTAGTCAGTGTCAGAAGACCGGGAGTTAAAAAGGATATTAATTTTGTAAATAATCGACTAATATACATTATGTTCCGTCGCAATATAAATTTCTGGTAAAACTGTTTTCATATATAATCCTGCTCTTTACCCACAACAAACAGTGTCCAAGCGACAAATACAGAAATCGTTTTCTTTTCTAGTGCTCACACAAATCGATGCGGTGAGGAGAAACGCCGAGGCGATTATAAAGTGCACAACCGCTTACCCATTCCGCGTGAATGACAAGTCGATACTTTGCGTATACTGCGGTGACTTGCACAGCGAACCTGCCCTGTTCCGACACCACATGGACACTGAACACGCCAAATTTAACTACCGCATGCCTTTTGAAAAACTACCCAAAACAGAATACGTAAAAGTAGACGTTAAGAACCTTAAATGTAGAAATTGTTCACTCGAATTACCATTAGAGCTAGCACTGACACATCTGAAAGAAGTACATTTTGTAAATGTACATGTCGAATCTCCTCTAGGCGTTATGAAATTTATTTTAAATAACGGCGATTGGAATTGCGCCGTTTGTCAAGTTAGTCATCCGTCTTTACTACATTTAAATAGACACACAATTACTCACTTCCGGAGCTACGTTTGTGAAATTTGCGGAAAATCGTACGTTGCTACCACTGGCTTGTTACAGCATGTTAGATCGAAACATGAGAACACTTACAAGGCATATTGCAGACGCTGTGGCATAGTATTCTCCTCCATGGAAGCTAAAGTGCAGCACCGAAAAACAGAAAAGAAATGCATGGCGCACTGCTGTACGTTATGTTCAGATAGATTTCCCACGTGGGAAATAAAGCAACAGCACATCTTAGATCACCATGGAATTGCAAAGAGGACGTATCAGTGCGCGGATTGTAACGTTACCTATCCCAGTCGCAGGGCGTTCAACGATCATTATAAGCTGTGCCACTCTCGCGACTGCATTGCTTGCACGCATTGCGGTCTTAAATTTGCAACGTCCACGCGTCTTAAGAGACATTTAAGCAGGAAACATTCTATGTGACTCGCTGCGGGTAGCCTAAGCTAAACTTTGAGTAATAGTTTCTTCTTTCTCATTTATTTGTTAGCGTTTTTTTTTGTAAGTATAATTATTTTTGACTACCATGTGACCATAGCCTTTACCATACTACGTGACCACTGCCTGTCTATTTATGAGTTTTTCTGACTTTACCCTGCTCCTGCACATTCGAATACCTAAGTAAGAAGGATAAAATTACACAAAAAAATCTATAGGGTTGAGGTTTATCCGAAATCGTCCATCTATAAGATAAGAAATAAATGAGATAATTTTAAACGCCTTTTTTGTATTGTTTGTCAACTAACTTGTATCAGGTTTTGTAAGCTGAAATTGTTTCTCGAATCAAGAACGCCTACGCTATGCGCCTTTAACTAGCAATCAAGTAACATTGCCGATTGCGGCAATCGACAACAGAACATCCACCTTCCGTGCAAATAGGAATTGAACTCTTCTCTTTTCTAGAATTAGTTGGAGCGAGCGTGGAGGCTGCCCAGCGGAACGCGCGCCTTATATTGACTTACTCCACGGCCTATCCCTTCAGATACTCCATGCCTAGCATGCAGGTGGAGTGCTGCCTCTGCGTCGACTCGTTCGACGACCCCGGCCTCTTCAGAGCCCACATGGACTCTAAACACGCCAGCGTTGATAAATCTAGAATCCTCGCAAAGAAAATATGCGGCAGCACGCGTGTCGATATAACAAACCTACGCTGCAAGATTTGCGTGACTAATTTTACCACCATAGACACTTTAGTGGTCCATCTAAACTTAATACATCGATTGAATATTGACGTCAATCACCACGGGCTAGTGCCGTTGCGTCTGGAGAGAAATCATTTTCAGTGCCTTATTTGCTCTAAACTATTCACAGGCCTCAAACAACTTTGGAGGCATTCGGGCTCGCACTTTTCCAAATATGTCTGCGATATTTGCGGAAAGAATTTCGAAACAACGTCAGGTCTCCGTTTACACTCTAAATACAGTCATTCGACAAGTGAAATATGTAAACATTGTAAGAAGACGTTCCCCACAGCAGAAGCTAGAAAAGAACACATTAGAGCAACTAAAGCGTGCCAACCTTCTATATGCCGTATATGCAACGAACGGTTTCTTCACTCGGAGATGAAAGAGAAACACTTGGTCAGTGTCCACGGGAAAGAAAAGAAAACTTTCTCATGTACAGAATGCGATAAAGTTTTCCGGTACCGGACGTTGCTGTACGTTCATTTCAAAACCACCCACACCAACGAAAACAAATGCCTGTACTGCGGAAAACAGTTTCCAACTAAACCCTCTCTCCAAGAACACGCATCGAGGCACCATACTGGAGAACGACCATTCGTTTGCAATGTATGCACCAAGACATTTGTGGACAAACAGTCGCTACAACGGCATTTGATCACCCACGATGACAGTAAAAAGTTTGCTTGTCCCGTTTGCAGTAGGCTCTACGTCAGGAATTACAAGTTGAAGCTTCATATGGCAAAACATCATCCTGATTTAGATAAAACTTGAAGTTTTATATTATCCGAAGCGTCTTTCGTTGAGTATCCATACGTCGATGTTTTTTTATATTGTAGGATTAAAAACGCATTGAATAATATCTTTATGCTCACGTTAATTATTTTCATCCTATCATTTAATTCAGGATTTCCCAATGTAATAGCGCACTGATTGTGTGTGATACATTCAGTCTCATTTTCACATCGCGACGGGGCATGAAAGTACATCCTTTTTTATTTAATGTAATGATATACATATAACTTGCCGTGTCTAAAACGATCGAAATTAGTAACATTATTTCAGTGTTTAGGAAATATACCCCAATGTTACGAAATCGACTATGACTAATCCTTTTGTGCTTTCATGCAGACTGATGCTTTCATTACTCATTATATTACCGGCACAGACCCGTTGAAATGACATAGTACTTATTTCTTTAACGTTACAAATAAGAGCAAATCTTTCTTATTTTTAGGTGTAGAATCGAAGAGCTTGGAGGCCGCCAGACAGAACGCGATTATCATACTGAAATATTCCTCCGCCTATCCGTTCCAGCAAACGGCTAACACTCTGCGGTGTGTTTTCTGTTTAGACGTTTACGAAGACCCACGAGAATTTAGAGAGCATATGGATTCCCAACACGCAAATAAAGACAAATCAGAAAGCGTCCCAAAAGAATCCGACCTTCTGATCCGAGTAGATATCACAGACTTGCGCTGTAAAGTCTGCGATCATAAACCAGACAATTTAGAACATCTGGCTGTACATTTAGCTGAGCATGATTTTGATATCAATATCTCCGAACAGACTGGCCTAGTGCCTTTCAAGCTCGATAGTAATCGCTTCGTCTGCGTTGTATGTGAAAAGGCTTTCCCTGGTTTCTATCAACTGTCCCGACATACTGTAACACACTTCGGAAATTTCTTCTGCGAGCTGTGCGGAAGCAGTTTCGGGACGCATTCCGGTCTTAAGTATCATGAAAAATTTACGCATTTCGCACCCAAGTTCACTTGTAGAGTCTGCATGAAATCATTCCCGACTCGAGATGAGAAGAAAGCGCACATTCGTCAAAACACGCCGTGTATGCCTGCTAAGTGTTATATTTGCAAAGAACGTTTCCCCACTTGGCAGATCAAGGAGCAACATTTGATAGAAATGCATGGCAAACCAAAAAAGACTTTTCCTTGTACTGAATGCGACAAAGTTTTTGAGCACAGATTTCAGTTGTACCAGCATTTTAAAACCATACATACCGACGATCTTATTTGTCAATATTGTAACAAAAGATTTAACGTGCGAATTACACTTAATGAACATATAGCTATGCACGAGGGTAAGAAAGATTTAAAGTGTTCAGTTTGCCAAAAACCTTTTAGATATTCCAGAGGGCTTAAAAGACATATGGAACTTCATAATAGGGTTACTTATTCTTGTGATGTTTGTGAGCGTACGTTTTTATTGAAAACTAAACTTGCGAAACATAAATGTAGCGGTCCTCGACGTAAAGCTAAACGCGTGTCTTTAAGGCCAAAATCCAAATTAAATGAATAAATTATATTTCATTGATCAACGTTGATATATACAAAACTTCCTAGTTATCGTTTGCAAAAGCCGTGACTTACCAAACTCGCTCCGCCAACTACATTTTATCAATAAATTTGAGCGTTCTAGGAATTGGTGAAGAACTGAACCCTTCTCTTTTCTAGACTTGCTTGGATGGAGTCGGGACGCCGCTAAGCAGAACGCCCAAATTATATTGAAACACTCGACGGCGTACCCATTTCTGCAATCCTCTTCATCTTTGCGGTGCTGTTTTTGCAGAGACAATTTCAACGATCCCAATATGTTCAGGGCGCACATGGACACCGTTCATATGGGCGTGGACAGGTCCAAGTGTAACAAATCCAATTTGGATACGCAAACTCGTGTAGACATCACAAACCTTCGTTGCATTAAATGTATAAAGGTGTTCTCTTCCATAGAAACTCTAGCTAAACATCTACATGACGAGCACGAACTCAAAATAGAGTTGAGCCAAAGTTTAGGACTAGTGCCGTTGAGGCTAGAGAAAGACCGGTTCGAATGCGTTGTATGCTCTCAGAAATTCACCAGCACGACGCAAGTATCCAGACATACAGGGACCCACTATTTTAGAAACATATGCGACATTTGCGGAAAAAGGTTTGAGAGTCGAAGAGGAATTGATAGTCACGTCAAAGCACGACATACGACCAGGTCCTTTTACTGTAGGAAGTGTAAACATTCATTTCCGACACTGGAAGCTAAGAAGGAACATATGCGCCTCAATCAGTCATGCTTACCTTTTAGGTGTAGTATATGTAAAGAACGGTTTCTATTTTGGGAACGGAGAGAGGACCATTTGGTTGAAACTCATGGTAAAGAGAAGAAACTATTTCGTTGTACTGAATGCGAAAGAGTTTTTGAACGGCGCACTCTGTTATATTTTCACTTTAAAGCTGCTCACACTGAAGATCACAAGTGTACGTACTGCGAATTAACTTTTGCTACGAAACGAGACTTGAGAGAGCACACGCACCAACACACAGGGGAGAGGCCGCTAAAATGCCACGTTTGCGACAAATCTTTCACCAGAGACAAAACTTTAAAACAGCATTTAGTAATCCACGACGACAGCAAAAAGAAAGTTTGCTCAGCGTGCAGCCGGCTCTTCACCGACTTCAAAAAGCTTAGAGTTCACGTTGAGAAACATCATCCTGAAATTTATCAACAAGAGTTTGGTAGAAAACGACAATGATCCTCGTTAGATTTGTCTACAGTTGTGTTACAACTGTATATGATTTGCTTGCACCAGATCCGAGCAGTTGGTAAAATTTTAAAATGATGATGCTGTACATGATTTATTTACTAAATTGCGTAATATCACTCTAACAAGAAACGATCAAATCGTACGACATGCGCTGAAGAATTCAGATACGAACTTTCAGGAATAATGAAGCTACGCCCGCGCCCCAGCATATGAGACTGCTATTAAACTCCATTTAAAATACTGCTTTACCATCTATAAAAAATAAGCATAAGAAGCTCGCTAAGAATGACAGAGGGAATTTCTTTTGTTCTAGATGAACAAGCCGCCGCGAGACAGAATGGCCTGATTGTCATCAAATACACTACGGCGTATCCGTTCAAGATTCCAGAAAACTCCATGGTTTGCGTGTACTGTTGCGATACGTTTGATGACCCGCGCGACTATAGAAAACACATGGAAACCGATCACAAGAGTTTCAAAGCAAACCACGCTTTTATTCATTGCAGTCAAGGCTTTGTAAAAGTAGACATCACTGATTTTAAATGCCGTGTTTGCGGAGAATCCTTGCAGAACTTGGATTCTGCTGCAAAACATCTTAAAAATGCTCATACAAATCCTATAATCAATTTAGATTTCGATGTAGGTTTGCAGCCGTTTAAACTTGTCGACAATATCAATTGGTCATGTGTCACTTGCGGTACTAAAGCATTTTCGTTACGTCACCTAAGCAGACACACTCAGCTACATTTTTCGAAACTAGCTTGCGAATTTTGCGGCAAATGTTTCCCTACAGCGGGATCATTGCAGCAACACGTTAAGTTTGTCCACTTTGGCGATGAACGGATATGCAGAAAGTGTAAAATGACTTTTAGTTCGGCGGAAGAAAAAAACGAACACTTATCGAAATTCATAAAGTGCCGACAGTATTGTTGCTCTGTTTGCGGCGATCGCTTTAAAACGTTAACAGATAAAGACGCCCATATGACCGAGAAACATGGAGCACCTGTCAAAACCTTTCCTTGTCTTCGGTGCAAAGAAGTATTCACGAAAAAAAACCGACTTTCCGACCATTTCCAAAATAACCATACTGAGGAGAAATTTATATGTCCGTATTGCGGAAATCGATATAGACATAAAAAAAATTTGGCCCGTCACATACTTGTGCACACGCAGGAGAAATCTTTTTCATGTGAATATTGCCTAAAAACGTTTCACAGGAAGTCGACTTTAACGGAGCATATGTGGATACACAGCGAGAATAAACGATTTCAATGTACGACGTGCAATAAGCACTTCAATCAGAAAGTCAGTTTCAGAATGCACATGAAATCACACCATCCCGATCAAACCGCTTCCTAAATGTTTATCCAACAAAACGTGTTGCCTTAAATAACCTAAAACTTTTCTTTTGTTTTAGAAAATGCGTTCGACATCGCGAGACAAAACGCCGAAGTCATAATAAAATATGCAACAGTATATCCATTCAGGCTTCCGCGGAATGATTTCGTGTGCGTCTATTGCTATGAGCGATGCGTAGATTCGGCCGTGTACAGAAAGCATATGAACAAAGAACATCAAACGTTTAATATACGCATGGCTTTCTTGCATTGCTACGAAGACTATATAAAAGCAGATTGCACAGAATTACGTTGCCGTGTTTGTTTAGAAGCCTTTACTGACTTAAACGAAGTTGCTAGTCATTTACGTGTAAAGCATTCCCTTAAAATCAACGAAAGGTTTGATTTAGGAATACAACCTTTCACTTTTCACGACAACAAACTCGCTTGTGCAGTTTGCCAGGAGAAGTTCCCTTGTCTTCGCAGTCTTAGCCGACATATGCCATCTCACTATCTCAAATTCACTTGTGAGACATGTGGTAAATCGTATACAACTGTAAACGCGCTACAAAACCATTTCAAATATGTACACCCGGCAGAAGGAAAGATATGTAGAAAATGTCTATCGAAGTTTTCTTGTGGTTTAGACTTGAAAAAACATGTCAGTGAATCCACATCATGTTGGCCGTACGTATGCCATTCGTGTGGTGAAAGATTCCTAAGTTGGGATATTAAAGGGGTCCACGTTAATCAAGTACACGGGGTTCCGAAAAAGACTTATCCCTGTAACGAGTGTGGGGATATATTTCCTAATAGGAAGAAAATCACAGCTCATTTCAACGTTACGCATTCGATTAACAAAGTCACGTGTACTTGCTGCGGTATTTTTTTTAAGAATAAACGTACTTTAAAGAAACACATGAGTTCCTGTCAGTTACAAAGTAAGGCTCACATCTCCAACTAACTGCTCTGTATTCTGTTACTTGTTTCTGACGTTATCGTATC
Organism: Acleris holmiana; assembly: GCA_949316455.1. Classification (NCBI taxonomy): domain Eukaryota; kingdom Metazoa; phylum Arthropoda; class Insecta; order Lepidoptera; family Tortricidae; genus Acleris; species Acleris holmiana. The sequence goes on along the minus strand of OX438789.1, from coordinate 9,580,294 downwards.
GATTTCCGAAGTAAGTTTAAACATATTCGTCCTTTAGCTGTTATATCCGTATGTTGTTAAAACGGCACAGAACAATCGAATGACGAAGGGCATTTCTTTTTGTTCTAGACAACGATGCCTATCTCAACGCAAAACGGAACGCCGAGATAATCGTGAAATATTCCACCGCCTACCCATTCAGGCTTCCAGAGAATTCCATGGTTTGTGTGTACTGCTGTGAGAGTTACGATGATCCAAACTTGTATAGGAAACACCAGAGCGATGAGCATAAAACGTTCAAGGTTCGCATGGCCTTTGTCCATTGCAGCGAAGGTTTTATTAAAGCAGACTGCACTGACCTACGGTGTCGGCTCTGCGCAGAATCATTCGAAACGTTGGAAGCGGTTGCTAGCCATTTGCATTTAGAACACGACTTAAAATTAAAGCTTAATTTTGAACTAGGCATGCAGCCGTTCAAACTTGAAAAAGACAAGCTCCTATGCGCGATATGCTGTACAAAATTCCCTTGCATAAGACAACTGAGTAGACACACGCAATCCCATTTCCTTAAATACACCTGCGATACTTGCGGAAAGTCCTACGCAACCATAACAACTTTAAAAAATCATATACGATTCTCTCACGCGGGCAACGAACGGATCTGCAGAAAGTGCAGGATGACATTTTCAACTTTAGAAGCAAAAAGGGAACATTTAAAGCTTTCCTCTAAATGCTGGTCGCATCTTTGCATGTTTTGCGGAGAACGGTTCATGACGTGGACGATGAAACAAAGCCATCTGATGCAGGTCCACGAAAGACCAAAGCGTTTACATCCTTGCCCTGAATGCGGCGAAATATTTGCCGATAGGAAGAAATATCGCGTGCACTTCAAAATATCACACACCGATGATAACTTTACCTGCTCTTGTTGTGGTTCTAAATTCGACACGAAAAGAGCCCTCGAGGAGCACAGAGTCGTACACACGAAGGAAAAGTTGTTTCCGTGTAGCGTATGCTCCAAAGCGTTCCCTAGGAAAAAGAACTTATCACAGCACATGTGGGTTCATAGCGAGTATAAGAGGTTTGAATGTGGGCCGTGTAATAAGCAGTTTAATCAGAGAGTCAGTTGGCGAACGCATATGAAGTCCTACCATCCTGATTCGGTGGATTTTGACGGCAAACAAATGATCAGCGATAAGCTTAAAGTACGGTCTCTAACGTTTCTAACAGATTTTAAGAACACGTAGTAATAATTTTGTGAAATTAAATTGATGAAGGTTAAAGTGTTGTAAAATCAATTGTAGGCTTGGTCCGATTATAATTTCGCAAGAGCTGTTTAAAAAATGTTATTGGTTATTGAAGATTTATACAATTTTATTTTTGAGTAATTTTATGGGAGCATTCTTTAAGTCAAAAATAAAGTATTTTTTCCAATAAACTAGTGTACTAACTCGTAGCATTTTGAAGATAATCAATTATTACATTTAATTAATAATTTACGTAAAAAAATATATAAAAGATTCATAATCCATAAACAAACAGTGGCTGTTGTTCAAACTTAGCCATAGCAAGATGATATCGAAATGATCAATTATAATTTCTCCGTATGCTATCTTTGCTATGACTGGTTATAGTTCCCGTCATGTACAAAGACCGCTTAGTGACAATGGAGAGGATATGTTTGCGCATGGGTACTCACGAAGTACAGTCGCCAACAAATCGCGTGCGCGCATATGCTTCCCAGCGGAGTGTTCCCCGTCCCGCCCTTGCATACTACCTATTTCGTCGATAAATACGCGATTGCACAGGTACATCGCCAGCGGCCTTTTTACGTGACGGGAATTATAAATTGTCATCGGTACGGTTTCTAAAAATGGTCTCTAGGTTACCGTTTCTAGACCTGCAATTTGACTTTTGATGAAGTAACTCCTTTGTCTGGTTTTCTCTTTCAGGCTAGCCAACCGTTAATGTTGTATGTAATTTTGTTGTGCTATTATACGAAGACGTAATACTTTACGTATGTGTGTGGATGGAAGGACCAAAAAGTTGGCCACGCTAACTCGCTCAATTAAATTTTCTATGAAACTTTTCCGTTGAACGTTTTTCACTTTTGTTGTTTGTATGGTTAACTACGCTTAACTATGGTCCAACTATTTGGTCCTTACCCGGATGTCATATTTGACACTTTTATTTAACTCAATTTCCCTTTTATAATAACCGTTGACGTAATATTTAATTATGATATTCTTAAAAGATTTTTTTAAATCTATACCATTTTGTTTTTGTTGTACAGAATGATATGCAGAAATTACTCCAAATAAAACAGAACACGACTTGTGTGTGTATTTGTATATATATTATAATTTGATATTCGACTAAATAATAATTACTTATTATGAACATTTCACTCACAATTATTTTTAGTTAAGTTGTTAATTTGTTTTAAACGCTTTATTGATGAAACATTGGAAATTTGTTTTTTAGATTGTATTAACGTTATTTTTATTTCTCGTGAAAAATACTGGAATGTACATAAAATTTTATAATAGTATTGTGTAATTTCTTATGATTGGAATGTTAAAGTGGAAACTTTTACTAAGAATATAGATCAGTTTTGGGATTGGAATAAAAACACAAATTCAAACTTGAAGTCGTAGAATAGAATAGTTAAAAACTATTGGAAAACATTGGATGTTATATTTTATGTTTGAAATAAATAATATCTTAGTCAATATTGTTTTAAATGGTTGTTACCCTTAAACTTTCCTTTGTCACCACTAGGTCGATCTATAAGTTCTTAAGGTTTAGCCAAATAAAACTAACTTATGTATATCACTACATCATGCACTCTTTGGTTTGTTGTTGTATTAGGTATATATTGTTACTAGAGTTTTTCTGCTGAACGGAGCTCAGGGCCCAAAACCGCTGTTTCGTGGAAATAATGAGTTTTCATAACATAAACATTTTCATTTTACATACATACACCTTCACGCCCACAGAACTATATCGAGATAGAAGGAAAGAGTTCGTCGTTTTATATGAGAACCGAGCGTGTAACATTTTGCGTAGGCACTTTGACGTCACGCGAGTCTTTTATTGATGTGTACAACATACACAAAATCGTTTCTAATCTGTGGTGTCATCGATCGCAAGTCGCAACGGAAGAGCGTCAGCAATGCCACTAGGGAAAGTATTTTATTTACTTTTCGACGGTTTTTTTCCTTCAAGCGTTAAATTTGTTTGTCTTTTTCTTTTATCATTTGCCTTGCGTTATTCAATTGGTTCATAATTTTTTCTTCTTTGGTGTATGAATTAAAGTTTCGTCTGATGTGGATGGTTCATTAATATTCTGTTAGTGTAATATATGTTGAAATATAATAATTTATAGTAAAATCACTTTTTCCAGCTTTCTTTTCCTTGGCATGGTCTTGATAGAGTCCTTCTCTGAAGAAGGTGATCCTTTTATCTGTAGCATAAAAAATACTATGTCTGTAGCATAAAGCGCGCGTGAGCGCACGCACACACACACACGCATACACACACACACACACACACACACACACACGCACGCACGTACACACACACACACACACACACACACACACACACACACTCATTGTGACGGAAATGTCTATAATCTATAGTCGGATAAGCTGTACTGATTATTCGCCGGTACTTTGATTGGCCAGTAGGTAATCTTTGTGAAAATGTACAGAACAAATCCGGCTGTGTTTTGTAGGAAACCAGTTTTATCGACCCGTTGCTTCTATCCATCTATTCTTTATAATAGGATCTTTTGGAAAACTGAAACAAAATTGCAAACTATACTTAATTATTATCCTTTTGGCAAAAATATTTCATTTTGACTACTACTTCATCTCACGGCTACATAATAGTAAAAAAATCATTTTTGGGACAAGTTTTTGCTGCCGACTGTACTTTTTTTTCAAAATCTTTATCTGCTTATCGAGACAATCTACGTTAAGAATAGCGGAGATCCTGTCGCCACCTTCCATCATCAGATCATCTCTTAGATACCATAATATTGCATTGTCATTGAGTTTACATATATGGTCCAAATTTCAGCCCATTCCGTTAACGGGAAGTGGGTCAAATTTAATTTGCAAGATTTGACCCATACATACATACATACTTACATATGCATATACATACATTGCAAGTGAAATAAACGCTTGTAAAAATAATTATCATTTTTTCTGTTTTCAAAATTTATTTTAATCGACTAAGAAATCGGCATTGAAAATCGCCGGGTACAACACTATACCTTACTTTTGACAGAAAAATGAGAAATCAACCTTGAGCGCGTCTCGACAAGTGCTCGACAGTTTGGATTGGTTTATTTTCTTTTCTGGTTTTCAATGCATGCCAAGTCTGGCGCGTCAAATTAAAGCCGCAATGGAAAAGTAGCAGTAGACACGGACTCGCCCGTTAGTGTTTATATGAAATTAATACTATGCAACAAAATAAATTGTTTTATAAATAATAACGGATATTTTAGGGAAAAGAGTACTTACCTATAAAAAGAAATATCTTGATTCACAGCTTCTACTTTTTTGGTGGTGTTTAAACAGTTTATTATCGAGCAACAGGGCATTTTGTTTTTAAATTCGAACGTCACACACGGAAAGCGGTCGAGAGCGGACTGAGCATCGCGGCGAGCAATGCAGTCCTCAGAACCTCTTTTCGGCACGCGAGGTACATACACTCTTTCCTTCTATCTCGATATAGTTCTGTGTTCACGCCTCCATGGAAGGCTAATCTACAGAAATACCAACACCTCTAATAGTAGTTTATAATTCTGTGACCAAATTTTGTATAAACACAGATTAAGATGTTTACCAGTGTATTAGTGACAGGTTGCTAGCCCATCGTCTAACAGTACTAAGAGCCTTTATTCCGTTAGTTATCTCTTACAACATCCACAGGAAGACATGAAGTGGCACTATTCTAACCCGGCAACCACACGGACACGCATTCAATGTCTTATTAATATACACGTTTATAAGAAATATCTTTCTTTTTAAATCTGTCAGAAATACGTAAGAATTTTCTGCAAAATTATTTTCTAAGTGGTTTCAGGTTTGATCCGTTATTCCGAAAGAAACTGTGTTTTGATATTATAAACCTCTATTATCAGCTCATACTAAGTACTGGCATTAGATATCTTAACTGGACTCGAACTCAGCTTATTAAGCAAGAGATATGGAGAGATTTTGAAATTAATATTATCGTTGGGGTGTACAAGCAGAACTTCAGTTTTTTTTTGCAATGTACTGATATCGGTATTTATAATGATACAACGGTTAACCATTGACAACTAACTTTTATTCTATGAATAGACACTGACATTTACATTGTGGCCACCAGATGGCTTTACAGTTGGTACTGTTGGTAGTATGTATTTTGATATAAATTTAACATACCTCCTTATCAAAATAAAGTACATACTAACATATTTAGAACAAAAAATAACTTATATACTATTTCTTATACTGCCTAATACCCATTAACTCTACAAATTTATAATGTTTAGAGGCACTCAAACTTTTGGTCAATATATCAGCTGGCATATCAGCTGTAGCTAAATATTGAATATTTACAAAATTTCTTTCTACGGCTGTTCTTACAAAATGATACTTTATGTCTATATGTTTTGTTCTTTTGTGAAATAAACAATTCTCTGTGAGTCTTTGGGCGCTTTGATTGTCATTGTATAAAGATATGGGTAAATCATCCCTACATTGTAACTCTGACAAAATATTTTTTAAATAAACTGCTTCTTTACTAGCCTCACAGACTGCAACATATTCTGCCTCAGTACTTGAAAGGGCGATAGTTTGTTGCTTCTTACATTCATGTGACACTATACTACCTGACATCACAAAAACATAGCCAGTATAGGACTTTCTATCAATAGGGTCTGATGCCCAATCAGCATCTACATAACCAATTAAATCAGAATTATCTTTTACATAATTTAAACCATATTGCTTTGTGCCTTGTAAATACCTTAAAATGCGTTTAGCATGTAGCCAATGCTTTTCACTATAATTATTATTAAATTGACTCAAGTAACAGACTGCATATGATATATCAGGACGTGTTAATATAGACAAGTATAATAAACTTCCTATCAGCTGTTGATAAGGATATTTAGCACAACTAGTAACACTCTTTTCAAGTTTTAAATTTACTTCCATTGGTGTACTTATAGATTTACAATTCTGCATACCAAATTTATTTAACAGGAATTCAACAAATTTTTCTTGGTCTGCAGTAATAACATTGTTTTTTCTCCTAATGTGCATACCTAAACATTGTTTCACTTCTCCTAAATCTTTAAGTTTAAACCTTGAACTTAATTCCTTCTTTAGGTATTCGGTTTCTTTAGTACAGTTAGAAAAAACAAAAAAATCGTCAACAAATAATGCCACATAAGTCTTAACATTATTATTTTGCTTTATAAACAAACAGGGCTCATACTTAGAATTCTTATATCCAATTTTATGTAAACACTCTGTCACTCTATCATACCAGGCTCTAGCAGATTGTTTTAGACCATAAATTGCCCGTTTTAACTTTAACACTTTATTCTTATTATCTTGGCAAACAAAATTTACAGGGAAATTCATGTAAACATTTTCAGATAAATAACCATTAAGGAACGCTGTGACAACATCAAGATGAGTTATTTTTAAATCAAATTTGACGCTCAATGCAAATAGTAATCTTAGGGTAGAGTATCTCAATACCGGGGAAAAAGTCTCTTTATAATCTATTCCAGCTTTCTGCGTAAAGCCTTTTGCAACTAGTCTTGCACGGTATCTTACCTTATTCTCACTATCCTCTTTTTTTAAACACCCACCTGCACTGAACCACTGTCATGTTCCTGTCTGTCCACTACTTCCCATGCCTCATTTTCTTCAAATGATTTAAATTCTTCCTCCATAGCATTACACCATTCTTTAGATTCTGGCCCATTCAAAGCATCTTCAAGTGTTATCTGGTCATCATAGGAACTGCACTCTGCTGAGACACACACTGAGCTATAGCCATACCTTTCTGGCCTTTTTCTGATTCTCTTATTCAAAACCGGTTCATCTTGATGTATTTCTGCTATATCTTCTAATTCACTCCTAGTTACTGAATCGAGGAATTCATCTGAAGTTGAACTATTTGAAGCAATTTCTTCTTCTAAATAAGTACTGTCATACCTTACTGTATCCTGAGATGAATCCATGTCTGTACATAGTGTACTGTTATCCATTGTACTATCTGTACCGACATCTTCTGACTCTTCTTCCACAGTAGCTTGCATCATATCTGAGTCATTGTTAGCCTCCATTATAGTAACGTCTCTACTAATAATTATTTTGTTAGTCACTGGATTATACAGCCTGTAGCCTTTAACTTGGTCACTATAACCAACAAAATAATGTTCAAGTGCTTTCTTATCCCATTTTAACCTTCTTTGTTTAGGAACATGCACCATAGCTTTACTTCCAAAAATTTGTATATGGTTTATGTCTGGCTTTTTACCTGTCCACACCTCAAATGGAGTTTTATCATTTAATCCTGAAGCCACAGATCTATTTTGTAAATAAACCGCTGTATGGACAGCTTCTGCCCAAAACTTTTTGTCTAATTTAGCATCGAACAATAGACACCTTGCCTTTTCAACTATAGTTCTGTTGAACCTTTCACATAGACCGTTTTGTTCAGGTGTATAAGGATTAGTGCGTTGATGTATTATCCCAGACTGTTTCAGGTAATTCTCCATCTTATTTGAACAAAATTCAGTGCCATTATCTGTTCTCAGCACTTTAATGGTAGAATTGACTTGCCTTTCAACCATAAGCTTGAACTCCTTAAACCGTATGAAAACCTCGTTTTTGTTCTTTAAGAAATAAACAAAAGACATTCTGCTGTAGTCATCCACAAAGAGTAAAAAGTATCGCGACAAACCAACGGACTTGATTTCCATTGGGCCACACACATCTGCATGGACCACTTTTAGCACTTCCTGGCTTCTATTACTACTTATTGGAAAAGGTAACCTGGTTTGCTTGCCTTCACAGCACACTTTGCAGTTCAACTTACTAGCGTCTGCCTTATCACTGCATACCAATCCATCTACTGCACCATTTTGCATAGTATTCTGATGATTTCTGTTGATAAGGCCTAGCCTTCTGTGCCACACTATACTTGAAGTTGTTGCTGAAGCCGCAAGCACACTTTCTGCCTTTAAGTTTAATCTGTATACTCCGTTTACTAACTCAGCCCTGCCAATTACCTCATTCTGCTGATTCTTGATGAAACAAACTCCCTTCTGGAAGCTCACTGTATTACCACTTTCTATCAGTCGGCTAACGGACAACAAATTTGTCGTGAGATTTGGAATACACAATACGTTTCTAACAATCACATCAAACTCTGAGTTGTCAACCACAGTTGTAATCCGCGTGTCTCCTGTACACAGCACAGGCATCTTAGTTTGATTCGCAACTATTATTTCTGTCGTTGTTAGGTTAAACGACTTATTTATAACATGTTTATCATTAGCTATCATATGAGTACTCGCTCCTGAATCGATGTACCAGTCAGTTTGAGCAAATTTTCCGCTTAAAAATACTGCACTGAAAGCGTTGACTGGTTTTTCTTTTAATAAAGGACACTGGCTTTTAAAATGACCCACTTGTTTACATTTGTAGCATTTAATGACTTAATAATGATTTTAGTTTCTTCCAAACCTCATGCACTGTTTTTTCACTTTTGATATGCACGTATAAGGAAGAATCGATCGTCATTATTAGTTTCGCCTTTGCTTTTTGATTTTCGGTCGCAACTGTCGCACTCTCGGCCACCGCCGGCGCCGCCGCCTTGGTAATATCGACGCCTTCCAAAATTAAGAAATTTTCCACCGCAAAAGCCCACTCATCATAGTTTTCACGGCCCTTGAGTTTTGGGACATTCACTATATAATTTCCTGCCATAACACTTGAATTTACTACAACTTTTTAGCTAAAATACGAGACTGAGCACATAACCTATAATGATACAACGGTTAACCATTGACAACTAACTTTTATTCTATGAATAGACACTGACATTTACATTGTGGCCACCAGATGGCTTTACAGTTGGTACTGTTGGTAGTATGTATTTTGATATAAATTTAACAGTATTTAATGGGGTAAGTCTGTTTAATACCTACGTCATACAAAATTAGACTATCTGCGACAACTTTTACAAAATCTGTAACCGTTGTAAGTATAATCGCTGAGCGTTTTCTTTTACCTTTCTCAACCAACCAATAGCAGAAATACTAAAAGCTTCTACTAGTTTTTTTTAACCCTTTATAAGGCAGACGCGATTTAGCGAGCACATATACCTGTATATTTAGAATTTCAACCATAAGCACTACACAATATGATACATATTCTGTTGTATTTATAGAAAAAAAACTTTCTTTTAAAATATTCCCTAGGAAGTGTCAAACATGGGACTGTACTTAACTTTCACGTAGCATAAAATAGATATTACATTACTGCTTATATGTAGGCCTATGACAGGCGTGCACAACATTCAAATATATTATTCATTTAAAGGTGACATGCAAAAATTTACTTATAATCATTGGCCAGAGGGGAAGGCTGCAAAAACTACACCGAACTGTAACATTCACTACAAAGAAAACAAAAAAGCATTTAAATACTTTAAACTTAAACTACTACTTAAACTCTAATTATACATAAACTAATTAGAGCCTTGGATTGCATCTATATTAATTAGGTTTTGATTAAAAGGATTTTGTAATTTCTTTTCAATTTTTTATATCAGTGACAGAACTTATGGACCGACTAGCTCCATAAATTTTTAAATCGAGCGGATTTAGAGCCGGTTTCCACAGTATTAAAATCAAAGCAGGCACGCATTAAACGGAAGTCAATCATAGAGAGCATTTCTTTTGTTTTAGACAAAAAATCGGTCTCCAAAGCCACCATCGAGAGACGAAACGCCGAGTTAATAGTCCAGTACTCGACCGCGTACCCATTCAGGCTCCCTGGGAAACTCCTGGTGTGCGTGTATTGCTGCGAGAGATACGAGGATGCATTGCTATTCAGGAAACATATGGATGAAGAGCACCAACAGTTCAAAGTTTGGATGGCCTTTGTCCATGTGTCTGACGGCGACTTAAAAGTTGACTGCACCGATCTCCGCTGCAGAATTTGTTCTGCACAAAAGTTCGCGAACCTAAAAGATGTAGCCGAACATTTGTTTAATTTCCACGATTATCCAATAGACCTAAATAATCATTTAGGACTTCAACCATTCACGCTATTCAAAGATACGCGGTACTGTGCAATATGTTCAGAGAAATTCCCCTGCTTACGAACTTTGAGCAAACACACCCAAACTCATTTCGCCCGGGTCACTTGTGAAACGTGCGGAAAATCATACTCCACTTCAGCGTCTTTGACCGCTCATCGGAAATTCTGCGACAAGGGAAACACGCCTATCTGCAGAAAGTGTCTCAAGACCTTCCCGACCCTACAAGCTAGGAAAGATCATTACGTTACTTCCGTATTATGTCGTCAACATACTTGTAATGTTTGCGGCGACAGATTTTACACTTGGAACCTTAAACAAAAACACATGGCAACTGTACACGGGAAGAAAAGGAAGGAGCATCAATGCCCAGAGTGCAAGGCTATGTTTAGCACGCGGTCCGCTTATGCGTTTCACTTTAAAATTACCCACACTACTGACTTCGCGCAATGCAAGTATTGCGGTAAAAAATTTGACTCCGTGTACAAACTTAAAAAACATGTTGTAGGTCACACTGGAGAAAAGTCTTTCGAATGCCCTGTGTGCTCTAAGCCATTTCCAAGGAGCAATAACTTGAAACAACACATGTGGATTCACATGGAGGTCAAGAGATTCGAGTGTAAACCATGCAGTAAGCAATTTACACAAAAGATAAGTTGGAAAACTCACATGAGATCTCACCATCCGGAACTCGATTTCTCTCAGCCGGAAGATGGCGATTCGAAATAAAGTAACAAGATCAAAGTTTTGTCACTTATATATATTTGTTATTGTAAAGTTGTTTTGTTAATTAGTACCTAACATTGCATATTCCAGCCATTTGGTTTGTTAAGTTATATATGGGTTTCACTAAAATTTAACCGTTTTGTTTTAAACGTCTTTTAATATTGTGGTGAAGTGGAATAAAGTATTGTTTTTATTACTTTCTTGTTTATGTCTTAATCATTAACCTTTCCCCCGAACTTTGTTACCGTTGCTAAAACAGTAAAAATATAAATGACATCAAACCATCAAGATTATTTCAAAGGAGGACTCCAGTCACAGGGCATTTTCTTTCTTTTTCTAGACACTGGAGAAATCAGTCGGCTCCAAACGGTGAAACGGAATGCCGAGGTAATCTTGGAATACTCGACCGTGTATCCGTTCAGGCTACGCGACAAGTCGATATTTTGCGTGTACTGCGACGATGAGTTCGAAGATCCAATGGAGTTCCGATCGCACGCAGAGGAATGCCATAGCTCCTTCGCCTTCACCCGGGCCTTCGCGTACAGCCTGCGCAACCAAGAGCACCTCAAAGTCGAGTGCTCCAACATGGGATGCCGCGTCTGCGAGATACCGTACGACTCACTCGAAGAATTGGCCCAACATATCTTCGACAACCACGATGACTCCAAGCTAAACCTAGCCTTCGATTTGGGCTTACAACCTTACAAACTTGAACAAGATAAATGGATCTGCTTCATATGTAACAAGAAGTTTCCTACTCTCACTAAACTGGGCAGGCATACGCCTACCCATTATAGAAAGTGTACTTGTGAGATTTGCGGTCGGACGTATCTTACTATTGAAGCGTTGAAGTACCATATGAGATGTAGCCATTCCGAAAATTACTCATGTCGGAAATGTTGGCAGGAGTTCGCTACGTTAGCTGAAAAGAAGACACACATCCGTAGTTCAAAGCAGTGCTGGCCATTCTGTTGTATATATTGCGGCGAAAGGTTCTTATCCTGGGAAAACAAGCAAAAACATCTTGTTGAATTGCATAATCGCCCTAAAAAGACCTACAAGTGTCCGGATTGCGATCAAATGTACGATTCTAGGAAGTTATTCTACACCCATTACAAAATAACCCACACTGATGAGACGTTTACTTGTTCTTGCTGCGGGCTAAAGTTTGGTAGCAAGAAGTCGTTAGAAGATCACAGAATAGGACATACCGGCGAGAAGCTGTTTAAATGTCATCTCTGCATGAAGGCGTTCCCTAGAGAGAAGAGCCTGAAGCAGCACATGTGGATTCATAGCAAGACTAAAAGATTTACCTGCCTTCTTTGCGAGAGATATTTTGCTCAAAAAGTTAGCCTGAAAGGGCACATGAAATCGCATCACCCTGAAATTACTATTGATATATAACTTGCTTAGAGCTGTGTTAATTACATCAATGATAACTATAATAAACGGTTTATGTCGTTTTCATTGTTTAAATTATATCAGTAGATCTTGCCGATAATTTAGTTTCATTTAGGTAGTGATCAGGAGTGACACTGACCAATTTCTTTTTGTTTTTAGGGTACACGTTGGAAATTCGCGGGCGTAGTGAGAGTGAGCAACAAAAACCGAAAATAATACTCGTTTACCAGACACCACAGCGGCGTAACGCCGAACTTATACTAAGATTCTCTACCGCCTACCCCTTTAAGACTAGGTTTACGCAAATACTTTGCGCGTATTGTCTTGATGAATTCGACCCTCTGTCCAACCTCCGCTATCACATGCAATCTGAACACCTTAACTCTGATTTTAAGAACGTATTCTACAGAACAAACGATAACTTAATTAAAGTCGACATTACTAACCTCAAATGTAAAATCTGCGAACTGACTATGAATGATATAGATACATTAATGAGTCATTTATCCACGGTCCACGAGAAGCCGGTCAAATTTAACGCACGTTTCGGAGTGCTACCGTACAAGGAAAGCTCCAGCGGGGAATGGCCTTGTGTGTATTGTCAAAAAACGTATTCCTCGTTTGCCCAGTTCAATCGGCATATCGGGTCGCATTTCATGAATTTCAGTTGCGACAAGTGCGGTACCACTTTTATTTCCGATCATGCTTTACGCGACCATCATCGTCAGGTGAAATGTTGTCGAACAGCATATAAGGCACGTAATGGTAAGGTTATGCGGTCTCGACGTAACGCTGAACTTATCCTCCAGTGGTCAACTGCTTGCCCTTTCCGAACGTGGAAGAGCAATTTTAGTTGCGTTTTCTGTCGCGTTCAAACTAGCGATCCGAGTGGACTCAGAAGCCACGTCGCGACGCACCACGCAGACTACCCCGTCCAAGACGCGTTTTACAGGAAACTTGGGAAAGAGTTCCTCAAAATCGATATAACTGATTTACACTGCAAACTCTGCTTTATGCCTATCGAATCTTTCGATGTTCTAACGAATCATTTAAAAAACGACCATCAGCAGCCTATTTCTGATGGCCAGCTAGGTGTTATACCTTTTAGACTAAACGATGGTTCTATATGGAAGTGTACTATTTGTCCGCATCAGTTTCAAGACTTCGTGTCGCTAAAGAAACATACGGCTGAACATTTACAGAACTATGTGTGCGATACGTGTGGAGAGGGTTTTATAACTGAATCCGCTATGATCGCACACACAAAGATACCTCACGAGAATAAATACAATTGCAGCCGGTGTGTGGCCACATTTTCTTCATTAGACGAAAGAAATCATCATGTGAAAACTCAGCATACAAATACACCATACATGTGTAACTATTGCAAAGATAAGCCTCGTTTTTCTAACTGGGAACTGCGCAAGAAACATCTAATGGAGGTGCACAACTATACCTCCGGCGCAGACAAGTATGAATGCGTGACTTGTCAGAAAACGTTCAAAACTCGCTCCGGGAAATATAACCACATGGCAAGGACACATCGAATGAAGAAAGACAACGAACTAAATTACCCTTGCCCGACTTGTCCTAAAGCTTTCACCACGAAATTGTTCTTGGATAAACACATGGCGAAGAAACATTTCAACATTTAATTCGCTTTAAATTTAATCAGATAAACATCCTACAAACTTTGACACCAAATTTACCATGGCATGGACCAAACTTACACCTTACGGACTTAGCGAAAATGTATTCCCGAACTGTGTAATGACCTCGTTCTTTTCTTTTTTAGGGCCAAAGGAAAAACCGGAACGTACTGAAAAAGAACGTAAATCGAAAAAGAGACTGTTCGAAAGATCTGTTAACCAGAACCCGCAACGACAAAATGCTGTACTGATACTTAAGAACTCTACCGCCTTTCCTTTTAAGACCCGGTTTAATAGGATTGTCTGTTCGTACTGCCATGACGAGTTTGAGCCTATGACAGCGTTGAGGAGCCATATCAAAACAAACCACGCGAACGCTGATTACAACAGCGCTTTCTACAAGGTAGTGGACGATTTGAAAATAGATATATCAGAGTTTAAATGTAACCTATGCTCGCAAGACATTCCGAGCGTAGAAGTATTCATGAACCACCTGTTTCGTGACCACGGAAAATCCGTCAATTTTGACGTGCCTTTCGGAGTGCTACCTTACAGGCAGGGACCGACTGGTCTATGGATGTGTCTGGAATGCGATAAGACGTACTCCGAATTCTCCCAAATCAATGGTCATTTGAGAAGTCACGTCAAAATATTTACGTGTGAGAAGTGTGGGGCTACATTCTTGTCCGAACATGGTCTGAAACAGCATGAGCGCAATTTTAAGTGTTACAAAGCAACCTACAAACCCCGCTTCGGGAAAGCACTTAAACATCGTAGCAACACTGAAATCATCCTGCAGTGCTCTACAGCGAAACCATTCAGAACTTGGGGACAGAATTTCAACTGTGTCTTTTGTCGCGTGCAATCCAATGATCCGAACGGTCTACGCATGCACATGGCGTCACAACACGCTAACTTTAATATACAACACGTTTTTAGTAGAAAGTTAAGGAAAGAATTTCTCCAAGTTGATATCACTGACCTCCAGTGCAAACTTTGTTTTTTAAAAATAGATACTCTTGACGATCTTATCACTCATTTAAAAAATGATCACAAGCAGCCGATAAATGCGGACGTGCAGCCGGGAGTGATCCCTTTCAAATTAAACGACGGATCTCACTGGAAATGTGCTATCTGCACATGCGAATTCTCAGATTTCATTTCTCTAAAAAAACATACCTCGGAACACTTTCAGAACTTCGTATGCGACACTTGTGGCGAAGGCTTTATCACAGAATCTGCTTTAATAGCGCACACTAGAATACCGCATGATAACAAATACAGTTGCAGTCGATGCGTCGCCACTTTCTCGACGTTAGAAGAGAGAAACATGCACATAAAGACCCAACACACAACGCTGCCATACATGTGTGCACATTGTAAAGACAAACCTCGGTTTGCTACCTGGGAACTCCGCAAACGACATTTAATGGAGTTCCACAATTACAAGCCTGGTGCTGAAATGTACGAGTGTACTACTTGCCATATGAATTTCAAGACTAGGTCTCAAAAATACCACCATAACGTGAAAGCACATAGAACTAAGAAGGAGACAGAGTATGGGTATCCTTGTGGTAGTTGTTCTAGGGCTTTCGCTACTAAGATATCATTAGAAAAACACATTGCTAAGAAACACTTTCACGTCTGATGTTTCCTATACTGCAATCAACTAACACTTGAAATTTAATTTTAACTTTATCTTATTTTGTATGACAGAGATAATGAGAGTGATAATTTTAGTAATTTGAAGGATTTTTTTTGGGGATTGGATAAATCGGGTATAAGTGGATTTGAACTTGAGTTGAATCGGGAAGGTAAGAACAAGTAACATAACTTAAATGAAAAGATATTGCCAATTCGAGTCGAACGAATATTTAACTGAAAATTGTAATCGTGTATAATAAAAAATAGTAACCTTAGTGTAGTGTATTTACTGCATCAAAAACTGTCGATAATATTTATTATTTTAGTAAGTGATCTCTTATTTATTCGTAATCGCATTTGTCCTGTTATTTTTTGTGAATTGTGGACTTTTTATATTTAAGTACTTAATAAAATGGTTTGTTTCCATAAGTCAACCTCTAAACTAGATACGTATAATATTAGTAAGAATAGTTATTAACTGTGGCTAATCACTCGCTAAAAAGAAACTTAAGTTTAGTTTGAGCTTTTTTCTTTCTAAAATATAGGGTAACACACTTTATATGGCTGGTTAACTCGTAGTTCTTGAGACTTACTTTAAAATGGTTTTGCTGAAGTATCTTTGTAAAGTTATATTAAGTTTGCATTTAAGTACTAATTGCAATGAGGCAATAAAATATTTCGCATTTTTTGTATCAATCGAGTCGTTTAATTATGTAGAAGTTACTAGTTATTTGCAAACAGATAGCGTGAGCCACTATACATTAATTTTTTAAAGAAATTTCACAAAACACGATTAAAAGTTGAAGATATTTTTTCTGATATACTTCAAAATTTGTATTAGTTTCGAAAATTGAAAAATATACCATTTCGTCCCTATACTATCTCAACCTCGTATCGTATCTAATTGATCAGTAGGAAAAGCGCTCGTGTTCCAAGAAGTGTAAAGAAACTTTTCTATCAAACAATTCGATCAGATAAGAGGTTGAGAAAGCAAAGGGACGAGAGATGCATTTGCATTACATTTTTCAGATATGTGATATTTATAAGATTTCTTGAAAATCCTTTTTACATCGTTACAAAAAGCATCCTGTGTTCGTGTCTATGTAACTGACTAAATAACTAATACGCATACGCATTTAAAATATTAGTATTTCGTGATTTAATTTATGCTCAAAGGTTTTAGGACTAAATAAGTTTAAACCAATCTTGTTCTTAAAATTAATTCATTTAATACTGCTGTTTGGGTTGAGGTTTGAGACCGAATATAGTGTTTTTATTTATTGAATTTGATATTTGATATTAATCCTAAATTAATAATTAAAATACTTTTAACCAATATATTTAAATCCTGTGTAATTTAGAATTTCGTTATATACAAAAAATAATTATTGTTTCGTGTGTGTAATCAATCAATAAATAATATACTGTAAATAATTGTAAAAACTTAATAAAATATGGAATTTTTGATTAGCTTTTTATTCTACGACACCAAAACGGCCTTAATATTTTTACTCCAAATGTCTTCAAAGGCTTATAAATAAAATCTAAGAAGATATATCAAGAAATATGACACAATTTTTCTATTTTTAGGACGCGGCCATTCCAAACACGAGACTGTGATAAAAGTAGAGGCCACCGATGTTCCAATCGAGCATTTGCTTAAAGACAAGCCACGTTACCAGAGAAGTGCTCGGGCGGAGGCTAGGTTTGCCACAAAGAAAAATGCCAGCACTATCCTTGAATGCTGGTCCGTTAATCCCTTCAGATGGAAGAGAAACCAGTTCAAATGCGCTTACTGCGAAACCAGCTTCACAGATTGCAACCTTCTAAGGCAACACATAAGCACATGTTCCCCCCAACACAGCGTTAAAGTCATCTACAGCAAATTTAAAGAAATGTCCCTCATCAATATCGATGTAACTGACGCAGTTTGCCGTCTCTGCTCAATGCCGTACGCCGACGTGAAACAGATGCGAGAACACGTAATAGAACACGGATATGACTATGAAATTAACCATCCGGATGGTGTTTTACCTTTCTGCCTCGATAAAGAATCTTGGAAATGCGTTCTATGCCACGAGAAGTTCAATAATTTCTTGAAACTCTACGAACATATGAATGTTCATTACCAGCATTATATTTGCGCTACGTGCGGAAAGGGATATATGACGGCGCCTAGGTTGAGGAAACATTCAGAAGTTCATATAAGTGGGTCATTCCCTTGTAATGAATGTAGTAGGGTATTCACCATGAGGGCTGCTAGAGATTACCACAAGGCTCATGCACACGCAAAAGCTCCTAGGTATGAATGTCCTCAATGCAACATGCGCTTCGACGGCTACTATGATCGCATGAACCATCTCAATGAAACCCATAGCGAAAAAGAAGTGTCTTACAGCTGTCCTCATTGCGAACTTACGTTTAAAACATCAGGAAAGCGAGCCATTCACGTTCGAACCGTCCATTTCCCTCCGCAGCGTGATTTCAGATGTCCGTGCTGTGAATGGAATTTCAAAACTGCCTACGAGCTGAAACGGCACATGGTCAAACATACTGGAGAAAGGAATTACCATTGTAATGTGTGTGACAAGTCATTTCCAAGGAATAGGGCACTGAGGACTCACCTCAAGACTCATGATGACGCAAGTTGCAAATGGTGTGGTGCGTTGTTCAAACAGCGTTCTCAAATGATGACCCATTTGAGGGAAATTCATTCGGATATGTGTGATCTTGTTAACTTAGCCCCGGATAAGATGTAGTATTAGGTTGGGCTTTGTCAACTGATTGTGATGTATTAAAAGCTTTAAAATTTCTAAATTTATTTTTGTGTTCTGATACCTTCATAAATATTTATAACCTATAAACATTTATCAAAGATTTTTAAGTAGTCAAAAGAAATATTTGCATGCGGCAAAGGGGTGTTGATCGTTTTAGTAAAACGTATTGTTTTGTTTTTAGGTTCCGCTAGTGCGGACTCGGAGGCAAATGTAGGAGTTAGACGAGTTAGGAAGTTAAAGGAGAATGTTAGCGCGCGCCAAATGCGCAGGCGTCGCCGCGCGAACAACGAGTTGCCAGAGGAGTCTGAGAAACGCATAGCAAAAACAATGATGCGTAGAAACGCCATGACTCTTCTAGAATGTTCCACCGCTTGGGCCTTTCGCTGGTTTCATAGCGCCTTCTACTGTTCGTATTGCGACGCTAAGTTTGTAGACACCGGCCCGCTTCGTGAACACGTCCAAAACATCCACCTTAACCAACCGCCCACAAAAAAGATATTCGCCAAGTTAACTGAAAATAACATGGTTAAGATCGATATAGGGAATCTTAGCTGTAGGCTTTGCTATCATCCTTTAACTGATATAGACGATCTGAAAGACCATTTAGTATCTCTACATGGAAAGACTTTGAACTCAGACTACAGCGATGGTGTTTTACCATTTAAGTTAGATCAAAACGGATTCTTCTGCCAAAAATGCTTCTCACATTTCGTTAGCTTTTCAAAACTGAACGAACATATTAACACACATTATAAAAATTACGTTTGTGATTCTTGTGGCAAGGCTTTCGTGTCTAAATCAAGGTTTCGGACTCATGTACAGTCTCATGAAACTGGTAGCTTTCCATGCGGGGATTGTGATGAAGTGCTTGAGACGCGTGCGTCTAGAATGTGCCATAGATTGCGAGTACATAAGAAAGGCGTGCGTTATACCTGCCCCCGTTGCCCAGAAGTTTTCACGACTTACTACGCCAGAGCAAAACACTTAGTTGACGATCACGCTCAGCTCCAAAGAGACTATGGTTGCGCCGCTTGTGGAAAAACGTTCGAAACAAGCTGCAAAAGAGCAGCTCATTTCCGCACCGCCCACAAGCCAGTTGAAAAGCGATTTGAATGTCCACAATGCCACTGGCAATTTTATACCAATTCGAAACTTAGACGCCACGTCATGGCGCATGTCATCAACTAAGCTAAGTTTTTACCACCGAATGACAAACAGTCTGCGATCTCAATTAGTTCCTTTCTATTTTTAGGGCCCGGCGTCGTCAAAGCACCAGAACGCGACACGCCAATAAAAATTAAATGGAGGCGGAAACGAAGAGTGGTGGAGGATAAGGCGAATGCCGCTCTCATTCTAGAATATTCGAATGCTGTTGTGTTTAGATGGCAACGCGGGAAATTCATGTGCGCCTACTGTCCAGCGATTTGCGCAAATGTCAGCGATGTTCGCACCCACTCCAACATTCATAACAATAGACTTGACGTTTTCGAAAACCCTGAAGTGCGGAACTCGTTTCCTTTGCGAATAGACATAACTGACCTATCTTGTACTATATGTGACGATAAATTTAAATATTTAAAGGATCTTAAAACACATTTATCGGGATCACATTGTAAGGAATTTAATTCGGAATTTAGCGATGGAGTTGTACCGTTTGTGTTGACAGGGAAAGAATATAGATGCGTTCATTGCGACGTCCTATTCGAAGGATTTATGAGTTTATTCGTTCACATGAACAAGCATTACCAAAGCTATATTTGCCATACGTGTGGAAAAGGATATTCGGGCAAGCATAAATTGAGGGCGCATCAAATGTGTCATGAGTCGGGCCAGTTTCCATGTCCTAAATGCGCGGCAGTTTTCCCAAATAGAGTTGCTAAGAACAGACATATTTCCACCGTTCATGGTCCAAAAGAAAGATACCGCTGTCCCGTATGTGATGCACATTTTGATTCCTATCATTCTAGATTAAGGCACCTGGATAAAACACACGGTCAGAAAGCAGAGTATCGATGTAGTTTGTGTCCTTCTGTGTTTGGAAGTGGTACGTTAAGATATTCTCACATCAAATTAGTACATAGAAGGAAAAATGCTTCGTAGGCAAACTTCGTAAACAGTTCGTAAATATTTATGGAAAGTTTTCCAGAATCTCTATGAAAGTTTATATCGATGACGAAAAAATATGAACATTAAACGATTAAGGATTGATATATGATAATATTAAGTCAATCAGCAATTTAAAATCTCACCAATTCAACCCGTTTGCGCTAGTGTTTGATAGTGAATTTTCTTTTGTTTTTAGGGTCCGTCGACCTCGTACTTAAATGGAAACCGAAGCGCAAGTATAACGATCATAGAGACAACGCGGCTATTTTAATAGAATGTTCCAACGTGTGTCCATTCAGGTGGAAGAGAGGCGCGTTCACCTGCGCTTTTTGTCCCATCTCCTTCGGAGACTTTGGTAGCATCAGAGACCACGCGCTCGAACACCCTAACAGAGTAGAAGCTATGCGTCTTGCTCGCCCTTTAGACAACGTCAAAGTAGAAGTCAGTTGTCTACGCTGCGAACTCTGCTTACAACTCATCAAAGACGTTGAAACTTTGAAAGACCATTTGCTTGTAACCCACAACAAGCCCATAAGCAAAGATCATAGCATTGGCATCACTCCATTCTTAATCAACGAAAAAGACTTCCTTTGCACGCATTGTGGCGAACACTTTGAATTATTTTCAAAATTAAATACCCATATGAATCTCCATTACCCCAATAACATCTGCTTCCAATGTGGCAAAGCGTTTTCCGCAGCCCATAGACTCAAAGCTCATCTCATCATCCATGAAGCTGCAAGTAATCTTCAATATAAATGTTCTAAATGCAACGAAGTGTTCTCAACTCGGGCGTTAAAGAACAGCCACATGGCATTAGCACATGGGCCAGAATTTCGATACCGATGTCCTTACTGCAATGATTCTTTTTTAAGATATGCGGATAGGGCGAAACATCTAAAGGTCGCACATAACACAAAAGTTGAGTACCCTTGTCACCTATGCAAAGCTGTTTTCGCTATGTGCAATCAAAGGACTAAGCACATTCAGCAGGTACACATAAGACATAAACAGTTTTTTTGCGCGTTATGTCCTTACCAATTCGTCACAGCTGCCCAGCTGAGGAATCATATGGTAAAACATATAGGCGAGAGGAAGTATCAGTGTCAGGTCTGTAAGAAGTCTTATGCGAGAACAAAAACTTTGAGGGAACACATGCGTATACATAATAATGATAAACGTTTTGTGTGTGAAATTTGTAATAACGCGTACGTACAGAAATGTAGCTTACAAAGTCATATGAGAACCCATCATCCTAACGCCGAGCCTATAAAAAAACTAAAACTGCCTAATGTATATTAAATGTATTTTATCAATAAATTATGTACACATTTACGGTCTTTGTTTTCAAACCTATTTAACGTATCTCTTTTACTTCATTTTATCTCCAGGTTATTCAGAGACACTCTTGAAAGAGTAGTTAGAACTTAGTTACTGATTTATCATTCAATAAACACGGTATTTAAAGCCTTTTTTAACATTAAGACGTGAAGAAGGCTTGATTGGATGTTTTTCTATTTTTAGGAAAGAACAGAAGAAAGGGCATAGACCACGAAGAGTTAATGAACTCTGAAGACGTTACCGTGAAAAGTGCAGCCGCCGATCGGGATGAGGCCGAACAGCGGCGCGCCAACTTTAGGAACAATATATCTGCTATCATAGGCACGACCACGGCGTACCCCTTTAAGTACAGACGAGGGATGTATTTATGTTACTACTGCAAACACACGTTCATAGAGCCAGAAAAGCTCCGGCTTCACAACAGAATGCACCATTCTGAACCGAAGCCTTTACTCCTACCGAAACCTAGAAAATATGAACCGGTCAAAGTAGACTTTGTGGGCGCATTTTGTAGAATATGCTTAGATGAAATTGATGATTATACCACGTTGAAAAAACACCTAGCCATCCATAATAACGTCATCGATACAACTCTCAGCGAGTCCGTTTTACCATACAAATTGGTAAAGGACGAACACGTATGCCAGATCTGCGGTAAAATGTATGAAGTGTTCTTAACCTTACATAAGCACATGAATGATCATTACGACCATTATATATGCGAGAAATGCGGGAAACGATTCGCGACATCCCAGCGTATGGTCAACCATGTACGAACACACGAACAAGGCGTGTTCCCTTGCAAGCAGTGTGGCGAAACCTTTAGCTCCTACGCACCTCTGTACAGTCACATTGCGAAAATACATCGATCAAATAAGAGATACAAGTGCCCAATTTGTAATGAGAAATTTGTTTCCTATAAACAGAGATTGAAACATTTGCGCGTTATACATAAGCAAAAGACGCCTGATTTTCCTTGTCCGTCGTGCGATAGAATTTTTGATATGGCTAGTAAGAGGACCGCGCATATAAGATTCCAACACTTGCAGGAACGGAATCACGTGTGCTCCGTGTGTGGCATGAAGTTTTTCAGTAATTACGAACTTCAGGAACATTCCATCAAACATGGTGGTGAAAGGATTTATCAATGTGATGTTTGCAAGAAGGCATACGCTAGGCTTAAGACGTTGAGGGAGCATATGCGGATACATAATAATGACAGACGCTATACGTGCCCTGATTGTGGACAGTCGTTTGTTCAGAAATGTAGCATGAAACAGCATATAAGAGTGCATCATCCCACTAATTTAAATATACTTCAACAATGATGTAGCAGGGAATGTTTAACATAACACCGGATGTGATAATGTTTGATCTATTAGGTTGTATGCTACATTTTGTTTAATAAATTCGCAATAGTTCAATATTATATATTTAGAAAATATACTAACTCTGATTATGTTACCAAATATATGAGAATGTGTCTTGGAGGAGGTCATCGATACTTTTTAAAATTGCGAAGTCTGCACGTTTAAAATAAGATTTACAAGCATGGTGGTAGATCTACGGTTTTTAAAGGAAACTACGATCGAATGCATGCAACATAAGTATCGAGAAGTCATGGATGTTTTCTCATTTCTAGGTGATGAGAGCTCACCCTCCGACAGTGACAAACTGACTGGCGTGAGATCATCAGGAATTAGGCGAAACGAAGAAAGTTATAAGAAAAATATTGACGACTTAAAAGCTAGAAAAAAGAATGCTATGATACTCCTTGAGTTTACAAAAATATGCCCATTTAGATGGATGAAGAATTTATACCTATGCTTTTACTGTGACCATCAGTTTGCTGACCCAGCTTGGTTACGGGAACACAACGTGACTGAACATAGCGTCAGAACTGCCACGCAAGTCAAATACGCTTTATCTAAGTTAAAAAAATACGAACTTGTAAAAGTAGACGTTACCGATTCCGGCTGCGCCATTTGTGACGAGCTCTTAGCAGATTTCACTGCGTTAAAACGTCACCTATTAGACAAACATAATAAAAACATCGAACCAAAATCTAATGATGGCGTGCTACCTTTCAGAGTCAAGAAAAATGAATTCAAATGCGCGATTTGCGACGAAACGTTTGCTGAATTCAAAAGTTTAAACCAACATATGAACATCCACTATCAGAACTTCATATGCGAGCAATGTGGTACTGGTTTTATTACTCCAGAAAGACTTAGGACTCATGCTTTCTCGCACGAGACTGGTTCTTTTGCTTGTGACAGTTGCAATAAAGTGTTTCGCTCCTCTAATGCTAGAAACGAACATTTCGCGCTTGTTCATATGCAGGTCAAAAGGCACAGATGTCCTCACTGCCCAGAAACATTTAGAAACTACTTCCAAAGAAATAAACACGTGTCTTCCGTGCATGGTCTTAAGTTGAAAGAATTTAAATGCAATCTATGTCCTAAAGTGTTTACACTCAGTGGAAAGTTGGGTGTCCATATTAGGACGGTACATTTGAAACTTAAAAGGCACTCGTGCGAGGTTTGCGAATGGAAGTTTTATTCCAAGTCTGAGCTTAAGGAGCACATGATTCGTCACGGGGGAGAGAGGAAACACCAGTGTAGTATCTGTAAGAAGGCATATGCCAGGAAGTATACTTTGAGAGAGCACATGCGTATTCACGAGAATGATAGGAGATTCGTGTGCACTACTTGCGGAAAGACTTTTGTGCAGAACTGCAGTTTGAAGCATCACGTGAAAGTGCATCACCCGGTCAAATACGAATACAGTGATATGTCGTGATATTTGATATTAGTTCAAAAACTTGATTGTTTTAGGATGGATATTATATGTTTCATTATTATAATATGCAATTTTGTTTTTTTTTTCTAAACTGTTAATGGAGGATAATTAAATTTATACTCAAATAAATAATTTTCAGTTTTTTTTTTTCAATTCTTAATCCAGTCCAACTGCTAAAAGTATTTTTAGTGACTAAATATGGGAGATGGTAAAATAACAATGCACCTGAGTTTCTAACTGAACACAAAATAATCTAATATGCATGTTTGAGTTGACGTCGTGATACAAGTACGAATTTTCTGTTTTTCTAGGATCCGACTCCCCAATATTACCGGAGATACAGAAGCAGAAAAGGATCGTGCCCTTGTTCCAAGTGGCATACGACCGGACCTTGTGTAGACCTCTGGGGACTATAACAGACTTCGATAAAATCCACCTTAGAGTCAAGTCGTGCGCGCAAATGTCAAATTACCTTCCGACAACGTCAAGAGATTACTCTCCGTCCCGTAGTCCGTCTCCAATGTCAATTAGCGGTCAAAGTCCGCCTCCTTTAGCGGAAAACGAGCTTGATCCATGTGTGGAAGTATTTGTTTCGCCTAAAGTTAAGGCACGGCCGGATATTCGGCAAAATGCTTTGACAGTATTCGAATACTCCACAGTATATCCATTCATTTATGGCAACAACAAATTCAAATGTTTTGTCTGCTCTCAGCCGTTTTTGGAAACTGTTATTTTGAGTCAACATATGCGCGACAACCACAGTTTCGCGCCATTAAAAAGACTTGTCAATAATCGAAGAGAAAACGTACTTAAGGTAGACGTAAGCGATATAATGTGTAAGCTCTGCTCGCTAAGACCTATAGGATTACAAGAATTGAAATATCATTTAAAAGAAACACATCAAAAACCTATAGATCCAGAATTGAAGGACAACATGATTCCCTTTAAATTAGATGGAAGAGAAGGCTCATATAAATGTGTATTGTGCGACGAAGAGTTTATAAAAGTTCGCATATTAGTAATACACATGAGTGTCCATTTTAATAACTACAGTTGTGAAATCTGCGGTTCAGGTTTCATGACTCTTCGTCTACTGAAAAAACATTTAGAAGTCCATGAAAACGGTAATTTCCCTTGCGATCGGTGTAACAAAGTTTTTACGACACCTCATAAAAGATCGCTTCATATACGGGGCGTTCACTTGAAGCAGTATCCACGCCGGTGTCCTATGTGTCCTGAACGATTCAATTCTAACTACAGACGTACAATTCATCTCCAGGATGTCCACAATCAGTCTACGCGGGTTCATAAATGCGAAACGTGTGGACGCGCGTTCAATCTGAAATATCATTTGATTTGCCACACGAGATCCGTGCACCTTCAGGAAAGGAATCAGCAATGTGATGTGTGTCATCAAAGGTTTTGTAATAAGGAAACGTTGAAGCGACACATGGTTATACATACGGGAGAAAAAAATTATAAGTGCGAAGTGTGTGGTATGGCGTTTTTGCGGAGAAAGAATTTAAAAGATCATCTAAGGCTACATGATAATGTACTTCAAGTATAACATAATCGGTTTCTTTAAATTAATTTTTATTTAGAGTGAATTCTCTACGCACACAAGTTTTTGACATGTAATTATTTGTATTTTTATTAAAATAGTAGTCCTACTCAAATTGTTTTTTTATGTGGCAGAAGTACAGTACTCTTTTTTTTTTCTCTTCTAGGGGTGATTCAAGAGACACAATCATCTATCATCATTAAAGATGAGGACGGAAATGACATTAAGCTAACATTACTGAAGACTCCCATAAACTTACATGATCTAGAATGCGTGAGTGAAAGCAAAACAGTGCAAAAATTTAAGAAAATTAAACTTTGTAAAGCTAAAATGAAGAGAGAAAACATAACTAATGCAATGAAAAGCGAAATACCAACTTGGAAAGTATTAACAGAGCCTATACCACTTGATGATATACAATGGGATGTACAAGATCAGGAAGCATCAGTATCTTTCAACATTAAGACTGTTCCGGGTGCCCACTTCCATGGGTCACCTCGCAAGACGAGCGGTTCCACCGCATACGAAATATGGAAACAAAATGCCTTGACTATCTTCGAGTACTCCTACGTGTACCCGTTCGTACACGCAAACAATAAGTACAAATGCTTTCTTTGCCCACAAACATTCTTAGATGCTAACTTTCTTAAAGATCACTCAATCAATAGTCACACTGTAGAAGAACTAAAACTAGAATTTCAAAACAGAATACGTGATAAAAGCGTCAAAGTAGACGTTAGTTGCTTGGAATGCAAACTTTGTTTAGTAACTCTTCCAGACTTAAACTCATTGAAGGTGCATTTAAAAAATCATGGAAAAATTATTCAGCCAGAGTGCAAAGACAACATAATTCCTTTCAAATTAGGAGGAAAGATTTTCGACTGCCAAATCTGCAAGGATAAGTTTCTAAATCTGAGATTGCTTATAATTCACATGAGCAAACATTTCAACAACTTCAGCTGCGATATCTGCGGCTCTACGTTTATTTCGATGAATCTTCTGAAGCGCCATTTGCAGATACATGAACAGGGAAACTATCCTTGTGACAAGTGTGATAAAGTTTTCAGTAATACCGCTAAAAGAACTCTACATATGAAAGGCGTACACAAAAAACAATTTCAGAGGAGATGTCCAATATGTCCAGAGAGATTTAGCTCCAACTATCAAAGAACCAAGCACTTGCGCATAGTCCATAATCGAAGCAATGGTTTGTTTAGATGTGAGACTTGCGGGCGGGAATACGATCTGAAATACCATCTCTTACTCCATATACGGTCAGTGCATCTACAAGAGCGGAATCAAGAGTGCAGTATATGCCATGCGAGATTTTTTTCCAAGTACTGCCTTTCGAGGCACATGGTTATACATACTGGAGAGAAGAATTTTAAATGTGGGGTTTGCGGCAAAGCTTATGCAAGAAGGAAAAATTTGAAAGAGCATGCGAGAACCCATGATCTGGGTGTTAGATGTACTGTCTGTGGATTAAACTGCTGCGACAACGCGGCGTTGGTTGCCCATATTAATAGTTCTCATGGTGTAATGTAAGGACCTATTGGATTTCACGAACATCCTAGAGAGAATATACCTGTTGTGTTGTTAGAGATATAAAAAAATGACAATTCGATTACATGTACTTTTGTGTATTTTTATTTACCTATTAAAAAATTAAGATGCCTTAGTTAGAAAGCAAAAAAAGGTTGGTAAAGTACGTAATGCACGTAATTTGAATGCGTTTCGGCGACAAGGAGTTTAAAAGGCAAAATTTTCTTCCCCAGGAATATCAAGACAACGACCGGGGCCCAGGACCAGTATCTGGCAAATGACAATATCAGAACGGCAAAACGCCGCGACGTTCCTTGAGTACACTACTATCAAGCCTTTCTTTTACCAGCAGGCAAATTTCAAGTGTTTCTACTGTAATGAAGTCTTCCCTGAGATTCACTCAGTCTTACAACACACAGCGTTTCATGTGACGCCTGAAAGGTGCTGCTTACTCAAGCAGTACTTAAGGAAAGGGAAACGTGTCATTAAAGTAGACATTTCAGGCCTAAAGTGCAGGATTTGCGAACAAAAGTACTCAGACCTAGACGACATACGGAAACATTTGATACTCTCCCACAAAAAAGAATTTAATACCGCTGGCAATGGTCTAATGGCTTATGATCTAAGCACAAAAAACGGTCTTCTCTCCTGTCATAAGTGCTCCAAAAGTTTCAACTCCTTTTTTCTATTAAACCGACATATGAATGTACATTTCAATGTTGTTTGCGAAACCTGTGGCTTAGGATTCATGTCTCACCAGCGCCTCATAAACCACAGAATTGTTCACCAGAACGGAGTTCACAAATGTGATAAATGCCAAGAAGTATGCACCACTAAGTTAAAATTACGATACCATTTGTTCAAAAAACACGAAGTTACCAACGCTAAAAAGATGAAGCCTTTGAAATGTCCACATTGTTTAGAAAGGTTTGCAGAACACTATCGCAAAATGACTCATCTTAAAGAAGCTCATGGTATCACGTTTACTTTTGAATGCCAGGTATGTAAAGCAGTGTTCCCCACAAGGCGAGCATTGACAGAGCACACGACTAAATTACATACGCAGAAAATTCAGTGCAGGATTTGCGGGAAATGTTTTGGTACTAGATCTTTACTAAAGATGCATATGAGAGGACATACAGGGGAAAGGAACTTTTTCTGCTCGATATGTCAAAAAGCTTACATGCATGAACGGACTTTGAGGCAGCATATGCGGGTTCATGGACCCGTATGGAAGTTTACTTGTTCAGAGTGTGGCAACGGATTTCATAACAGAAATGACTACAATAAACATATGAAGCAGTGGCATCCTCAGTGGCAATTCAAAACAATTGTTAAGAATTTTGGATCTGAACTTATGAACTGAAAATCAATTTCGACTCGTACGAAACGGGTACTTAGGTCTTAACATTGATGATGTCTTTATTGAGTGTATAAGCTAATGTTAAGGTTAATTGCATCAATAAATATAAATTAGCCAACGATTTATTCTGTTTACTGATTTACTCTATTCACTTGACGCGGTGGACCGCCATTAATTTAATATGAAGAAGAAGTCATTTTCGCCGACTTAATCATAAGATGTATGGCTTATAAAATAAATGAGATTAAAAAAAAAAAAAGGTCATTTTCATTAGTAATAATAATTGTCATTGTAAATGCAATCAACCATCATATACCGTAAAATTCTGTTTTTTTTTCTATAATTATCAATTTGAATTTGATATTTTAACGCGAAATAAACTTAGCTGCATAAAACACAGAATTTATCTATTTAGTTTTCAAATTTAAAAACTAGGTCTCATTGTCTTGTGAATACACATCAAGATACTAAGGATTTGTTTATTTTCCAGTTTTCAACGCTAAATTAACAATCGCAACGAATCATGAACTTCCAGAAACCTGTTATTGTACAGTTGAGGACAAAGATATGTATTCACTTTTGCACCTTATATTAATGGGATAAGGTGCAAATGTGTACAAAGAGCATGAGGTTTTAAAATGTTTTCAGGTTCGAGTAAAGTCGGTTAGACTAACATAGTCGCGTATAAGGAGGTGTAGAGTCCCAAAGGTGGTTGGTTTTACATATCTTTCTACTCGACACTGTACCACATTACTTGTTCCAAATTTATCTCAAAAATCAAAGATGTTGCATTTGATTCTGTTGTATCGTCCCTTAGCACGTTCCCTGCCACCTTGCACCAGTTGTTTCTAATTTGCACACGCTAGGGATGTCGCTGGCGCTGTGTGTTAATATAAAGGGTTGTTTTGTTGCATGTGATCGTTTTGCTAACAGACAGACTGTCTAAGAATTCTAAATTGCCTTTGTGTCCTCAGGCCTGAACCCGGCGGCTCGCCGGAGTGACATCATGAGTTTTAGGGAGATGTCGGACCCCGAACGACAAAACGCTGCTGTCCTCCTTGCGAACTCCACGGCCCGCCCATTCATATTTATACGCTACTTTTTCGAATGTTTCTTCTGCCATGATCACTTTCATGATATGTCCACGCTACTGGAACACACTGCAGCCCATGAGATACCAGACGCAGATAATATTTTTAATGAACTTCTGCCCAAGGGAGGGCAATCTGTAAAAGTTGATATTTCTGAACTCAAATGCAGAATTTGCGATGAGGGATTTGATAATTTAGACAACATCCGAGCTCATTTAGCTGAGACACATAACAAAGAGTTTACTGAATCTAGGAACGGCATGATTCCTTTTAATTGTTCACAAAATGATGGCCAATTCTCGTGTCATTTATGCACTGATATGTTTAAAACGTTTAAACTTCTAAATCGCCATATGAGCGTGCACTTCAACAAAGCAATTTGCGAAACTTGTGGAGTTGGCTTCCCGTCTTACCAACGGCTGGCACAGCATAAAGAATCACATTTCCCAAGCACCTACCCTTGCGATAAGTGTGACAAAGTGTACGCTACGAGTCATAGATTCAGAGAACACGTAGAGAAGGCCCATGGATCCCGTGAAGGCACATCTAAGAAGGACATACTACGCTGCCCACATTGTCATGAAACATTCTTCGAAAATTATCTTAAGATTAAACATTTAAAGGCGGTCCATGATGTGTCATTTTCTTTTGAATGCGAGGTATGCAAAGCCACTTTCTCTAGTCGCCGTGCATTGACAATGCACACAAACAAACATCATTCCCTGAAAACGATGTGTCGAATTTGTAAAAAGAGCTTTAGCAATGCCGCAAATTTGAAGACTCACATGATAACTCATTCGATGGAATCGCAGAATTTCATTTGTGACTTATGTCAAAAAGCATTTAGCAACCAAGCTGGTTTGAAGGAGCACATGCAAACACATTTACAACAGGAATATTATAAATTCCCTTGTTCGGAATGCGGAACTGGATTTCTCGACAAGAACACTTTTGACCACCATGTGAATGAAATGCATCCGAAAAGCCTGTTTCACTGTGACCTAGAACTGGAAAGGTTTTAAAATGTTTTCCGTAATTCTGCTTCTAGTTATAAATACAATACAGTATATAACAGTAGCATATAGTTATCAGGTCAGGATTATGTTAGGTCGTCTCAACGAACAGACGAAAATATGGAATAGTTTTGGACAGTGTGGATTTTTAAGTAAGAATATAATTTTTATCTGTACCTGGAAAGAGTTTGCTCTACGATGACAAACTTATACTCGTATACAATAGTATAAAATTAAGTTTAGTTAAGCTTGCCTGTGAAATGATCTCCTTATTTTAATATTAGTTGCGAGTTTATCGTAATTATACATATATTTATCAATTTTCTTCTGAGTTTCTTTTATAACCTTATACCATTAGGGTCAGCTCAAAAATGAAAATGGAGGTAATTACGGTTATTTTTAAATAACATAGACAATATTCACTAGATGCCAAGATTTCAACTTAATTTATTTTTTCTTTCACAGACGATAGACCAAGCATTAAAACAAGCGTGTGGCAAATGACGCTGTCCGAAAGGAAAAACGCAGCGGCTTTCATACGACATACCACAGTCAGACCTTTCATATTTATGGGAACCTGTTTTAAATGTTTCTACTGTGCGGAGTACTTCTCAAAGCTTCCTTCTCTTCTCGAACATACAAGCAGTCACGAGATCCCTGAAGAAAACATGCTATTAGAAAAATACGTCCATAAAGAAAAACGCGTGCTGCAAGTAGACATATCAGACCTTAACTGTCGGTTGTGTCATCTTAAATATCCTGATTTACAAACGGTTAAAGAGCATTTACAAAAAGAACACGGACAGGAGTTCTGCCCAGCCAGCA
The DNA here is from genome assembly GCA_949316455.1 of Acleris holmiana. Taxonomy (NCBI): domain Eukaryota; kingdom Metazoa; phylum Arthropoda; class Insecta; order Lepidoptera; family Tortricidae; genus Acleris; species Acleris holmiana. The sequence goes on along the minus strand of OX438789.1, from coordinate 9,548,124 downwards.
ACGGAATGACTGAGTATGATATGGAACTAAAGAATGGTGCTTTTATATGCCACATTTGTGGCAGTGATTTTTACACCTTTTCGCTTTTAAACTCTCACATGAACTGCCATGTCGGAAAGGTTGTTTGCGAAAAGTGCGGAGCTGGATTTTTAAATAAATATTTTTTATTAAAACATAAGGAAACTCATCTAAACAATACGTTTAACTGCAAGGATTGTGATGCAGTTTTCGGAAAGAAAAGCCAACTTAAATATCATGCTAAAATCGTTCACAAAGGACAAGCGAGAGTAAAGCCTAAAAAATGTCCGCAATGCGATAAAACATTTAAAGAGCATTACAGCAAAGTTATTCATTTGAAGGACGTTCATGGCGTGTCGCAAACCTTTGAGTGTCATATATGCAAAGCAAAATTCACGTCTCGGTGGGCGATCACGCAACACACAACGAGATATCACACAGAGAAATACAAATGCGAAATATGCTCTAAATGTTTCAGCATAGAATCTAAATTAAAGCAGCATATGCGTGGACATACAGGTGAAAGGAATTTTATATGTCCCATCTGCAAGAATGCCTATATGCACCAGATGACGCTTCGGAAACATATGCGAACTCATAATTCTGTGTTTCGGTTTGTTTGTTCCGAGTGTGGCTCAGGGTTTCATAATAAAAATGAGTTTGTGAGACATATGAAGCAGTGGCACACTAGTTCTAGTGAGCCAGTAACATAATATAAACCGTCAAAAATGAGTCATACAGTCTAATAGCTCTTAAGACAACCTTCACCTATAATAGTCTAACCGTCTTAACTCGAGCCCTAAAGACAAAGCTATTGCGCTGTAACTATGTAACGAGAAAGGTACATGATAGTTCCTTAACAAGACTGACCAGCAATCTGAGCAGCCTCGAAACATTACTACCCAAAGGGCGTAAATAGATTTAAGCATTGTTTTACCTAATGTACATATTAGTAGTAGCTACAATAAAATTAAGTACTGTTAAATATAAATCTATATATTGACGTGCATTGCGTTTTGACCCACGGAAACGTGTAAGTTTTTAAAATCATCTATATACTTGATAACTAATGTAAGCTACACAGTAGATGCCTGTTAATATATCTGAATAAGTTCTAAGCACGTGCATGGATGTATTTTAATATGTATAATTAGTATTAAACGCCTATTTTTTTTCACAGGCGAGAATACAAGCTTAGAGACAAGTATCTGGCAAATGACTGTTCCCGAAAGAAAGAATGCCGCCTCCTTCATTATGTACACAACGGTCCGCCCTTTTATATTCATGGGCTCCAGTTTCAAGTGCTTTTACTGCATGGAATACCACTCGGAACTACCAGCACTGCTGCAACACACCTCAGAACACGAAATAAAGGAGAATCTTAAAGTTATTCTGGATAAATATGTCCACAAAGGCAAGAGGACGCTACAAGTAGACATTTCCAACTTAAAATGCAAAATATGCGGACTAAGTTATGATACTCTAGATAGTATAAGACAGCATTTAAAGTTAGACCATAATAAGGAGTTCTTTTCCGCAACAAATGGCATGACTGAATACAATATGGAGCTGAAAAATGGCGCTTTCATCTGTCATATTTGCGGTATTGAACTTCACACGTTCCCACTTCTGAATTCTCACATGAACTGCCATGTTGGAAAGGTGGTTTGTGAAACTTGTGGTGCTGGTTTCTTAAACCAACACTTTCTTATGAAACATAAAGAGACTCACTACAATATTAAGTTCAACTGTAAGCAATGTGATTATGTTTTCTCTAAAAAAAGTCAACTGAAGTACCATACTGAAATAATCCATAAAGGAAAAGCTAGAGTCAAGCCAAAGAAATGTCCTCAATGCGAAGAAACATTCAAAGAGCATTACAGCAAAATGATCCATTTGAAAGACGTCCACGGAATCACGAAAACATTCCCATGTTTTTTATGCAAAGCGTCATTCACGACTCGTAGAGCAATAACACAACATACGACTAGGTTTCATACAGAAAAATTCAAATGCGAGATATGCTCAAAATGCTTTAGCATAGAGTCCAAGTTAAAGCAGCATTTACGTGGACACACAGGCGAGAGAAACTTCGTATGTCCGGTCTGTAAGAATGCTTACATGCACAAAATGACACTTCGGAAACATATGCGTACTCACAATTCTTTGTTCAAGTTTGTGTGCTCGGAATGTGGTTCAGGGTTTCATAATAAGAATGATTTCGTAAAGCACACGAAGCAGTGGCACGCTTCTTACAATGATATGGTACCGTGAGCTGTTCAATCTTTTATTAATCTTTTGGTTTTTCTTGCGTTGACTGGTCCTGCACGAAAGAGAAGGATCTAAGGCAGACTTCGCTTGCTTTACTTAAACCTGTCCAGAGCCAAAAGAGGTAAGGCTTTGGTGAATCAGACCGTCTATGTAGTGTTAATGAATACATACGCACCAGGGTTCTATTCTACTTTACTTTTACCCCTATTGCAATAATATTGTCTTTGTCTATGACTTGGTTGCCTTAACAGTTAATAATAGCTATCATAACTTTTACAATACTATAAAATTACGGGCAAAGCTAATGTAAAATGGTCTAACCCTGACTAAAGAAGACAGAATTAGACCATGGCGGAATCAGAGGTGCGTTAGTAACGGACGTTCTTCAAATATCTTAATGGCAAAACAACAGTCTCGATTGACTGGATTTCAGAAACCTATGACTACCTCAAATATAGTAGATGTGAACCAGAATGGCGTCAGCAAAGTAATTAAAAGTCTAATTAATCTTGATTGTTTTATTTGATAAATAAATGGCATGGAGTTGGTGCGGAACATTTCTGCATGATGACGGACATTCGGGGACGCTGCGTGCTGAGAGCGGGTTGTTTAGTGAGGAAGGGAAGCGCGTACTAGCAGTGGTTTTACCCCCCAACACCCATACTATCTTGCTGCGCAAGTCGCATAACAACTTGTTGGATGATATACTTTCTACTATTCATATTCTACCCTTTAGTCTAATGGACTTGGTATCCCATCCATGTGCGCTTTAAACAGCCTTTGTAAAAATAACTACAATATTCCCAAATGGTAAACACAATATTAAGAAGCTATTGCTGAAAATGCTATCGCTTTCGAGTACGGTGCCGTGATTAGAGATACTGCTTGACGTCTATAGACGTCACCACGCGCGTAAGGGCTATTTATGAACCACATATTGGTATAACATTTTACTACAAACCGCTACCTACTGAATATATATTACAAAAAACAAAGAAGCTCTGTTTGAACATGATTTAAATCCACCTATTATAAAAGGTTGTGTGTTGCATGAGATCTTTTTGCTAAAAGACTGGGAGAATTCTAAATTGCCTTTGTGTCCTCAGGCCTGAACCCGGCGGCTCGCCGAGGTGCCATCAGCAGTATTTGGGAAATGACAGTCTCCGAACGACAAAACGCGGCTGTCTTCCTTGAGAGCACCACGGTTCGCCCCTTCGTCTATTGCCGCTATTTTTTCAAATGCTTCTTTTGCCATGAACACTACTTTGAAATAACCACGCTACTGCAACACACATTAACCCATGAGATACCAGAAACAGACAAGATTTTGAAAGAACTTCTACCAAAGGGAAAGCGAACTATTAAAGTTGATATTTCCGAACTCAAATGCAGAATTTGCAGTGAGAAATTTAATGATTTAGACAGAATCAGAGCTCATTTAACTGAGATACATTCTAAAGTGTTTACTAAATCTAGGAACGGCATGATTGCCTATAATTTAACACCTAAAGATGGTCAGTTCTCGTGTCATATATGTAGTAAAATGTTTCAAACTTTTATACTTCTAAATCGCCATATGAACGTGCATTTCAGCAATGCAATTTGCGAGACTTGTGGAATTGGATTCATGACTCACCAACGGCTGATGCAGCATAAAGAAATACATTTTCCAGGTGGCTACCCGTGCGATAAATGTAAAAAAGTGTACACTACGAGTTCTAATTTGAAATATCACGTAGAGAAGACCCATGAAGGCTCATCTAGGATGCGAATGCTGCGCTGCCCACATTGCCCTGAAAGATTCTTTGAACATTACCGTAAATTACGGCATTTGAAGGACGCGCATGGAATCACATTTACTTTTGAATGCGAGACATGCAAAGCCACTTTCTCTAGCCGTCGTGCATTGACAATGCACACGAACAAATTTCACACGCAAAAAACGCAATGTCAAATTTGTAAAAAGAGCTTTAGTAGTCGCACAACTTTGAGGGCCCACATAGTATCTCATACTGGAGAGCGGAATTTCATTTGTGACTTATGTCAGAAAGCCTTTAGGCACCAGAAGAGTTTGAAGCAGCACATGAAAACACATTTGCAAAGGGAATACTATAAATTTACTTGTTCGGAATGCGGAATTGGGTTTTCTGACAAGAACAATTTTGACTACCATGTAAAAGAAACGCATCCAAAATGCCTTTTTACCTTCACTGTGCCCTAAATGTTCACTTGGGTTTTTGAGTTGTAATATTATTTTCCAATTAGAAAATACAACACTAGCCATAGCTATCAGGCCACGATACTGTTCGATCCTCAATCAAATAGGTAATACACAATTAGGTATGGAAAATTTTTGTGCACTGTGTGGCTTTTTATATGGGTTTAGTGTAACTCTAACTATAAATGCATTTAAGTTAACTTAGAAGCTAGGTATAGCAAAAGCTTGTCTGTGAAATGATCTCGTTATTTAAATCGAAGTTGCAAGTTTAGCATTCTTAATTATATTGTTAATGTTTTTCTTTTGAGTTTCTTTTGAACCTTTATACCCTTTAACCCTTAAACATATTTATTTTTGGTGCTGCTAGTGTCTATGGGTGACGGTATTCGCTTACCATCAGGCGATCCGTCAGCTCGTTTGCCTCCTATTCCATAAAAAAAATAACGACGTCTTTAGAGAGCTCCAGCAGACTAACCTAGATGTTTTCCGCCTAAACTTCTGAACAAAAAAACACGTGGCAGTATAACTTGGCAAATTTAACGTGGTGACTGTGAAATGCAAAATATGACCAAATGGCAAACGCCATGTTAACAGGGCTGAGATTCTACTGTCATATTGTTAACGTTTTGATAGGTCTAAAGGAGCTTCCATACATTTCGGCTGTTTAGCTCTCAAAGTTTGTATGGAACAGCTGTTTTTTTTCGTCATTTGGATGTTGGTCCCATAGTAACAAGTTAATGAGTTAGTCCCTGAAGTTTGTACAACCCTGTGCCGACCACCTTGTAGAGCTAGCATTTCGCTTTCAAATAATATTTATACTGCAGTCGGGTTTATTGTCTTTTTTAATAAACTAGTTGTTTCCAAATTCATTTGCCAGGCTATACATAAGTCATCAGGACTGGAATTCTACAAGGTAATAACGATATCGTTTTGACCTGTTTCCGTATTGTCAACGTTTTGATAACTCTTATGTCATTTACAATAATGGCGACTGTGACAAACGATTCTTAAACGTGTCAAACACGATATCGTTTTATCGCACCTGAATAGAGGCCCTGGTCATCCTCATCAATTCAGAATAAATAAAACAAATGCCATCTTCTGTCATAAAACTTTATCTAAATAATTATATCTAAATAGATAAAATAAACGTATCTGAATCAAATAAATAAAGAATCGATAAACATCTCCATAAAAATTATGCACATTATATCTTCTTTTCTTCCTGTTTGGCACTTTTTTAATCCTTAGGGTACTTTTTTGGGCACTTGCGCTTTCTGGCATCACCCCCTAGCCTTTTCATGTGAAGTTCCTGAGGAGTGGGTATCTGGCCCCTGAAGTCTACTCCTGGGCCGGGTCTCAGCTTGTTTCTGTGGTTAGATCTCTTATGAATCGACTCCGAAGGTGTGAACCGGCACGTGTTGAGGTAGAAGTGAATATCCCTGGAAAGAGATACATGCTAATATAGGTAAGTGCGATACATCTACAATTCATATTGTATTGTATTAAAAGTGAAAGTAAGGGATCGAGAACAAAAGGGATAGCAATAGACAAAGTTCGAATTACGGGTTTCAAAGTACCGTTTGTGTCAATAGAACTTGCAAAAGATGTAAACAAATTAGTATTGTTTGACACGTAACCTCTAACATTCACTGCGTGTTTTTATTAAAAATAAGGTATACCTACATACCATCACGCCTTCATTCCCAGAGTGGGGTAGGCAGAGCTACAGAAATACCAACAATTCTAAAAAGACTTGTTTATAATTCTATAACCACATGTTGCACAATCCGGTCAAGAAGTTAACTATAGTGCCCGGTCATTGTGAAGTAAATCCTGACACTTGTCATCACAGTACAATTTATAGCCTATTCTTAGGTTTGAGGTTATAATTTGTACTGGAATGACACGTGTCAGGATTTACTTCACAACGGCCGGGTACTAAGTATAGTGTATATTAGTAAATAACGTATAATGAATAGTTATTTCATCTTGAACTCAATATGAATGATCTAGTGTATAAATCATTGCAAAGATCTCACTTGATCTTTAAAAGTACGTGATTATCGAGTAATCATGGTGAATTGTTTTGTTTTTTTTTACATCTTAGCCCCTATATTAAACCTGTTATCTAGAAACTGGAAGGGCGTGTAGACCCTTCCCTCCACTTTCTTGTACTGCTGCCATCGGCACCGAAGCAACTCGTTGGTCTCTAAAGAGCAATGCTTCTTGTAAGCGTTGATGAACAGAGCATTTTCGAACAGCGGCAGTGTGCGGAAGTTCTTGCTTATGTAGTCGGCCATCTCTGCCAAAAACAATGAATAAAATAAAAGAAAAGTATCATGAGGACGATCTCACACTAATCAGAGAAAAACTACCTGAGGGGCGGTTTTTGATACTCACCGACAAAAAATTACTAACTTTGAAATCAATTTGTGCGGCGATTTTATCCACGAGCGGGCCCACGTTTTGGATTTGATATCAAAACACCTTAATCATATCAAATCCAAAAGGTGGGCTCACTCGTAGATTAAATTAAAAATTGCCCCCGTGAATGTATTTATTTGCACAACCGATTGGGTGTATAGGACAACATGCCTGATCCATAGAATACTTAGTCATTGGGGCCTACAAAAGGCTAATCGGTAATCTGTCTCAGTGCTACTGTGGCTCGTTTTACGACGCTACAAGCTACAAATTACATGCGGAACTCTCTTTGTAGCAAAAGTAGTTAGAAAGAGACTTCCGCTTGTAATTTGTGAAACGGGCCTCTCTGGTGCACGACGATCCTTCAGAAAATCCTTATGCTGGGTCGCTTATGCGAAATTCCTAGACAATACTCCATTTCATTATTTGGACTGTAGGTACTTATTTTGAACCTACATAATTTTGCTTTTCATTAATATTCATTCATTTCATTTAAATTTGGACACAGTATATATATTTAATAGACAAAATTATAAATTATGATTACATTTTGGCTAGACTCGCTACAACACCAATGTTCGACACTTTTAGCTGACATGCACCAATAATCGACAGAAGCTTTTAATTCTAAGATCATAGGGTTATAAATTGATTGTTGCAAAACAAATGAATAACTCTTATCTTCTTTGAGTAAGAATCAGTGTCGAACATTGGTCCTTTGTCGAGTACTGGTGTCTTTACCTTAGATTGTATTACTTTTGATCCAACTTTATTAATAATTTAAGTGGATAATTTTTTCCCAACTTTATTTTGAAAAGGTGATAATCCTGATTTTATTTCTGGATACTTTATGATGGATGAATTAATCAAAATCCTACGAGATTTTGGTAAAAGCAAATTGTGTGAAAATGTATTTTAAATTTGGATTTGGTTGAATCAAATCAAATCAAAAAAACTTTATTACATCACATTACAAGTAATAAGGTATAACAAACAATAGGTATTCGTGTGACGCTATGCAAGGGCACGGCAATATTAGAAGGCAATCCGTAATTCAACTTCGAGTCGCTCCATCACTTTCTTGCGAAACAGCTACGCCTCGAGAGCAAAAGGGATAGCAATAGACGAAGTTCAGAGTAATGGCTCTAGCCCAATTTGGAATAACATTGATAAACTACTACTCTAGCCTAGGTAGTATGATTTAAAAACTAAAGTAAACTAACAGCAATTTTAGGAAAGTTACGCCTTATAGGTTTCAAGGGATTTAGCTACTTTTGATTTCAACTGCAAGATGAGCTAACAAAGTTTAAAAAAATATAGTATTTTAAATTACTTTCATGCAGGGACCGGAACCGGTTTCCGTTAAATACGCTTTTGATCGGGTTATTCGATAGGGTTGATTTTAAAAACCCCATCAATGCGGCAAGCGTATCGTTGGCTAGCCGCAATTAAAGGCTTATCCATTGATACGATGGATTTGGCTTTCCGCTGGCAGTATTACCGGTATCAAAAACTCTTAATACGCTTGCCGCTTTTAAAGGGGTTTTGATAGATGTCAAGATATTTCAATCTCTGCGTCCAATTCCTACAACTTATTATTGCACAACCTAACAATAGAACGGTAAGCGGTCGGTAGGCGCACGTGGCGACATTTAGATGCAAGCGGGCCTAAGAGACAGCAATCAATAGGATTAACCCAACCCTATTGATACGCTGTTTCTTCCAGCTGCAAACACCCTATCGGACAACAAGCGCGATGGAAACGGTAACCTTATTCGAAAAGGTAGCCATATCGATACGGCAACACAATCGATAGGGCTATCCGTTGTACGGGTAGCCCAGTAATAGGCTTTTGAATCGAAAGCGCTTAACGAATAAAGCGGTTTTCCGGTCCTTGCTTTCATGCAGTGTTCATGTGATGAGAATTACGTAAAATAATTTTACTCTTTTCTCGTCAGTATTATTTACTCGAAAAATATAACCCATTATTTTTTAAATCCGCGAAGACTCAAAATGGCAGTGCATCGCTCTTGGTTAATTAAAGTAACTTTCAAAGGAAAAAGTATAGGAAGTAGAAAAATAACGGAAATAAACCTTGATCAACGGTGATATCTGGCTGTGTTCGTTTTATGTGGTTGCAAGCTGCATAATCTTTAGCTTTTGTAGTCATTGTAAATTGCTTTATTATTTATAGAACTGATCAAAACTAAAAATAAAAAATAGACGCTGAAATAAGTACGAAAAGTCACTTTTGAGTTTTTGACATGGCATAATCTTATCTTTTTTTAATATTGTTTATTGCCGTTGTTGTATAGTTATTATTTTGGTTAATAATGTTGGTAATGAGCGTTGATGTGTAGTGTACTTTAGAACCAACATAGACAAGTGAAGGCAGTAAAAAAACAAATATGTCAATAAAGATTGTCTATTAAAACTGTGACAATCATAAAATTCATAAAGCTCGTAATTTTGCATTGTTATTAAAGCTTTTAGTTGTATGAAAAGTTAGTTAATTCTGGTTTCACAATGAATATAATTGAGCGAAATGGTGTGGAGTGGAAACCGTCATCAAATATCTGCCGTTGTTGTCTCGCAGAAGGATGTTATAAAGAAATATCGTCCGAATATTATTTTTCTGGTAAAAAAGAAGTTTATGAAGAAATGCTGAGTGAAACCTTCGATATTCAGGTTATATCAAAGTTATATATACCATAACTACGTATCTACACAACCATAAGAACAAAATATTCTGTACTTCAGTTTATTTGCTTTTTTCATTATTTAGTAGTATGTTGTTACAAATTATTAAAGTAAAGTATTTTTTTGCACTTTTCATTTCGAGAAAAGTTTTTAACAAAGATCTACTTATTAGGTAAAAAAAAAAACATCTCTAATATCAATACTTGCATTTTTGCTATTTCAAATGCTAAAAGCTCTTTTAAAATTCCCTTTCTCTTTTAGTCCTTATCCTATACTATCTATATTATAATTGTTGTTGTTGTTATTGTTGTGTTGACGACGCGCTGGCCTAGTTGGTAGTACCCTGCCTATGAAGATAGTGGTCCCAGGTTCCAATCCCGATAGGGGCAGATATTTGTGTGATGATCACAAGTATTTATTCCTGTGTCTTGGATGTTTTCCATGTATTTAAGTAAGTTTATCATTGTCTAATACCCATAGTACAAGCCTAGAGCTTAGTTTGGGACTAGGTCAATTTATGTGACATTGTCCTGTGATATTTAATTTATAAAACAAGAAATTTTTTTCAAGACATACTATTGGTGTAAACAAAAACATGTTAAGCCTTAAATTATTGTTGCTTAGATAAAAGTACTGTAAATTTAAGGCTTTTTATTTAATGCTTGCAAGTCCCACCTTACTGTAACAGGGAAACTTGTAAGTGGGAATTTCGGCGGCCCTGGGCCGAAGGCTTTGACGCGCGATTTTCTGACATTTTCCTTACTATCTTTCAGACAGAACACAATATGAAACAACTACTCCTCCAAAATGACTTACTCTGAACTTTTGCTAAAATATTAAAAAAATCTAGTAAGTTATCTTCTATAAAACTACCAGACATTTGTTTCACATTGTGTTTGAAAGATATTAACCAGCAGAGCACCGTGGCATAGATATGTCTATTACAACATAATATACATACATAGCATCACACCTTCATTCCCAGATTGGGGTAGACAGAGCTACAGAAATACCAATAACTTTCAGACTTGTTTATACTGTAACCACCTTTTGCATAAGTATGCTTAGATATTTACCAGTGTAGGTATTAATGACAGGTTGCAAGCCCATTGCCTAACAGTACTACAAGCCCTTATTCCCTTAATAGCCTTTTACGACATTCAGGGAAGAGAGTAGGGCTTATTCCGCCTAATTTTTATAATACCTAATTTACTAATTTAACTAAATGTCAAATTGCCATGGGCTCATAATACTCGAATATCAATTTGCCTCATTCCTAAAATGAACAAAAGTCATAATGACTTTGACCTAAAGCGTCTCATGTCCGTAATGCCTAAATATTGAAATGTACTTGTTCTTAAAATGCCGAATCACAGATACGACAAAATTTCAAAATAGCTTAAACTGAAAACTCCAGAATGCCAAAATGACACAGTTTCAAAATGCCTAAATAGTTGCATTATCTTTATAATATTGGTACTTCAATGTGAGTGCTCAGCTCTAAAGGAGATAGTATATCAAATTATTCATGAAGGTTAACTAGTCTATTTAAAATTTAGATACTTTGGTACCTGGTTGTTTTAAACATACGGTGTCCTGCCATAAAGCTGTTGTGAAGTTTGTCCATTATGAGGATAAGACATTTTAAAATTAAGCCGTATTCAAATTAAGGTGTCATGAGACATAAAGTTAGGCATTCTGGGATTTAGGTATTTTGACACTAAATCCTTTTGAAATCTAGGAGTATTGGTAATTTAGGCATTATGCAAATTAGGTGGAAAAAGCCCTACTCACGGAAGACATGGAGTGGCACTATTCTAACCCGGCAACCACGCAGGGAATATTAGATACCGTAAAATGCTGCAACTTTGCACGGATTTTGACGTTTTTTCCTTATATCTGTGAAACTATTTGTCTTATGTGGTTTAATGAGTATTAGTCGGAGAACAGACCCTATGCCTCGCCAAATTAGACTCAAATATCAGTAGGTAATCATACAATATTTCCTAGTTATAAGCATTTAAAGTGGCAGGTAAAGTTTTAGGCCTAAGACGTAACTTTGCCTAGACGGTTATCTCGATAAATAACGTTTTGCTATTTATAATAATATTTGATTGTGTACATGAGACATTGTGCTTGTCCCTGGCAGTCAAATTATTGCTATAAGCTTTATGCTTTTTTTTTCACAGGCAATAGGCAATGTTGTACCAGGTTCCACGAACTTTCCATACAAAAATATCGGCAACTGTAGGGTTGTGCCAAAAAAAAGATTGTTATTTTTTTTTTATGTATTTTTTTTTGTTAAAAAATAATCATCACAGCGTAGGAACACAACTGAAAGCTTTGGTATTAAAGAAACATCAGTCTTAAAAAAACTTAATTTTTGGTACCTACTAAAAGTACGCCCAGGTATGGATATTTAAATATCTCGACTCCGATGCACTTAAGAGTATTACATTCAAATATGTTTATTTTAACTAATTCTATAATAATTTACCACTTTTACGGTTAGTACCTTGAAATTGTATGACTTTTACAAATGACAACACTTTTACCCAAACCAGTCTTGAGTCAATTTGACTCGAAAATCGATTTGCAAGATTTGACTTAACTAGCATTGCAAGTTATTAAAAAGCTAGTACCTAATAAATTAACTCACTTAAGCAATTTAGGCACACCTATTTTTACTCTTATCTGTTCATTTATAAAACCCAGCTAGTGACAGCCCTAGACCCAGGCAAAATTGTGTCACTCAAGTTTCCAGAACACTGCCCAGTATTGCCTACTACGTTATTATAATGAAATCGTGTCCTATTCTTGAAAATATTAGACTTGCGGAAAATAGACAATATTTACTTACCCTGGGACGCACCTACTTCTCGAAAATCACGTTCCTTATACTTAAAATTTTAAAAGTTGCGAGACACTAAAAAAATGCAGCCACTCCCTCCAACTTATGATGCACAACTGGCGTCGCAACAATGGAGTTACCAACGTAAAAAAATTAAAAATGTGTTGCCAGAATAATGAAAATTACTACCAAATGGTAAAAAAACAAGAAAAACTGAGCAAATGCGAGATATCGTAATTTAAACGAAATAGGCAAAATTGAGCTTAAACGGCAAAATTGCAGCATTTTACGGTATTCAAATATTGTTATGAACACATGGTGTTCGTAGGGGGTGCTCCACAGGAAGAATGTCAGAAAATCGCGTGTCAAGGTCGTTAGCGCGGGGTAGCCCCTTGAGAAAAAAAACATCTTCATTTATATTTAAAAGAAACAATTTTCAATAGGTTCCTAACCATGTCGGCACTCCGACTAAACTGATCTGTGACGGCTGCATAGCGCACCTCCGCGACGCCTGCAGGTTTAAGCAGACGGTGCTCCGGAGCTTCACCACGCTAAGTAGCTACTACATAGAACAGGAGGGTAAGGGCTTTGCTTCACTTTTGCTTTGAAAAATAGTGGTGGTCACGAGAGGACACTAGCATAGAAGGATTGCAGTCTTTAGATTGTGGATAAATACATACACAGTGGCGTAGCTAGGAGGGGCAGTCCGACCGTGAACATCAGTTGTTTTAGGGCGCTTCCTGACTTATCGGTATGCTTGCAGTAAAACACGGGATCGGCAAGGGTTGCTAGGCATCCAGCGGCATCTACCAAACAGCGCAGCGTTTACGCCGCCTGTACGTTTTACTGCAAGCATACCGACAAATCAGAATAAGTTGGCCTTAGTGTCACCTATAAGAATTCGTAAAGCTATGGCTGATTGTGTAACCGCCACTAATGAAATTATATTTATAACAATATCTGTATTGAGTTGCTTTTACCCTTAAATTGGCAAAAATTAAAAAAGTCGTGAATTCAAACCCTATTTGATTTCGAACCAGCATAAAAAAATATCAATCCGAAAAAAACAAAAAGTGAGCATTATGGTATGTGTACTGTGGTGCACACAGCCAAATTAAGGGTTAAGTGAGGAGGAGTTTGAGCAAAATAAATTCTGTCAAAAAATACTTCCTACGGGCTACAATGACTGAAACCAGAATTAATAATCTTGGCATTTTAACGATAGAATGTGAAGCAACACTAAATATAAATTTTAATTTGATTTTGGAGTTTGCAAGTGTTAAAGCTAGAAGGAAGTTTATTTTTTTACAATCTTAATTTGTTTCATATGTTGATTAGCAATTGCAATTTTTTTTATTTTATAATTTTTGATTGATTGCCGCCGTATAGTCCATTTGTTTACATAGTGTCGTCGCCTTTTGTCAATGGATGCCGCCGCGTCAACGAATTAATTTAGCAGTTTACATCGAATTAAATTCGTATTTGACATCCCTTCTAATTCTTATGCGGGTGGGGCAGCAATATTGTTTCTTTATTCATCTCCTTTAAAATTTATCTTTCTTTATAGGAACAAAGATGGACACAGACATAGCCCTTGAGGAAATAAAGGCCGAACCAATACAGGACGCGAATGACGCACGAAGCGATGACGCCCTGCCCGATGACGCTAGCTTCGATGACGATGGTAAGATCACTCAGAGCAAGGGTCAATAGTCAAGCGACAATCTCAGACAATTTGACCTAGTTCCAAACTAAGCTCTAGGCTTGTACTATGGGTACTAGACAAGGATACACATACTTAGATAGAGAAATAAATACATAAAAAATACCTTTTTTGTTAAGACTGTATTCATACAACCGCAAATGCCTTCTCACCATAAAAAAGTAGCATTTCAGAATATTGTAGTTCCAAGTTGTCACCACGCTATCTCTGTTTCGCTATTTTCAGGTTTTTTTCATTTATTAATCCCACTCCATGTCTTCCCGTGGATGTCGTAAGAGGCGACTAACGGAATGAGTGCTTGTAGTATGTTAGGCGATGGGCTTGCAACCTGTCACTAATACACTAGTAAACTTCTTGGCCTGATTGTGCAAAATGTGGTTACAGAATAATAAACATTTTTTTTAGAGTTGTTGGTATTTCTGTAGCTCAGTCTACCCCACTCTGGGAATGAAGGCGTGATGTTATGTATGTACGAGTATGTTATTTTCAGAAATACTTGCCAATATAAAACTGGAGCTGAACAAAATGGACGACGCCGGAGTTGACACGAGGAAGATGAGTAAAATGAAACGAAGAAAAAAAAGAAAAATCAAGGATGAAAATCAAAAAGGTTTGTGCTTAAAGCTAAATAGTTTTAACCTTGGCAGTGAAATAAGCAGGTGACTGCGAAAAAGTACAGTCAACAGAAAAACTTTTGGATGTCTATTATTTCATCGAACGCTATTTTCTGCTGAAGCCATGATGTTTTCAGGGTATCTTAAACATCTAACCTAACCTAACCTACGTAATTAATGTTTAATATTCCCTGAAAACATTATGGTTTTAGCCGAAAATAGTGATCGATGAAATGATACATTCGATGAAGTGATGAATTACCCTAACAGTAAAAGTATTTAGCGATAAGACCGCTTGTTGAGTGACTATGTAACATTTTATTTTTGTATATATTTTCCTTGGGTCCCTATCAATAATTTGCCGAACCATATTTCAACGAACAAATCATTACCACAGAATAAGTAATGTTGCTACGTACAGAAGCGTTTTCTGTTAACAAATTCCCAGTTTAGGTACGCCATACGTGCCTAAATGTGGCCATCTCTTTCTGTGGCATGCAACGCGCTCTTTCAGGGGCGGAGCCTAGCTAGGGTTGCCGGCAGCTCGACCTATTAAATGGCGATTCAAAGCGCGAACGCGTGCGTCCCGTAGCAATGCGCGGCAACCATACTAATAGACCCTATGCTTAGGGCCGGCCGAGTAGCGGCGCAACGAAATCAAAGAGTGAACCACCCCTGTCCTTACGCAGAATTTTTTGAAGGCATCTCTCGCCGCAAGAGTTAGTTTTTTGGTAGTCACCATTGTAACCTAACCTAACCTAACCTACGTAATTAATGTTTAAAATATTCTGAAAACATCATGGTTACAGCAGAAAATAGCGTTGGATAAAATAAAATTCCATGAAGTGAAATTCGATAAAATGATTTGATAGAGTCAACCAAAAAGTTTGCACGGAAGAGATCGCTATTTAAAGATGTGGAGTTACTATGTTTTTTAGGGTTCCGTACCCAAGGGTAAAAACGGGACCCTATTACTAAGACTCCGCTGTCTGTCTGTCTGTCACCAGGCTGTATCTCATGAACCGTGATAGCCAGACATATATATATGTTGCTGCTTTAACAAGAAACACTAAAAACATATACTTTTTGAAATTTCAGACAAATGCAACTTCAACCCCGAACAAAATTGGATAAAAATCGCAGAGAGACGTGGAAACGGTCCCATTCTCAGAGAGAACTCGCTGAAACTCCTCGCCAACTCGACCATGTGCGTTTTCCAATGGAACAAAAGTAGATACAGATGTTTCTGCTGCAAAGAACCATTTTCAGACATCAACATGCTGAAGCAACACACCCATAGCACCCACACACTTGAAAACATAAAGAAAAAGATTATCGTGCAACAAAATAGACTGGTCAAAGTGGAAGTTTCGAGTCTTTACTGCAAAATATGTCAGGTTCCTTTGGAAAATCTAACTAAGTTACGTGAACATCTATCCAGCCATGATATTAAGTTTGAACTGAATGAAGATTTGCTAGTGCCTTTCAAAATTGAATCTAATTTACGGTGCCAAATTTGCACGGAAAGTTTTACCGTTTTCAGACTGTTAAATATTCACATGAATAAGCATTTCCAAAAGCAGGTCTGTCATATTTGTGGCGCGGCGTTCTCTAATTTAGTGTTTTTAAATTTACACAAAACGAGATCTCACAGGCCTTTTCAGTGTAAAGAATGCGACGCGCAATTTAGTAACAAAATAGACAAAAAACACCATGAAATTACTGTGCATAATGTTAAATATGAAAGGAAACTTCGTTTTCCATGTCCATATTGTAGTGATAGATTTTTCCAGGAAAATTTTCGAGTTCTCCATTTGGTAGAGAAACATGGATTGCCTAAACCCGAGCATAAGTGTTTAGTTTGTGAAAAAACTTTTGTTACAAGATCGTTATGTAATAATCACATGAAAAATGTACATATGAAGGAAAAAAACCATGAATGTGATCTATGCCATAACCTTTTTTATACTAAATCAGATGTGACGAGGCATAGAGTAACGCATACGGGAGAGAAGAGGTTTTCTTGTTCGCTGTGTAGTAACCTGTTTGCTACCAAAGACTCGTTGAGGCGACACATGAAGAGAACTCATGTTGGTATACATTAAAATTGCTGAGAAATGTTTGTTTTACTTAATTAAAATTCTTCGACGACACGTAAGACTAGTTGGGAGTGGCCCTCCTCCGAAGCCAGCGGTCCTGGGAGATATTTGTGTGATGAGCGCACGTATTTGTTCCTGAGTCTTGGATGTTTTCTATGTATTTAAGTATATATAGTAAGTATGTATATATTTCTCTATATAAGTATGTTTATCGTTGTCTATAGCGCCCGGCTGATAGAAAATAAATCCTGACAGCTGTCATTCCAGTACAAATTATAACCTCAAACCCAAGAATAGGTTATAAATTGTACTACGATGACAGGTGTCAGGATATACTTCTTATCGGCCGGGCACTGTAGTTCCCATAGTACAAGCTTAGTTTGGGACTAGGTCAATTGGTGTGAGATTGTCCCCTGATATCCCCCGCCCGTGTGGTTGCCGGGTTAGAATAGTGCCACTCCATATCTTCCCGTGGATGTCGTAGGAGGCGACTAAGGGAATAAAGGCTGGTAGTACTGTTAGGCGATGGGCTTGCAACCTGTCACTAATACACTGGTAAACATCTTAGCCTGCTCGTGCAAAATGTGGTTACAGAATCATCAAATTAAGTCTTTTTAGAGCTGTTGGTATTTCTGTAGCTCTGCCTACCCCACTCTGGGAATGAAGGCGTGATGTTATGTGTGTCCCCTGAAGCAAACGTTTTCTAATTTGGGGCACGAATACTAAAGTGACGTAGCAAAATATTTTTGCGACATAAATATATAGGTAGTTAATAAATTTTAAAATAAAAAAATACATAAATAATGTCACGCCTTCATTCCGAGAGTGGGCTAGGCAGAGCTACAGTAATGCCAACAACCCTAAAAAAAACTTACCAGTGTATTAGTGACAGGTTGCAAGCCCATCGCCTAACAGTACTACAAGCCCTTATTCCCTTAGTCACCTACGACATCCACGGGAAGACATGGAGTGGCAATAAACTAACCCGGCGACCAAAAAAAAAAAAAAAATTAAAGGTTTTTGTATAACGGCACCGTAACGGCTTCGCCTCGCCTTATAAATGAGCGGTTATGTGTGCGTCAACGTTTAACCCTTAAACCGCCAAAGCTGGCAAATCAGGTCATCTGATTTTCGTGCCGGGGACGCCGAGAGCTCAGAGTTCGCTTACTTATGTTTCTATTCGTTTTGTTTTTAAACCAATCCCGTCATACGAAAAGTGACGTGATCTACCAGTGACGCGTTTGGTTTAGAAACCAAACGAATAGCAACGCTAGTTAGCGAACGCAACTTTTTTCTTTTCTATCGATCAAAATGTATGGGATGACAGTCGACCACGTGGTTTATCGAAACGCACGAGAATGTCATCCCATATATTTTGAGCGATAGAAAAGAAAAACGTTAGGAGCGTTTGCATCTTGGCTTGGGCCCCAGTACGCCCCATACGTTTTCTATCAGCGCGGTTGCGGCATTGGACGTCGTTGGCGTCTGAGGCACGAACAATAAACTTTACCATGCCTCTATATTAGGGCGTTTTCCGAAAAACGTGTACATCGTTAAGGAGAAAATTAAGAAAATTAAACTTTTTCCATTTTGTCACGAAAATTAGCCATACATTTCGATACGTTAATTTTCGTGACGAAATGGGAGTTTTTTTTATAAAATTTGTCCTTAACGATGTACACAATTTTTGGATAACGCCCTGTTTGATCGCCCGCGATTCGGGAGATCGTATTAAAGCGAAAATTACAACCAACGCGAATAATAGATATCCTAGTGCCAGTGAAAATAAATCAAATGCAAGCCGACTAACCCAATTTCAGCCTGCCGGCCTATTATGCGTGACACTATTTTATCGAGTGGATATGTTTAAGTTTTTAACAAAGTCGTCTATTTTATCGAAAACCCTAACATGGTTGACAATGTTGATAAACTTATCGCGGCGATATAACGACGACAAATGTTTATAAGCCCAGTGTAGCAAGAACTACGCGAAATTACTACCATTTTACAAAAATGTTGCCAGTGTCCCAAAATGAACATATTTTTACACATGTTGGATGTTGAGTGGCGGACTTTATGTAACCCTTCTGAAATGAGTTGTTGTTAATCAGCTATTGAAAGGAGCGGACTAGGCATACTTTTTTAATGTATAAGATTATTTTGACAAATCTGTTCGATGATTCTAGGATCTGTTTTCCGAACTGAACGTTTATTTTTGTTGAGAACTGTGATTGTTTGATTTGTTTGTATTCGACGAATTTAAATAAAGAAACCTCCATAAAGAAAGAAAATTTAAAAAGAAAGTCGAGACATCAACAAGAAGTAAGTCTAACATAATGAACTAATGAGTTTTTTGTACCGTAGTCCATTTCTTTATTATTGTTACTCAAAAAATCATGTTGTGTTACAGTTGCTGTACAGCACTAAAGAACAGAAGCTTTGAATAGGTGGCAAGCCACCCCATATTTGCCAACGGAAAAGAACTAAAACAAAAGTGGCAAAATCTCCCTTTCGTTTTACGAGAGTTTGAGCTAGACTAATCTGTTTGCAGCTTGGAAAGTCGTAAGTACCTATTTAATTTGTTTCACACTCATTTACGCCTGGTAAGTTTGAATACTTGAGTAAAATTTAACAGCTTTAAAAGAAGCAAAGTTAAGTAATAGATTATAATAAACCGCTGAACTGATTAAATCTGGTTTGTAAGTAGCTTGAGCTCAGGCTATTTATTTATCCAGAAATGAATCTGATTACCTGCTCTATCTTGTAATACCTACTGTTCATAGGAAACTTGCTTAATTTGATTACTTTAAGTATCAAAATGGAATAAAACACAGTATTGAGTAATATAATAATTTATTATGGTGGCCTTTTTTATTGAGCTACTTTAATAAGAGCCCTAATGTCGAGAGCTGCTGGGTGGTAACAGCTCCATATCAAGTATTCTGAAAAATAATGTGTAAATTAGTTATAAATTCTGATATCTTATAATGTAGTAGGTAAGGTACTTAAAATTATAATAAGTAATAACCTGTAATGCTGCATCAAATTATTGACCCTCAACAGGCTGTTCATTATCCTGAGTGCTCGTTATAGTGTTAACCCTGATTATGCCCTAAGCACCAAAGACCTTTTTACACCACACAATTGAGTGTATGCTTGTTATTGTCTTTCCCCTGATTATGCCCTGCGGTCAAGTGTACCCAAGTGACATATAAAAATGTCAATAAACAAATGTAAAATAATGTTTTTCCTTTTTTCAGGCTAAAGGACATGAAAATTGTTACCAACTTGGAGTTTTAAAACTATAATTTTATAGTTTAATTACAATTTTATCTATGTTTATATTAAATATTGCAATTACCTACTATAAGATCTTTTAATGCTAATAAAAGCATATCCCAAACCAGAGAATTCAAATGCCTTTTTGTTGACACACCATATACACAAGAGTATTAATTAGCAAGGACTTAGGTCTTTGTGACTCTAGTAGAGATTTTGTTTATCATGCACAGAAGATACAACTTTTCAATGTGCGAGTTACAGTTCAGCTCTGTTCAACAGAGATATTAAATATAAAGAAGTTTTGCATTCTACCAGGGAATCTAGAAGCAGTAGCATAATATTGTGCAGTTCACATCTACCTAGGATCTATATTGGAATCCATAATATCCTTTTTTGTATTTGTAAATTGCAAAATAACTGTGGTCATAATTAATCTTGCCATATTAACATTTATCCTAATGTAAATACCATAATATTGATTATCTTAGTATTGAATATCTTAATGCTTATTTGCACTATTTTCTTAAGTACTAATGATCAAGTGCCCTAACATCAAACAATCTTATAATGTTACCATGCAATCAAATCTTGGACACCCATTTTAACATACTTCTAATTTGTCAGATTGATTTGATATTTGACATACGTAAGCAGTTCCATTAACATCAAGTTAGTATGATGATGGAAATGGACGGTGGTCATAGGAACTCCTCAATGGCTCATGGGTAGATCCGTGGAGTTTGGACTCATTTGACTTGTCTCTAGATAGTACCTAAGTTTACTATCGGTGTGTGAAGTGCCTACTTGGCAATAATGTATGTTATTAAAAGTGAAATTTTGTAAAAACTTTTACGTCTGACAATTATCTTCTAAGCCCTCTTAGTGCCATAACTAACATTAATTATACAAGTTGGTAGGTATATGTACTAATCTATACATATATTGCCACATGAATGACAGAGCATCACATGAGATCGAATCGACCAAATTGGCGGTTTTTGTTTGTTGTTTACATACTTACATAATCATCAAGACGAGGTGTACTTGTATGAACCAAAAAATCACCCAAGTGATACCTGGCACGAACAGTTATACTAGCTGTTTGTGCCAGGTAGTACTACTAGCTGAGTAAATAGCTGAGTGAGGGAATAAGGGCTTGTAGTATGGTTAGGCGTTGGGCTTGCAACCTGTCACTAATACACTAGTAAACATCTAAGCCTACTTGTGCAAAATGTGGTTATAGAATTATCAACAACTCTTTTTAGATTTGTTGATATTTCTGTAGCTCTGCCTACCCCACTCTGGGAATTAAGGCGTGATGTTATGTATGTGTATGTATGTAGGTACTAGCTGAGTTAGTGAATAGTACCTAAATATTACTTACTTTAATCATTAATTCGTCATTATTATGTGGCTGAAGGTCTGATTCGAATTCGGCACATAAATGGAGTGCTATCTCCTTACACCTCTGTACACCTTTGTCGAAACTCTTCCTCCGAAAGCTCGAAGGGGTTGGAAACATCTCTTACCGTCTTGCGCTGTAGTTTCTTCTTTCTTTTTCGGCTTGCAGCGGGAGGCGACAAAGATACACTTGACATTCTACAAATAATGTTTACCAGTTATAATGTAATGTTAAACGCCTTTCTTGTAATTAACAAAGTTCTTTTAGATTAGTAAAACATTAAAATCTCAATACTTACGCATAAATTTAAGTATTTTTTCCATATTAAAGCCTTATCGTCACCTACAGGGCACTTGTATAAACTTATCGAATTAAGATGTCAAAAGTCGATCCAAAGTGGCGACCCATATTAACCAAAATCGATAAAATTGACGTTTGTCGTTATATCGTTGTCAAAAATGGATAATGCAATTTAACCGATGCCACCATATTAGCTTACGTCGACAATGATAATATGTCGATGATCTCGTGATAAAAACGTTTTATCGCGTGGATAAGTGGCACCATAATCGGCCGGCTGGTTTGCATCCGAGCCGGTACCGGTCTAGTTTCACTGGTTTCTGTCACTAACAGATGCGTTCCGAATTACGGTACCAAGAATGCAATCAAAGTAATACCTAAAACTAGATTAAAATAAATGGTGTACGGATCAAACACGCCCATTTTATTACAATAACCACAACTGCGTGCGGATGTAGCGACACTATCTAACAACAATATTGCCTTTGAAGTGTTTCCGTATTGTCAACGTTTTGATGACTCTTGTCATTGATAATAATAGTGGCAGAGTTAAAAACGAAGCTTAAGCACGTGAAACACGATATCGTTTGAATGCAGTATAATAGAGCCCAAGGTAACAATACAATAACATTTCAAAGCAATTCAGTTTAACCTGAGTGTAGAATGATTATGATCACGGCACGTCCTAGAGATTTCATATCGATAAATAAGATGTCGATATACATGTTTATTTATAAAAAATCTCTACTACTCCTAAGATAGATTACTAGCATAGAGGCATTCCATCTTAGTCCTCAGGGTTGGCAACGCATTTGAGGTCTTAGGATTATAGTCTTAAGAATTCAAATGTCTATGGGTCTCAGATTCCACTTACCATCAGGTGGCCTGAGGGCTCGTGTGCTTTCTCCTTAAAAAAAAATCTTGTTCAAAAGTCCAGTATAATTTAGTCATATTTTTATAAAAGGTGGATTCACAGTATCGTTCATGATTCAGAAAACGGGTTTCAGTCATTTTCAATATTTGAAAAATGCCCTGTTGACCACAGAGCAACCGTTACTTGGAACTCTTGAAGACCAGTGCGGTCTGTTGCAGTGGAAATAAATTAAAATGAATTGACCATCCTTTTACTCATTTATTACTCACATTTTGGCACAGAAGTTTCACATATATAAAGTCAATGAAAATAGGATAAACCAGGAACAGCTTGGGAAAGCGCGTCCTGCCGGTAGGATTACCAAAGAGAAAGAGGAAGCGATACAAGCATAGACAATATATTACATACGTGCAACATAAACCTAACCATACACTATTTGGTATTGTAAGGGTGGTTATACAACATAAGATATTTCTACACTTCCCCTCACAGCTTACAACACCATTGCAACATGCCTAAACACAAAAGAGACAAGAAAGACTATACACACATGACAAACAAACATTTGTATTTCTTAGCGTCTCTAATGTAAGGAATGAACCTAATATAATATTAATTATATTAATGTTAACATTGATCACAATGTTTACCTAGAGAGAGACTTCAACTCTATACAAATTTACACAATAACATGCTATCACATGACACAAACACGGATCAATCAACAGTTATAAGCATACTATCACATGGCTGTACATTTACATTGTTACATGCCTACATTACTTAACATTCATGCCATGAATAAATTTGGAATGTTTACAAAAGCTCAGCGGTTTCGTAAGTACATCGGCTATCATTTCTTCAGTTGGTAAGTACTTAACAGTTAATACATTGTTATGGACTAAGTCTTTTATGTAATGATACCTGACATCGATGTGTTTAGTGCGTTTATGACAATATTCTTTAGCCAGCAGCAGTTTGTGTGCACTTTGGTTATCATTATACACGGTGATGCTTGGTTTCACACATAAAATCTCTGCTAAAAAGTTCTTAATGAAACACAAGTCCTTACAAACATCATTGATGGCAATAAATTCACTCTCTGTGGAACTAAGTGCAATACAACGTTGTTTCCTAGATTCCCAGTTTATAATGCTTGAACCTAGTTTTATAACAAAACCAGTATATGAACGTCTATCTAACGTGTCATTAGCCCAGTCGGCGTCTGTATATGCAGTTATATTTAATTCTTTACTCTTTATGAAATATAAGGAATAATGAATTGTTCCTGCTAAATACCTAAGGATTCTTTTAGCTGCAAGCCAATGACTCTTATTAAATTTAGAATTATACTGACTTAAGTGGCTACACGCATAAGCTATATCAGGTCGACTGCATACAGCTAGATACAGCAGTGAACCCATCAGTTCTCTATAATTATAAGTTTCATCACACAGAGTTTCATCATCACTATCGAGCTTACAACCTACAGTCATAGGTGTTGATACAGGTTTACAGTTTTCCATATTAAACCGCTTGAGCACTTTCATAATATATTCACTCTGATCAAGTTTTAAAACATCTTTCTCTCTTGTAACATTTATCCCAAGACAGTTCTTTAAAGTGCCTAGATTTTTGCAATTAAATTCGTTTTGCAATACATTTAGCAGCTCATTTTTACGCGAGCTGTTATTAGAAAATATGTAAAAGTCATCTACATACAATGCTATGATTAATAAAATATTCTTATATTTACTTATATAAATGCATGGTTCATATTTACTTTGTAAGAACCCATTTTCACATAGTATTTTGTTTACTTTGTTATTCCAAATTCTACTTGCTTGTTTTAGACCATAGATACCCTTTTGCAACAAACAGACTTTATCTTTATTACCATTATCAAAACCTGGTGGTTGTTCCATGTATATGGTTTCCTCAAGATCTCCATTAAGAAAGGCTGTGGTTACATCAATGTGATCTATGCTCAGATCAAATTGACAAGCTAAAGCAAATAATATTCTCATAGTACTGTGTCTTACGACTGGTGAAAATGTGTCCTTATAATCCACACCATGAACCTGCGTATAACCCATGGCAACAAGTCTTGCTTTATATTTTTCAAAGTTACCAGATGCATCCTTTTTAATTTTATATACCCATTTCGATTTTATTACATTGGTATTTTTAGGTCTATCAGTTAATCTCCAAACTTTATTAGCTATCAGAGAGTCATACTCACTTTTCATGGCAGTAGACCATTCTGTGCTAAGTGGACTATTAATTGCTTCCTTATAGGATGCAGGTACACTTTCATTGTCGACAGACGTGACGTTATGCGCGACCAGGGAGAAGTCAGACGTATAATCATCATACCTTTTTGGTGGTTGTGACCTTGTAGACCGTATAGGTCTAGAAGAACGATCAGCAGGAGCACCCACTGAGGGTAGCTCTTCCCCTGAATGTGACGGTCGCTGCGACAGCGCTATAGGCTCGCACGACGAGTCACTTGGGACTGACTCTTCTTCATTCTCACTGCCGGTACAGTAGTGATCTGGATCTGAAAAAACCATGGGAGAATTGTTAAAGCTATGACTAGACATATGAGGTTCTTTATTTGGACTAGACATAGGGGTCTCATTGATTTGACTAGACATTAAATTAATTTCATTATTTTTATAATTATTATTAAATGTCACTTCATATTCATAAAATAAATTGTCATTGTCTTTTTCATTAAAATTCACCATGTCTAAATTATTGTAAAATTTATTTTCTAAAAATACAACATTCCTTGACAAAATTACATTATGGGGGTCAAGTGGGTTCAATAACCTAAAACCTTTTGTTGTTTCACTGTAACCAACAAAAATGTAAGGTTTACTTTTAGGATCTAGTTTGCGACGTTTCTGTTTAGGTATAAGCGAGTAAGCAATGCACCCGAAGACATGAAGGTGACTAAGGTCCGGTTTCGAACCTGTCCAAACCCCTTCAGGAGTTTGTCCTGCTAAAGCTCTGGTGGGGCTCCTATTTTTCAAATAAGCTGCAGTCATCACTGCCTCACCCCAAAAACGCTTGCAAAGACCAGCTTCTAACAGCATGCATCTCGCCTTCTCCAAGAGTGTCCTATTAAGACGCTCAGAGACACCATTTTGCTGCGGACTGTAGGGCACAGTCTTTTGATGAATGATGCCCTGTCCCTTAAGAAACTCAGCAAAACTATTATTGCAATATTCTGAACCCCCATCTGAACGAAGTATTAAAATTGGCAATCCAAGTTGTTTTTCAACTTCATTTTTAAAATTAATAAAATGGTTAATTACCTCAGATTTATTCTTCATCAAGTAGATATAGGTCTTCCTGGAGTAGTCATCCGTCAAACTTAGCATATACCTTGCACCTCCAAAGCTGTTCTCCTGCATCGGGCCTGCTACATCACTATGTATAATTTCTAAAGGTTTTTTAGCTCGTGTAGCCTCGCCTACGGGGAACGGCAAGGCAACTTGCTTCCCGAGCAGACAGGTCTCACACTTTGCTTCTGAACATACCTGAAATTTGATACCGGTTGCAAGATCATCCCTTAAAGAACACATTCCTTTAAGATTAAGATGGCCAAGACGCTTGTGCCAGAGCTCAGCTGGCAACATGGAGACAGCGACGTTAGCACTCTTTGTTTCTTGTCTATTACACAAAAACATGGAAGAATGCACTTCCTGCAAAGTATCCCGACTACACCCTTTCCACTCATATAATCCATTTATATTTGATGCAGAGGTAATCATATTGCCATGAATTTTACAATTTTTATAAATTTTACATTGCTCTTTGTCAAAAATAACAGTAAATCCTTTACCACAAAGTTTACTAACAGACAACAAATTAGCTGACGAATTAGGAACGTACAATACCTTGTCAAGCTTATTGATGACACCATCTACAGTCATTTCACCGATGCCCTCCGCTCTCATTGACTCACTGTTAGCCAGTGTAACCTCACTGCCATTGCCTGGTAGCTCCTGATAGTTGCTTAGCAAGTTCTTGTTGTTGCAAAGATGATTGGAGCACCCAGAGTCCAAATACCACGACGACTTCTTGACGAAGAATGCTGTTGTAGGTGCATCCGCAGCCAGTAGCGAGTGATTCTTCATCTTGTCTTTTCTGTATTTGAAGCATTTGTTTTTAATGTGGCCTATTTTTCCACAGTAATGGCACGTTGGTTTCACAGCTTTCATGGTAGGACGATTATGAGACTTGGAAAATAAAGCAGTCTCTTCAGTGCTAGAGTTGTTTGATTTCCTCGACTCCTCTTGTAGTAGTCTGGATCGCACCATTTCTACAGTTAGGTCAGCATTTGCTATGTTAGCAGTCTCTAAATTACTGACTAGGGCGTCGTATTCACGAGGCAAACCGCTCAGCAACAGTTCGATTATTTCCTTGTCTTCAATTACTTTATCTATGTCCGCCAATTGATGAACGAGAGACATAATTGATTCCAAATAACGCGACATGCAGTTGAATTGATTATATTCAGTTTTATGCAATTGTCGAAGCAGAAGAACTCTACGATATAAACCTTTATTTTCAAAGACATTTTTTAGGTTAGTCCATGCTGTCTTCGCTGTGTCGGCGTTACAAACATGTTGAAGGCATGGTGGTGACACGCTTAAACCGATGCGGGCTAGAGCGCGGTTAACACGAGATGCGTCATTGTCTGTTCCATCTACGGCATCCCATAAGCCGTCGAGAATTAAAAGCATTTTCATTTGATACTTCCATGTGCAGTAGTTTTCAGCTCCACGCAATTTTTCTATAGCGTTGTTTGAATGACTTGTAGTTATAGTTGGCTGATTGTTAGTTTCACTAGCCATTTTGTAATGAGTACCTTAGCGTCTCAATCTCCCGATGCGATGCGACGACCACGCCACGTGTTCGATGTGGGCACGGCAACGACGGCGCGGCGCACGACAATCACGACGACGGAGAAGAAGTAGCACGGCGAGCAGCGTTGTTATGCCAGCGCCATTGTGCTCAACGAAGCGGCATTCTAAATTTAATGGTGTTGAAATAGGCTGGACAATTTATTCGACTGGGGCCACCATAACCTCTTGAAGACCAGTGCGGTCTGTTGCAGTGGAAATAAATTAAAATGAATTGACCATCCTTTTACTCATTTATTACTCACATTTTGGCACAGAAGTTTCACATATATAAAGTCAATGAAAATAGGATAAACCAGGAACAGCTTGGGAAAGCGCGTCCTGCCGGTAGGATTACCAAAGAGAAAGAGGAAGCGATACAAGCATAGACAATATATTACATACGTGCAACATAAACCTAACCATACACTATTTGGTATTGTAAGGGTGGTTATACAACATAAGATATTTCTACAGGAACAAATCTGGAAAAAAAAAACATTAATAAAAAAAATATCATTTGTTTATTGTTTTTATTACAAAATTTAATGAGAAAAAATAACATTTATTAATGTTGAATAACATCCTGATCTTGACAGTAACAGCGATAAAAAAAAATATCACAATATATTTTGCTACGAATGCTACTTTTCTTTAGTATTCATGCCCCGAGTTAGCACACATAATGATTGTGATTCGTAAAATATACACATAAAACTAATTTAACTGAAATCCTTTAGTAGCCACGACTTCAGCGTCGATCACCGTTTTGTCACACCCCTCCAGTACAAATTGAAGCCACTAGAATGGGTGTGGTTAGGTTAAGTTCAAGCGTTGTTTTCCACAGCGTTATTCATAAATTATATTATTTGAATTAGAATAGTCTTCCAATTCTATGCTTTCCGGTTGATGCTTCGAATAAAACTGACTGCCATCCATCCGCCTACCATGCCGGTTCTTTAAGTGCTTGCTCAAAGAATACTTCATTTTGAATTTACACACACAGTAATCACAAGAGTAGGGTTTCACTTCCGTATCCGTGTGAGTTCTGCGTATGTGTTTCTTCATACCATGTGCCGTAAAGAAACTCATCTCACAAATCTTGCATATGTGATTTCTTTCCACGTTGTGGATCCTCCGCACGTGCAATTTCAAGTTATTTGGTGTCAAAAATGTTTTCAGACATATATTGCACGTTGATATAGGCCTCTTCTCACCGTGCACTTTGTAATAATGCTCCCTTAACAGGTAAGAATATCTAAATATAATATTACACTCTACACACGTCCGCTTGTTTGGTTTCATACCAATTTTCACTTCGTCTCTACATTCACACTTTTCTTTCTCCGGACACTTTTTACATTTTTTCTCATGCACTATCCGCTTATGTATATCCAAGTTTTTAAAGTTGATATACGCGGCACCGCACACTTCACACACGTAGTTAGGGAAATGCGTATTCATATGCATGCTCAGGAACACAAAAGTATTGCAAACCAAATCGCACAGCGTACAACGCAATCCATTTTCCAGTTTGAACGGTATCAACAAATGGCCAGCATCAGTGAACGTGAATCCATGTATTAATGTTAAATGTTCCTGTAAAGCGTTCAAATCTTCACATGGTTCAAGACATCTGTTGCAATGAAGGGATGATATATCTGCCTTTTTGAACGCTAGTCCCGTAACCGGATTGATCTTGATTATTAATTCCTTCGCATGAGAGTGTGATTTAGCGTGTTCTCTAAGTTCGTCCATGGTTTGATATGTTTCGAAGCAGTAGTAGCAGCCGAACTTTGCCCGACCGGCTTTGAAGAGACACATGTTCGAATTCCTGATGAGCTTGAGCGAGTTGGCTCGCATATCGATATGGGATTGGGTTACTTCCGGTTTGGCCGGTTTCACTTTCGGCTTCTTTAGACCTGAAATGGTATGAACATTGATTATTACTATTATTGAGTTTTCTAATAAACTACACGTTGGCCTAGTTGGTAGTGACCCTGCCTTCGAAGCTAGGGTCCTGGGTTCAAATCCCGGTAAGATCAGATGTTTCTGTGATGAGCATGATTATTTGTGTGAGTCTTGGATGTTTTCTATGTATTTAAGTATATATTTCTCTATATAAGTAAGTTTATCGTTGTCTAGTACCCATAGTACAAGCCTAGAGCTTAGTTTGGGACTAGGTCAATATGTGTGTCATTGTTCTGTGATATTTATTTATTTGCAAATCAAAGAGTGGTTTAATAATGGTCTGTGTGCTGTCATAATAACCTTTTACACACATACATACATAACATCACGCCTTAATTCCCAGAGTGGGGTAGGCAGAGCTACAGAAATACCAACAAATCTACAAAGACTTGTTGGTAATTCTGTAACCACATTTTGCAGAAGAAGGCTAAGATGTTTACCAGTGTATTAGTGACAGGTTGCAAGCCCATCGCCTAACAGCACTACAAGCCTTTATTCCCTTAGTCGCCTCTTACGACATCCACGGGAAGACATGGAGTGGCACTATTCTAACCCGGCAACCACACGGGCCTTTTAAACGCCAACAATGCCTAAAATAGTCATGAGCTGTCGTGCCTACAACGCCACCGACACTTATAGTTGTCACAGGTACAGTTTAAAAGAGAAGTTATTTCGTATCGATAAAGATAAAAATTGCATAACTTTAATACATGCCTGGCGTGTGAGTGACGTATTTGTATATGACGTAAGGCGTTCAAAAGATAATGAAAGCTTTAAGCATTCTCAACGCTGCACATATAGACGGAAGGCAAGGTTATTTAGAGATTAATAGGATAATTGACGAAGTTGTTATCCTATTTGGTAGTGAGGGTCACTCCGAGGACCGATTCCTAAAATCTATTCGTCTAGATGGTGTCTTCGCCTTTGTGTCCAGGGATGCCGCCGCCTAAACAAAGAATGCGAACGGCGTACCCGCAAGTGAATTTGGCAGTTCACATCGAATTAAATTAATATTTTTTTTACAACAACCTCAAGTGTGTGCGGGTGTAGCGACACTATCTAAACGAATGGATTATACGAATAAATATTTGTATAATGAGTGCGATGTATGCAAGTATGTAAACACTTTATTGCACAAAAAAAAGAGATAATAATTAAAAAATACGTGTAAACACAGCGTGGAAGGTAAAAATGCGAATCCATTTAAGGGATTTATTTATTTATTTATTTATTTAATCTTTATTGCACAAAAAAAGAATACACTTAATATGCAAAAGGCGAACTTAATGCCGTAAGGCATTCTCTACCAGTTAACCTTTAGGCAAAGCAGAGATTGTAGTGGCGGTGCAACATAGATTCTGACTTAACTATATACTATATACTTACATAAACATATACACTTACATAATATCAATATGCTACATAAATATAAATACATGAAATACACTAATAAATAAATACATACATAATATGTATATACATATAAGCAAAAAACAAAACAGATGGATTTCGTCCATTTAATCTTTAATATAATTAATTGACCACGTATTTCTTCATTTATCTATGTTTATGTAAACAGGGTGACATCAAAGACGTGATCAAAAGTGATATGACCTAATTAAGCGTTAAAGTGGGATCCGAACAGAGATGGGTATTAATCGATTAACTTTTTAATCAACTAAATCAAGATTAATTTAATTGCGATTAAATTAATCGAAGAACTACACGAATAACGATTAGTTGATCGTCATTTTAATCAACTACATCTTCCCGTGGATGTCGTAGGAGGCGACTAAGGGAATAAAGGCTGGTAGTACTGTTAGGCGATGGGCTTGCAACCTGTCACTAATACACTGGTAAACATCTTAGCCTGCTCGTGCAAAATGTGGTTACAGAATCATCAAATTAAGTCTTTTTAGAGCTGTTGGTATTTCTGTAGCTCTGCCTACCCCACTCTGGGAATGAAGGCGTGATGTTATGTGTGTCCCCTGAAGCAAACGTTTTCTAATTTGGGGCACGAATACTAAAGTGACGTAGCAAAATATTTTTGCGACATAAATATATAGGTAGTTAATAAATTTTAAAATAAAAAAATACATAAATAATGTCACGCCTTCATTCCGAGAGTGGGCTAGGCAGAGCTACAGTAATGCCAACAACCCTAAAAAAAACTTACCAGTGTATTAGTGACAGGTTGCAAGCCCATCGCCTAACAGTACTACAAGCCCTTATTCCCTTAGTCACCTACGACATCCACGGGAAGACATGGAGTGGCAATAAACTAACCCGGCGACCAAAAAAAAAAAAAAAATTAAAGGTTTTTGTATAACGGCACCGTAACGGCTTCGCCTCGCCTTATAAATGAGCGGTTATGTGTGCGTCAACGTTTAACCCTTAAACCGCCAAAGCTGGCAAATCAGGTCATCTGATTTTCGTGCCGGGGACGCCGAGAGCTCAGAGTTCGCTTACTTATGTTTCTATTCGTTTTGTTTTTAAACCAATCCCGTCATACGAAAAGTGACGTGATCTACCAGTGACGCGTTTGGTTTAGAAACCAAACGAATAGCAACGCTAGTTAGCGAACGCAACTTTTTTCTTTTCTATCGATCAAAATGTATGGGATGACAGTCGACCACGTGGTTTATCGAAACGCACGAGAATGTCATCCCATATATTTTGAGCGATAGAAAAGAAAAACGTTAGGAGCGTTTGCATCTTGGCTTGGGCCCCAGTACGCCCCATACGTTTTCTATCAGCGCGGTTGCGGCATTGGACGTCGTTGGCGTCTGAGGCACGAACAATAAACTTTACCATGCCTCTATATTAGGGCGTTTTCCGAAAAACGTGTACATCGTTAAGGAGAAAATTAAGAAAATTAAACTTTTTCCATTTTGTCACGAAAATTAGCCATACATTTCGATACGTTAATTTTCGTGACGAAATGGGAGTTTTTTTTATAAAATTTGTCCTTAACGATGTACACAATTTTTGGATAACGCCCTGTTTGATCGCCCGCGATTCGGGAGATCGTATTAAAGCGAAAATTACAACCAACGCGAATAATAGATATCCTAGTGCCAGTGAAAATAAATCAAATGCAAGCCGACTAACCCAATTTCAGCCTGGTTTGCATCCGAGCCGGTACCGGTCTAGTTTCACTGGTTTCTGTCACTAACAGATGCGTTCCGAATTACGGTACCAAGAATGCAATCAAAGTAATACCTAAAACTAGATTAAAATAAATGGTGTACGGATCAAACACGCCCATTTTATTACAATAACCACAACTGCGTGCGGATGTAGCGACACTATCTAACAACAATATTGCCTTTGAAGTGTTTCCGTATTGTCAACGTTTTGATGACTCTTGTCATTGATAATAATAGTGGCAGAGTTAAAAACGAAGCTTAAGCACGTGAAACACGATATCGTTTGAATGCAGTATAATAGAGCCCAAGGTAACAATACAATAACATTTCAAAGCAATTCAGTTTAACCTGAGTGTAGAATGATTATGATCACGGCACGTCCTAGAGATTTCATATCGATAAATAAGATGTCGATATACATGTTTATTTATAAAAAATCTCTACTACTCCTAAGATAGATTACTAGCATAGAGGCATTCCATCTTAGTCCTCAGGGTTGGCAACGCATTTGAGGTCTTAGGATTATAGTCTTAAGAATTCAAATGTCTATGGGTCTCAGATTCCACTTACCATCAGGTGGCCTGAGGGCTCGTGTGCTTTCTCCTTAAAAAAAAATCTTGTTCAAAAGTCCAGTATAATTTAGTCATATTTTTATAAAAGGTGGATTCACAGTATCGTTCATGATTCAGAAAACGGGTTTCAGTCATTTTCAATATTTGAAAAATGCCCTGTTGACCACAGAGCAACCGTTACTTGGAACAAATCTGGAAAAAAAAAACATTAATAAAAAAAATATCATTTGTTTATTGTTTTTATTACAAAATTTAATGAGAAAAAATAACATTTATTAATGTTGAATAACATCCTGATCTTGACAGTAACAGCGATAAAAAAAAATATCACAATATATTTTGCTACGAATGCTACTTTTCTTTAGTATTCATGCCCCGAGTTAGCACACATAATGATTGTGATTCGTAAAATATACACATAAAACTAATTTAACTGAAATCCTTTAGTAGCCACGACTTCAGCGTCGATCACCGTTTTGTCACACCCCTCCAGTACAAATTGAAGCCACTAGAATGGGTGTGGTTAGGTTAAGTTCAAGCGTTGTTTTCCACAGCGTTATTCATAAATTATATTATTTGAATTAGAATAGTCTTCCAATTCTATGCTTTCCGGTTGATGCTTCGAATAAAACTGACTGCCATCCATCCGCCTACCATGCCGGTTCTTTAAGTGCTTGCTCAAAGAATACTTCATTTTGAATTTACACACACAGTAATCACAAGAGTAGGGTTTCACTTCCGTATCCGTGTGAGTTCTGCGTATGTGTTTCTTCATACCATGTGCCGTAAAGAAACTCATCTCACAAATCTTGCATATGTGATTTCTTTCCACGTTGTGGATCCTCCGCACGTGCAATTTCAAGTTATTTGGTGTCAAAAATGTTTTCAGACATATATTGCACGTTGATATAGGCCTCTTCTCACCGTGCACTTTGTAATAATGCTCCCTTAACAGGTAAGAATATCTAAATATAATATTACACTCTACACACGTCCGCTTGTTTGGTTTCATACCAATTTTCACTTCGTCTCTACATTCACACTTTTCTTTCTCCGGACACTTTTTACATTTTTTCTCATGCACTATCCGCTTATGTATATCCAAGTTTTTAAAGTTGATATACGCGGCACCGCACACTTCACACACGTAGTTAGGGAAATGCGTATTCATATGCATGCTCAGGAACACAAAAGTATTGCAAACCAAATCGCACAGCGTACAACGCAATCCATTTTCCAGTTTGAACGGTATCAACAAATGGCCAGCATCAGTGAACGTGAATCCATGTATTAATGTTAAATGTTCCTGTAAAGCGTTCAAATCTTCACATGGTTCAAGACATCTGTTGCAATGAAGGGATGATATATCTGCCTTTTTGAACGCTAGTCCCGTAACCGGATTGATCTTGATTATTAATTCCTTCGCATGAGAGTGTGATTTAGCGTGTTCTCTAAGTTCGTCCATGGTTTGATATGTTTCGAAGCAGTAGTAGCAGCCGAACTTTGCCCGACCGGCTTTGAAGAGACACATGTTCGAATTCCTGATGAGCTTGAGCGAGTTGGCTCGCATATCGATATGGGATTGGGTTACTTCCGGTTTGGCCGGTTTCACTTTCGGCTTCTTTAGACCTGAAATGGTATGAACATTGATTATTACTATTATTGAGTTTTCTAATAAACTACACGTTGGCCTAGTTGGTAGTGACCCTGCCTTCGAAGCTAGGGTCCTGGGTTCAAATCCCGGTAAGATCAGATGTTTCTGTGATGAGCATGATTATTTGTGTGAGTCTTGGATGTTTTCTATGTATTTAAGTATATATTTCTCTATATAAGTAAGTTTATCGTTGTCTAGTACCCATAGTACAAGCCTAGAGCTTAGTTTGGGACTAGGTCAATATGTGTGTCATTGTTCTGTGATATTTATTTATTTGCAAATCAAAGAGTGGTTTAATAATGGTCTGTGTGCTGTCATAATAACCTTTTACACACATACATACATAACATCACGCCTTAATTCCCAGAGTGGGGTAGGCAGAGCTACAGAAATACCAACAAATCTACAAAGACTTGTTGGTAATTCTGTAACCACATTTTGCAGAAGAAGGCTAAGATGTTTACCAGTGTATTAGTGACAGGTTGCAAGCCCATCGCCTAACAGCACTACAAGCCTTTATTCCCTTAGTCGCCTCTTACGACATCCACGGGAAGACATGGAGTGGCACTATTCTAACCCGGCAACCACACGGGCCTTTTAAACGCCAACAATGCCTAAAATAGTCATGAGCTGTCGTGCCTACAACGCCACCGACACTTATAGTTGTCACAGGTACAGTTTAAAAGAGAAGTTATTTCGTATCGATAAAGATAAAAATTGCATAACTTTAATACATGCCTGGCGTGTGAGTGACGTATTTGTATATGACGTAAGGCGTTCAAAAGATAATGAAAGCTTTAAGCATTCTCAACGCTGCACATATAGACGGAAGGCAAGGTTATTTAGAGATTAATAGGATAATTGACGAAGTTGTTATCCTATTTGGTAGTGAGGGTCACTCCGAGGACCGATTCCTAAAATCTATTCGTCTAGATGGTGTCTTCGCCTTTGTGTCCAGGGATGCCGCCGCCTAAACAAAGAATGCGAACGGCGTACCCGCAAGTGAATTTGGCAGTTCACATCGAATTAAATTAATATTTTTTTTACAACAACCTCAAGTGTGTGCGGGTGTAGCGACACTATCTAAACGAATGGATTATACGAATAAATATTTGTATAATGAGTGCGATGTATGCAAGTATGTAAACACTTTATTGCACAAAAAAAAGAGATAATAATTAAAAAATACGTGTAAACACAGCGTGGAAGGTAAAAATGCGAATCCATTTAAGGGATTTATTTATTTATTTATTTATTTAATCTTTATTGCACAAAAAAAGAATACACTTAATATGCAAAAGGCGAACTTAATGCCGTAAGGCATTCTCTACCAGTTAACCTTTAGGCAAAGCAGAGATTGTAGTGGCGGTGCAACATAGATTCTGACTTAACTATATACTATATACTTACATAAACATATACACTTACATAATATCAATATGCTACATAAATATAAATACATGAAATACACTAATAAATAAATACATACATAATATGTATATACATATAAGCAAAAAACAAAACAGATGGATTTCGTCCATTTAATCTTTAATATAATTAATTGACCACGTATTTCTTCATTTATCTATGTTTATGTAAACAGGGTGACATCAAAGACGTGATCAAAAGTGATATGACCTAATTAAGCGTTAAAGTGGGATCCGAACAGAGATGGGTATTAATCGATTAACTTTTTAATCAACTAAATCAAGATTAATTTAATTGCGATTAAATTAATCGAAGAACTACACGAATAACGATTAGTTGATCGTCATTTTAATCAACTACATTTCACGATTAAATCTCGATTAAAAATTGGAACACGTGCGGTACAAAAATTCAAAATGTTGAAAATGATGTTATACAGATGTAAGCTGTTCAGCTGTATCAATCTGTCAACGTAACTCGAAACTTAGACTTACAAATGAAACGATTTATTCGTAATGTTAATCGAAAGAAAATTTATCTAATTAATTAATTGATTAACAATTTGGTCGCTGTTAATTAATTTAATCGTGACTAAATTAATCGAAACTCTTACGACTAAGATTAATCAATCGCCATTTTTAATCGTTAATCGTTAGTCGATTATATTTTCCCCATCACTGGATCCGAATAATATAGATATGTAGGTGTTTAGATGTAGTATTCAGACTTAATCACGCAAAGCTCAAAATTAAACAATTTATTGTAAACAGGGCGTTAACACTACTTGACAGAAAGAGATGCAACGATAAACATAGAAAAACAAAACAAATAAATGACAATGACTAATTTGAATTGTCACTGTGACCGAAGTGTCATTAAAATAAAATAGTCCGAATAGGATCCAAACGGGGTATGATTCGAAAAATAGGGTAACCATGATTTACAAAATCTGTGATTTAATTAAGGGCAAAATTAACAAAAAAAACTTCTTGCGTGTTGTACTAAACAAAAACCAAATAAATCTAATTAATATAAAATCAACCCCACGAGGGTATACAGTTATTTGGAGATAGATACAGGCAATTCCCAGTGTTTGTGTGTGACTCACCGCAGCCCCTGCGCGGCCCGCGGCCCTGCGCCTCGCGGCGCGCGGCGAGGATGTTCTCGGCGAGCGCCGTCATCTCCGCCAGCCCGTCCTCGCGCGGCTCCAGGTTGATGATGTAGATCGCGTCTGCCAACAACACACGCTTATCTAACGTCAGCGTCTCATCAGCGGGACCCCACCGAATGTGTCGGTTCACCTAATTGCATTTCATCGACATCTTATTCCTGATGAAGCCTTTTTGTTTTTAGGTTATCTTAAACACGGGTTACATAGGTCGAGTTAGGTACCACTAGCGTTCTTCCAAACAAAGAAATTTTCTTCTCTCATTTTTACGTGGGACGTTTTAATTGTTTTTACAAGAGCATTATTCAAAACAAAACTTGATTCGTTTATGCAACGAATGTTACGAATATAGTTTGTATACTCGTAACTAACTTCGTTACACAAAGCACGCGATCGTGATTTTGTTTCTATTAAGCTTTTATCAATGTATTTTTTTTGAAAACGTCCCATATTCGGTCTAATTTGCAAAATTCTTTTTTTTTTTCTTTTTCTTTTTATGTTATGGAGAAGGCACACGAGCACTCAGGCCACCTGATGGTAAGTGAAATCTGAGACCCATAGACATTTGAATTCTCAAGACTATAATCCTAAGACCTCAAATGCGTTGCCAACCCTGAGGACTAAGATGGAATGCCTCTATGCTAGTAATTTCACCGTTTGTCTTATCCCCACACCGGAACACAACAATGCGAACACTGTTGCTTGGCGGGTGGTTAATGGATAAGATGGTGGTAGCGATCCGGACGGACCCTGCACAGGGTCCTACCACCACTAAATCAATCATCATCAAAATACTATAAAACCAATCAATCATTTGTATCAATCGTAGCAGAAAGGGAGCCTAAATAAACTGACTCTGAAAACAGCTCACCCCGGTACACGATAATCCAAGACTGACATGTGATAAACCGTCCGCCGGTCGCCGTTTAGGGAGGTTACACGCTCAGTATTTCTTCAGTTCAGTCAGTCAGTCTGGTCAAACTGTGATAGACAACAGAACGATTGATCATTTGAACGGTTACACGATAATGCAAGACTGACATATGATAAATCGTACGCCGGTCGCCGTTCAGGGAGGTTACACGCTCAGTATTTCACCAGTCTAGTCCATAAGTTTGGTCCGAATGACTGTCTAACCCACGGACTAATGAAAATGAAACTAATGTAAAATGAAAGCCAAATTTGAATAATTTATTTTATATAACAATGTCATTTTACATAAGATTATCTCCATTTAGGATCGTCGTCATAATAAAATGCAAAAACAACACTAATAACGAGGTTAGTAAATAAACTGAAACAGTTGGGACTGATCTGATGAAACACTATACTGAATCTACTGTATACACTGTGCACTGTGGAACTTGAGGACCATAAAAGGTAAATCTTTATACGTCTAATGTTGAAGTTGCAAATTTTGTTGTGTACAAACTTAATTACAGGTATATCCCTGCTTGTTTAAACAGCCATTAAACATACAAAACATTAGATTATGTGAATTAATTAATAAATAGATTGGATCACCACGGACAGGGTACATGGTATAGGGTAGGCAACCGTACACAGTCGTCCGTGTTTTATTAATGTTTTCTTAAAAAAGGCTATTGTTATTTCTGCTTCCAGCCAGCGGTCTTGGGTTCAAATCCCGGTAAGGGCAGATATTTGTGTGACGAGCACGAATACCTATTCTTAAGTCTTGGGTGTTTTCTACGTATTTAAGTATGTATTTATCTATATAAGTATGTCTAGTACCCATAGTAAATACAAGCCTAGAGCTTAGTTTGGGACTAGATCAATTTGTGCGAGAGTGTCCCCTGATATTTATCTATTTATTTACATTTGTAGCTTTTATTTTAATGTTCATTTTATAAAAAAAAATTGTGTCACCTTCCGTGATGTCACCGAGCGGTCCCAACGGAAGACCAGCGCTGGTTTAACCGCCGGCACGGACCGTTTTGCAACAAGTATGAATTTTGTGTTTAACGTGAACCCTTTCCCAGGCCTTGCTAAAATAAGTATACAAGCAAGAAATGGAATGGAGCCACGAATTCGTAACTTCCTAAAGAATACTGATCCATGAAGTCATGTTTCAGGAAAGTTCAATTAAATTTGTGTCATAAGATGTACGTAGTTAAGTTCAATTATGAGCGACATGAATGTGGTCGATGAAATTTACTATGGCTGAAAAAGGCGGAGACCATTCACGTTACATACAAGATTGGGCCCAAGATCAAAAGCGCCGGCTAACGGATAAAATAATTTGATCAAAACTCTAGAACCATCATTTATTGGTGTTATAGAAGATCCTGACTTTTCATACAAAATAAAAAACTTTGTGGGTTCATTAACCCTTTATTTGGCGATGTATATCACACTGTCAAAAGTGAATGTCTTTTGACTAAACGATGACGATACCTGCTACTATGATATTAAATTTATCTTGGCTCAAGGTGTTTATGCTCAGAGTGAAGCCCCAAGCAGTAAAAAACAATTATATGTGTAGGTTAACACTTTTGATTTCTGAACTTCTGTAACACCAACAAATTATGGTTCTCGAGTTTACATATCATATAATGAAACGCTCAGAGCGTTGTTCCGATCAGAAAAAAAAACACTTTCATTCGTTTTGGGCCCAAAATGAACTGGTATTTTTCCTCACCTTCATCTGGAATCCCTTCTAACTCAGCCAGTTCCACGTTGAACCCCTGGTAATCCACTGATATGGCCTCGCTTAGGTCCACCTCGCAGCTCTCCTGCTTTATTTCTTCGGGTGGTATGAACGCCCCAGCGTCCGGAACATCTGAAACATATGCGTTCGCTCTAGTTCACTGAATGTTTCCTGAGCCTAGTTTGGAATCTACTGGATAC
This sequence comes from Acleris holmiana, assembly GCA_949316455.1. NCBI lineage: Eukaryota > Metazoa > Arthropoda > Insecta > Lepidoptera > Tortricidae > Acleris > Acleris holmiana. The sequence goes on along the minus strand of OX438789.1, from coordinate 9,507,619 downwards.
TGGCTATTTAACACCATGTGAATTGTACAGTAGTACCACAAATATAAGTTACAACGATGCACCTGCGCAGAAAGCACTTTTTTAGAAGGCAGTGCGTTTGCGCGGGTAAAACTTCGACGGCTATCGGTCAAATATTCGGCAGCCATTGCAGCGACGCCGTCGACCGCCATTTTATTTAGCGTCGCGTCAGTTGTCATTCGTACACAAGCTGACACGCACGAGCGCTAATCGTCATTTCATATTCTACCTTACGCGTAACACGACAAGGTTTGTATTGAATTGATTTTTACGTTCGTTTATCTTCGGCATTAGCGAGCACCTTTCTGCGTGGACGAAGATTGCCGGCGTAGCTTATATTTGTGGTCTTACTGTAAGTTTAAACATAAAACCTTTAGACTTATTAACCTTATCGACGCTATTGACGGATATAGGACAGATATAAACAAGGATTGTGAGACGCTACAGGATGATTTAAGAGGGCGCCGAGCGTCCAGTGGCGCCCTCCTTACTTTTATAGTTTTTTCTAATAAACTAAAGTATTATCTTAAAATCTAAGAGCGCTTTACTGTTGTACAAATAAATACGCAATATACAGCATACATGACACAGTTTAATAACCTTTAACCTTCGTGTAGTCAACTTAACGGAGAAAGGTGGAAAAGGTGGTTAAGTTATGTGATATCCTCTATAAGTTGTGTTTTCATTTGTACAACAGTAAAGCGCTTAACTTTAAGATAATACTTTAGTTTATTAGAAAAAACTATAAAGGTGGGTACGAATTAGAGCAGCCTCGGGTTGACCTATTTTGCTCAAATTCGTACGCGCTCACGCGCTGTGCGCGAACAGCGTGCGAGCGTCGAGCCGCCGGGAGTCGGTCTTTTGACCGTGCTCAAAGACGCCTCAGTGTGCGTGCCTCGCGTAATTTGGAGGTGTATCCGAGCGTGCCGCAGGCAGAGCGAAGTTCTAACATGTCTGTGGGCTAGGCGCATACAAACTTGATTAAAAGTTGCTGAGCCATTCCACCACCGAGGCAATTTCTTCTTCTCTTTGTTAATAATTCGGTGAAGTATGATAAACGCAGCCGCAGCTGTCAGCTGTCATCGTGTCCGACGCCATTTTGAAATGTCGGCTCGCGGCGAAGACGCTGCTCCACCCGCGCATGGTTTTGTGCTACAATTTTGGTCGCAAGCAGCTCGCCGCGCGGGGCGAGTATGCCTCAGGCTGAGCCGCTCAGATTCGTACCCATCTAAAAAGTAATTAGGGCGCCACTGGACGCTCGGCGCCTTCTTAACTACCTTTGAGAAAAACAATAATGAAGAAAACGGGGGTAGCTTCTCGCCAGCCACGCCACGCGCACCGAGCAGCCGGCACAGCGCTAGCCCCGTGCTCGCCATGCTGCGGCCGCGGATAATTAGGGGCTCCGTACCAACCCGAAACATGTCGAGCGATTCTCGTCATTATTTACGTGAGTAACCCTGATCTCTTTAACATGTACATACACATACATACATGTACATACACATACATATTAGTGATTAAGTATTAGGTAAGTAGATATTTCAATGTAAATAAAACATAATTGAGAAAGTTATGTATTATTTTATTATATTCGTAAAAAATATGTAATCATAAACGATAAAAAGTGTATGCTTTAATTTAGTAAGTAAGTAACACAACAGAAAATATGTTTTTTATTTCAGATTAGATTATTTTCTTGTAAAACAACTCAATTATTACTTAATTTATTATAAGCTTGTTACAAAGTAAGCTTTCTAGCTACCGATTTTTATTGACTTATGTCAACTATTGTACGCCATAATTATGGTAGATTGTAGTGATGCACACACCAATGTACTTGACACCTGTATAATATACTAGCGACCCGCCAGCGGCTTCGCCCGCTCATTTTTCTACACCTTCGGTTACATTGTTCAAATTTTACCAAGGATCCCTAATTTTTTTCAAAATGAAATGTAGCCTATGTCAAATTGGAAGAATGTAGCATTCTATTGGTGAAAGAATTTTTTAAATCGGCCCAGTACTTTTTGAGCCTATTCATTACAAACATACAAACATACAAAAATAGGTACAAATCTTTCCTCTTTATAATATTAGTATTATATTATACTTGTTACCTACAGTCATGCAATAAATATATTTTGATATTTTGATTTTGACATCACGCCTTCATTCCCAGAGTAGGCAGAGCTACAGAAATACAAGCAACTCCAAAATACTTGTTGGTAATCCGTAACCACATTTGCAGCACCAGGCTAAGATGTTACCAGCGTATTAGTGACAGGTTGCAAGCCCATCGCCTAACAGTACTACAAGCCTTTATTCCCTTAGTCTTAGCAATAGTTTATTCAATATTAAATCGAGCGTAACTCTACAAAAGACTTGTTTTTCTCTTTTCAGTTTAATTTTTGACAGTCAGTTTTATGTTATCTATTAATAGATTTGAAGTACTCCTTAAGCTGGCTACGAATCTGAACGGCTCAGCCCGAGGCATGCTCGCCCCGCGCGGCAAGCTGCTCGCGAGCCAATTTGTTGCACTTAAACATGCGCGGGTGAGGCAGCGTGCTTGGCGCGAGCCGCCATTTGAAAATGGCGTCCGACATGGTGACAGCCGCGGCTGCGTTCATCACAATTCACTGAATTACTGAGCAACTTTATCTAATTTTCACGCGCCTCGCCCACAGGCAATTTAGAACTTGTCGTTCAGCCCACGGCACGCTCGGATACACGTCCAAATTACGCGAGGCACGCACACCGAGGCGCCTTTGAACACGGGCAAAAGTCCGACTCTCGGCGGCTCGCCACGCGCCGGTCTCACTCTGCTCGCGCACTGCAAAGTAAGTGAGCCGTGCGTGCCTCAACCCGAGGCTGCTCTTATTTGTACCCACCTTTAAGTCTTACAATCTTATAGTGCATATAACCAACCTTCTTCAATGTTGACCTGGGTCCTCAGCTTCTGCGCAATGGTCTTCCCAGCTTCCACCACCTGCTGCTTGAAGCTTGCGGCATCTCGCAGCCGCGCAATGCAGTTGTCACATATCTGACACTTCCCACCTACATCTTCATAGGTGATCTGCAAAGTTAGGGAAAATCTCGTCATCAGCAGGGGTCGGATTTTTCATCGCACGGTAAGATGAAAGAAAATTATGGAGTCGATATTAAAACTAAAACTTTACTCATATTTATACTCACTCATGTTCTTAGTCCCATCTTTTATACTGTCGCGGTCAAATAATACGGGTCCGAGTGCGTTTTTCATACAAACGAGGCTATTTCGAAGCCTCGGTTCCTAGCCAGGGGTTGTTTTGAGTGAGGTTTAATGGTGAATACTTCGAGATTCTATCGAGGAGGTCAAAAGTTCTTAAGATACCTAACTGATCGCACAATCAGTTAACACCACAGCGAGATAGTTTCGGTCAGCATTCGGATTTCCTTACATTTTATAGCCATTTTAGACGTTTTTCTGAACATGCATAATTCTGGCGTTAACCGCAGATTCAATCAGTTGGGTATCCATCGGTGCTCGGGGTATCCATCATCAGATTTCACTCAAAGCATCCCCTGGCGAGGAACCAAGTCTTCGAAATAGCCTCGTTTGTATGAAAAACGCACTCTGACCCGTATCATGTAACCGCGAGAGTATTTTTATTATTTTGCCAATAATATACTCATGGGGTGGCATTTAACATTTTTATTTATAATGTAATCTTTTGGTGTTATTTAAATGAGTGAATATGAGTAAAGTTTTAAATTTTAATAACAACTCCATATTTTTTTTCATCTTACCCTGCTATGAAAAATCCGAGCGGAAGTCTCTAACACACTTACAGTGAAACGGGCCACTGGTCATCAGCCAAAGCACTTCTATAGATAAGGCCACATCAAAGATTTAGGGAGGCTCTCAACTAAACTAGAGAGGGGCTGGAAACGATCTTTGCCGAATACGAATATTTGGCCGAACGCTAGAAACAGGTTTTTGACAGGTCCGCTTTAATAAAAACAACTCTGGTTTTTCTTACTTAAGCTACGGATTTTTTGCAAAATATTAATCTCTTTTTGGCAGTTGCTTAGAATGCTAAAATACGATGTCAATCCGACGAATTACGAAACAAGTTACGCTCGCTATTTTCTTTGTTTATTTGGTGAATATTAGGCAATGGAACCGAACTAAGTATTTGGCAGAATACAAACTTTGAAAAACTTGCTAAATATGCTGACTAGCGAATATTCGGCCCGTCTCTAAATTAAACTGCACTGAATTATACTGTGGCCCTTCTGTAAAGTACCTACAAGCCTCCCTAGGTTTAGGTAAGAATATACTATATTGCTTTATGCTGCTCAAAAATTTCGCTACAGATATAGGCTTGTGTTGGACCTCAGCATCACCTGATGTTAAGTGACGACGAGGTCGAAGGTGGTTCATGAATGATCAGAAAAAGCCTATTCACTCTTGCTTTAAAAACACCAAGGTTATATGATTTCAGAATACATATAGAGAGCATTCCACTCCCATCTCGTATAATAATTTCGACATACAATACAAATACTCTTTATTAAACATCAAAAAAAAGGTATATTTAAATCATAGGTATACAACAGGCGGTCTTACCGCTAAATAGCAATCTCTGCCAGAAAACCTTGACAGAGAAATAACTAAGGACACCAATTCATGGCAGGCGGTGCAAACTAATTCCTTTAAAAGTCAAACTAAACAACTACAAGACACATTTAAAGTATTTTAATTTCGACATAACAACTATTTATATATAAACTAAATATAGATAGAAAAAGTAAATAATTTAACAAGTACATACAAAATACTAATCATTAACGATGTAAAATCATTGTATTTTAACCTACCTATAAAATGACTAAAACCTCTGTGGGAACTCAACTATTTATGTGAACCTCTGTAACACCCATAACCACACAATTAATATTTTTTAATTTGAAGCTGGCCACACTAACTCGAACAATTAAATTTTTCCATGAAACTTTTCTGTTGTGCAATAAAAATTAGCCATACAATTGTAAGGATACTTTTCATTGCACAACAGAACTTTTCCCGTCTTCTTTGTTTGTATGGTCAACTACGCTTAACTATGGTCCAACTTTTTGGTCTTGACCCATATAATATATACCCACCAAGGGCATTGTATTTCAGTCCTTATTATCTACAAACAGTTGCTAGTTATTATGTAATCACTATTAAAATATCCTTGCAAATTATAAAAAAGTGTGTTACCTATAAATAACAAAATTCATTCATACGCAGAGTCCTTTTCTATGTATTTCATTGACTGTGCTATCTAAGTCTTTATTACTGTAAGTCTAGTATACTCTGTATGAGACGCCCCTTTTTATTAATGAACTTGAGAACAGAGAGAGATTCTCAATTCGGTTATTTGTTATATAGCAAAAAAGAGCTAAGGCTTGTGTGTCAAAAGCTTCTATGTATTACGAGTACAAGTTTTTGATCAGCGGGCCCCTGGGTGTGACAACAGATGGAACATGATAAACTCCAGTGTCACCACTAGATATAACAATACTAGTACAGTTTAGTATTGAAGTATTTCTCGTTGTGCGTTGTAAAGAGGATGCTATGCTTTGTTATGTTAACTTAATAACTATAACAATGAAAAGTTATTAATCCAATACGTGTCTACCCTGAATATAAATTAGCAATATGACCTTGCCCAAGTCAGCTACAGGAAAATGGCAAAGAAAAGATCAATTTTCAAACCAAAATCACAGTTATCGCAATAAAAAACAACCGCAAAACTTACAAAAATATTGAAAGTGTCAAGCAGCATATCCGAATACACTTCTTTCCGCCCATCTTCTTCGTACAGCACAGATATGTCTTTGTCACATCCGACCGCAAGACAGCACCGACACAAATCTAACTGTCTCATGGTTGATTAACATTTGAAAAACATCATTAAAAAAGAAAATGATTGCAATATTATTCGACATTAGACACAAACACCCGCCATCACAGGCAGAGCTGTATTTCCACTCTTTTAACACTGGACGCTATAACTGTCAAGAAAATATTTTTTCTATGACGTCACGGTGATTTGTAATGCAAAATAGTCTTGATAATACGTTCTATATCAATTTTGATGCACATAGAGTTAACTTATTCAAAATTATGGAATTTATTATATAGTGTCATTTACTATATTCCACTTTTACAATAAGTGCAAGTGCAAATGTGACTGTGAAGTGAACTTCTACCAATGAAAAGTAAGATTGAGAGTTCCTATCCAATCAAAAGCATGCGCCATTAATACCATTATGGTAGCTCGCGACCGATCCTGAAAGTTACGCTACTCATTTGTAGATGGCGTTATTAGTTAGTGATATGAAGTCTACTCACTAAGAGAGGTCGCTAACGTACGGGTTGATAGATCCTTATTATAAATGTTGATATTTCCTTGAATAAAACGATTTAATCATCGTAAATATGATTTATTTGTTTAGCGTCACACAGGTACACATCAACACATAATGGCGATGATGGCTACAGGATACAGGTAACAGAGCGGCGTAAGTGACATACGTTAAGAGCAAAACCGTTTCATTACAACCTTTAACAATAAAATTCGAAATTAATGTGTTTACTTGTTCCGCTCGACGTGAAATGTGGTACAGACAGGACAGTTTATGGCCCGGAGAAGAACATAGGGTACTTATTATGCTGGAAAATTGATCAGTTCCCGAGGGAACAGTAATAAACGTCTTCTACAGACGAAGTCTTGTTTAAAAGCTGGTATATATATATTGTTTCAGAGTTCCAGATCTTAAGAGCAAGCAAAGCACTCATACAAAAGCTCTGCTTGAAATGTGGCATATTTCAGTTTATCTTGGTTATCTATGTGAAATTCATTGTCTATGTATGTAATAGGTATATTACATTATGTTCTAAGATCCGGATCTATTTGGTGGATCCCTCACTAAATATATCCAGGAGTATTTTTTAAACATGACCCAAGGGGGAGGTCGTCACCAAACATGACTATTTTTTAATAAAAAAAAATAACTGACAAATAAAACGGTTTAAAGTGGTGGTAACGATCCGGTCGGACCCTACACAAGGTCCTGCTACCGCTGAAGTGTTTGATAGACCCTATCGCCCTCATTAACACATGAGCAGCAATCATGTTACTTGTTAACAAGTGTTAAATATTCATACAGTTAACAATTAATAATAATTTTCACAATGCTCTGTCCATTGCAACCCCTGCAATCTTCTGGGAAAACGTTCCACATCGTCTTGCCATCTCCATCCACGGAACCATCTAGTTGCCGCATTAGCCCATAATATCTCTTACTGACAAGTAAAAGAGCTGCCATAACGCCAGGAATATTATTACGATATTGAAGCGAGATGGGCTAAAAGAAACTTGGAAGGTCCTATCGTAATAAATACTGTATACAATATGAAATCGGCCACGGTGCGGCATCAGTTCGGCGATATGACGTCATGCCGCGGCTTTATATCCACGTAGAAAGGAGTGTCACATCTACCTTTCTTTTATTCTTAACCTGTAGTATTCCTGTACAGAACCTACACGTTCAATTGACCATGTTGCCTCTTTAAATGCCTCCTCAATGAGTCCTTCCCTTTAAACTTGCTCTCGCAAAGGCTACAGACATACGACCTTAAATCATCGTGTGTTTTTGCATGCCTTTTCTGATCAAATTTAGTAAAAAATCGCATATCACAAACAAGACATGGAAAATTCCTTTCCTTAACATGTACTGAACGCACATGTATTTTCAAATTTTGCCTGTTAGGAAACGTTTTTGGGCATAAACTACATTTACTCAGCTGTCTTTTCGCACCGTGTTCTTGTATTTTATGTTCCTCAAGTTGGTACGTGTAACGGAACGTTCTGCCACAGATAAGGCAATACCGTTTTGACAGGCCGCTGTTGTGATGCGTTCTCATATGACGTACGCGCGCGTAGGTCGTTATAAAAGTTTCAGAGCATAGACTACACTTTTTTTCTTTATGCCGCGATTGCAAGTGTATACGCAAACTAATTCGATTGATGAACGACTTTCCGCAAACTTCGCATACGTTATTAGAATAATGTTGATTCATGTGAACGGACAGTGTCATATATGTGTTGAATTTTTTATTGCACAAAACGCAGTCGAAGGAATTCTCTAATTTGTAGGGTATTAACAGATGTTCAGCGTTCCCAAATACGACGCCATGTTTTTCTATGAGGTGTTTTTTCAGTTCAGTCAAATCCGCACAAGCTTGTTCGCAACAAGTGCATTTCAAAGATGATATTTCAGCATTTTGGTTTGAATGACCTCTCATTCGATTGAATTTAGTTTCTATTATTTCTTTTTTAGTCAATAAGTGTATTTTAAAATGCTGTTTAAGTTCTTGTACCGTTAAATATGATTTTTCGCAGACGAAACAGCCAAATTTGGTCTTTAACGACTTGAATAGACATAAATTCGAGTTGAAAATTAAGTTTAACGAGTTCTGTTTTAAGTCCTTTTGGTTTTGCGACTCGGAGTGTTTTATTTTCTGGTCCTGTTGATGTTCATCTGTAACAAACATACACAGAAATAATTATTTAATACATCCTCCCATATAATGGAGACCCCTACCATAGTATAAATAGAAAAGTAGCTCGTCTCCGGCCCTTTAGGAGTTTCTGTTATCTATTGCCGCTCGGGCTTATGCGTATCGCTCGACACTTAATACGCACGCTACCAAACGTGGCAATGGCGTGACCCGACTATGAGATCAACCACACCGGAGCTTAACGGTGCGTAAATTACAGTCCGTCAAAATTGACGCCATGTAATACGTTTGTAAGAAGAAGAAATCGCTTCGGTGTTGGAACGGCTCAGCAACTTTAACAAATTTGTGCGCGCCTCGCCCACAGTCAAGTTAGAACTTGTCGTTCTGCCCGCGGCATGATCGGATACACGTCCAAATTACGCGAGGCACGCACACCGAGGCGCCTTTGAGCACGGTCAAAAGACGCGTGAGCGCGTACGAATTTGAGCAAAATAGGAGAGCCGTGCGTGCCTCAACCCGAGGCTGCTCAAATAGTACCCACCTTTTTCCTCGTTTGTATGTACAAAAACCTCGCTCCGCTGAACTGAGCGCAGATAGGTAAATTAATAAAGTTTCTATTGGTTCATGAGAAACACATCCCTCACAACGCATCCTCGCACATCTCTGGTGGAAAAGCATCCTAAACCGGCTTGGTGGGTCCTGTTCAATTTGCTTGTGTTCGCTCGCGGCGCGTATTGTCCAGGCACGTACACATGCAAGCGGTGCGATATTCTTTTCTTTGAAGACAAGACGAAATACTGTTTATTTTATACTGTGGAGTAGGTGCTTATTAAGATAAACGTGACGCGCGTTAATTAAAAAACGTATTCCCGTCTCACTCACGCATGAATGAACATGAGTCAAGTTCACGTTAAGAGGCCTTGTCCGTGTGTCTGTCTTTACACACTCAGTTTTTCTCAAAAGTTATCAAAGTTACGAAATTTAAATTTTGTACACATACATAACATCACGCTTTCATTCCCAGAGTGGGGTAGGCAGAGCTACAGAAACACCAACAACTCTAAAACAGCTTGTTAATAATTCTGTAACCACATTTTGCACAATCAGGCCAAGAAGTTTACTAGTGTATTAGTGACAGGTTGCAAGCCCATCGCCTAACAGTACTACAAGCCCTATTCCCTTAGTCGCCTCTTACGACATCCGCGGGAAGACATGGAGTGGCACTATTCTAACCCGGCAACCACACGGGTAGTTTGTACACATACCTAAAGATATTTAGGTTAAGGCTTGCAATACATATATGATCTAATCAAATATTGGGAATAGATCTAATATGTACAACAGAAACATTTCTTTAAAACATTAAATTTATCCCGTAACGTCCACTGCATACATTCTTCTTCGACATATCTCGAAAGAACAATCATCTCGAAGTCATGAGAATTGAGCTATCTCCATACTAAGTCATTAAAATTAGTTCAGCAGTAAAAGCGAAACTTACACACAAACAGTTACTTTCGTATTATTCACCTCGTGAGACCCATAGGAGGTTACATAATCAAGGCAATTGAGTTTTAACTTTATTTTTACAAGCATAAAGTTCATTTTAATTTATTGAAAAATCGAAATTGGGATTTAAGAGCAAAGGTATTTGAACTTTATTTTCATACTGGTAGATTTAAATTCCCATTGACAAAAATCTCTGGTTCTAATATGGTGGCCCTGACGAGGATAATATTAGTACGGAGCATATGGATAGAATCGATTTGTTACCAGTTCTCTAAACATAGCGGGTGGTAGGACCTTGTGCAGGGTTCGTCCGGATCGCTACCACCATCTTATCCATTAACCACCCGCCAAGCAAAAATGTTCGCATTGTTGTGTTCCAGTGTGGGGATAAAACAATCGGTGAAATGACTAGCATAAGGTGGGTACGAATTAGAGCAGCCTCAGGTTGAGGCACGCACGGCTCAACTATTTTGCTCAAATTCGTACGCGCTCGCGCGGTCTGCGAGCAGCGCGCGAGCGGCTCGCGGCGAGCCGTCGAGAGTCGGTCTCTTGACCGTGCTCAAAGGCGCCTCGGTGTACGTGCCTCGCGTAATTTGGTCGTGTATCCGAGCGTGCCGCGGGCAGAACGACAAATTCTAACTGGTCTGTGGGCAAGGCGCGTACAAATTTGATAAAGTTGCTGAGCCGTACCACCACCGAGGCGACTTCTTCTTTTTTTTTGCCGCGGCAGTCATTGTGTCCGACGCCATTTTGAAATGACTGCTTGCGTCAAGCACGCTGCCTCACCCGCGCATATTTATGTGCAAAAAATTGGCTCGCGAGCAGCTCGCCGCGCAGGGTGAGCATGCCTCTAGCTGGGCCGCGCAGATTCGTACCCAGCTATAGAGGCATTCCATCTTAGTCCTCGGGGTTGGCAACGCATTTGCAGTCTTCTGAATGCGAATGTCTATGGGTCACAGTTTCCACTTACCATCAGGTGGCTTGTGTGCTAGTTTGCCTTTTCAATGCCTTAAAAAAAACATACCTTTTGTACTCTTATTTTGGACTAGTGGAGAAGAAAGAACATCTGTGCTGTCTTCTACGATCAAAAAATCATTGTCATGGGGTGCTGGACGCTTTACATCAGCACCAGCCGGCCGATTATGGTGCCACTTATCCACGCGATAAAACGTTTTTATCACGAGATCATCGACATATTATCATTGTCGACGTAAGCTAATATGGTGGCATCGGTTAAATTGCATTATCCATTTTTGACAACGATATAACGACAAACGTCAATTTTATCGATTTTGGTTAATATGGGTCGCCACTTTGGATCGACTTTTGACATCTTAATTCGATAAGTTTATACAAGTGCCCTGTAGGTGACGATAAGGCTTTAATATGGAAAAAATACTTAAATTTATGCGTAAGTATTGAGATTTTAATGTTTTACTAATCTAAAAGAACTTTGTTAATTACAAGAAAGGCGTTTAACATTACATTATAACTGGTAAACATTATTTGTAGAATGTCAAGTGTATCTTTGTCGCCTCCCGCTGCAAGCCGAAAAAGAAAGAAGAAACTACAGCGCAAGACGGTAAGAGATGTTTCCAACCCCTTCGAGCTTTCGGAGGAAGAGTTTCGACAAAGGTGTACAGAGGTGTAAGGAGATAGCACTCCATTTATGTGCCGAATTCGAATCAGACCTTCAGCCACATAATAATGACGAATTAATGATTAAAGTAAGTAATATTTAGGTACTATTCACTAACTCAGCTAGTACCTACATACATACACATACATAACATCACGCCTTAATTCCCAGAGTGGGGTAGGCAGAGCTACAGAAATATCAACAAATCTAAAAAGAGTTGTTGATAATTCTATAACCACATTTTGCACAAGTAGGCTTAGATGTTTACTAGTGTATTAGTGACAGGTTGCAAGCCCAACGCCTAACCATACTACAAGCCCTTATTCCCTCACTCAGCTATTTACTCAGCTAGTAGTACTACCTGGCACAAACAGCTAGTATAACTGTTCGTGCCAGGTATCACTTGGGTGATTTTTTGGTTCATACAAGTACACCTCGTCTTGATGATTATGTAAGTATGTAAACAACAAACAAAAACCGCCAATTTGGTCGATTCGATCTCATGTGATGCTCTGTCATTCATGTGGCAATATATGTATAGATTAGTACATATACCTACCAACTTGTATAATTAATGTTAGTTATGGCACTAAGAGGGCTTAGAAGATAATTGTCAGACGTAAAAGTTTTTACAAAATTTCACTTTTAATAACATACATTATTGCCAAGTAGGCACTTCACACACCGATAGTAAACTTAGGTACTATCTAGAGACAAGTCAAATGAGTCCAAACTCCACGGATCTACCCATGAGCCATTGAGGAGTTCCTATGACCACCGTCCATTTCCATCATCATACTAACTTGATGTTAATGGAACTGCTTACGTATGTCAAATATCAAATCAATCTGACAAATTAGAAGTATGTTAAAATGGGTGTCCAAGATTTGATTGCATGGTAACATTATAAGATTGTTTGATGTTAGGGCACTTGATCATTAGTACTTAAGAAAATAGTGCAAATAAGCATTAAGATATTCAATACTAAGATAATCAATATTATGGTATTTACATTAGGATAAATGTTAATATGGCAAGATTAATTATGACCACAGTTATTTTGCAATTTACAAATACAAAAAAGGATATTATGGATTCCAATATAGATCCTAGGTAGATGTGAACTGCACAATATTATGCTACTGCTTCTAGATTCCCTGGTAGAATGCAAAACTTCTTTATATTTAATATCTCTGTTGAACAGAGCTGAACTGTAACTCGCACATTGAAAAGTTGTATCTTCTGTGCATGATAAACAAAATCTCTACTAGAGTCACAAAGACCTAAGTCCTTGCTAATTAATACTCTTGTGTATATGGTGTGTCAACAAAAAGGCATTTGAATTCTCTGGTTTGGGATATGCTTTTATTAGCATTAAAAGATCTTATAGTAGGTAATTGCAATATTTAATATAAACATAGATAAAATTGTAATTAAACTATAAAATTATAGTTTTAAAACTCCAAGTTGGTAACAATTTTCATGTCCTTTAGCCTGAAAAAAGGAAAAACATTATTTTACATTTGTTTATTGACATTTTTATATGTCACTTGGGTACACTTGACCGCAGGGCATAATCAGGGGAAAGACAATAACAAGCATACACTCAATTGTGTGGTGTAAAAAGGTCTTTGGTGCTTAGGGCATAATCAGGGTTAACACTATAACGAGCACTCAGGATAATGAACAGCCTGTTGAGGGTCAATAATTTGATGCAGCATTACAGGTTATTACTTATTATAATTTTAAGTACCTTACCTACTACATTATAAGATATCAGAATTTATAACTAATTTACACATTATTTTTCAGAATACTTGATATGGAGCTGTTACCACCCAGCAGCTCTCGACATTAGGGCTCTTATTAAAGTAGCTCAATAAAAAAGGCCACCATAATAAATTATTATATTACTCAATACTGTGTTTTATTCCATTTTGATACTTAAAGTAATCAAATTAAGCAAGTTTCCTATGAACAGTAGGTATTACAAGATAGAGCAGGTAATCAGATTCATTTCTGGATAAATAAATAGCCTGAGCTCAAGCTACTTACAAACCAGATTTAATCAGTTCAGCGGTTTATTATAATCTATTACTTAACTTTGCTTCTTTTAAAGCTGTTAAATTTTACTCAAGTATTCAAACTTACCAGGCGTAAATGAGTGTGAAACAAATTAAATAGGTACTTACGACTTTCCAAGCTGCAAACAGATTAGTCTAGCTCAAACTCTCGTAAAACGAAAGGGAGATTTTGCCACTTTTGTTTTAGTTCTTTTCCGTTGGCAAATATGGGGTGGCTTGCCACCTATTCAAAGCTTCTGTTCTTTAGTGCTGTACAGCAACTGTAACACAACATGATTTTTTGAGTAACAATAATAAAGAAATGGACTACGGTACAAAAAACTCATTAGTTCATTATGTTAGACTTACTTCTTGTTGATGTCTCGACTTTCTTTTTAAATTTTCTTTCTTTATGGAGGTTTCTTTATTTAAATTCGTCGAATACAAACAAATCAAACAATCACAGTTCTCAACAAAAATAAACGTTCAGTTCGGAAAACAGATCCTAGAATCATCGAACAGATTTGTCAAAATAATCTTATACATTAAAAAAGTATGCCTAGTCCGCTCCTTTCAATAGCTGATTAACAACAACTCATTTCAGAAGGGTTACATAAAGTCCGCCACTCAACATCCAACATGTGTAAAAATATGTTCATTTTGGGACACTGGCAACATTTTTGTAAAATGGTAGTAATTTCGCGTAGTTCTTGCTACACTGGGCTTATAAACATTTGTCGTCGTTATATCGCCGCGATAAGTTTATCAACATTGTCAACCATGTTAGGGTTTTCGATAAAATAGACGACTTTGTTAAAAACTTAAACATATCCACTCGATAAAATAGTGTCACGCATAATAGGCCGGCAGGAATGTTTTTGGAGATCATTTTTATCGTAAAAGATTGGCCTGGAAATAAAAATAAAAAAAACATTTATTTATTACCTGTTTACTTAAAGGTGGGTACGAATTAGAGCCGCCTCGGGTTGAGGCACGCACGGCTCACCACGCTGAGCGGGAGTAGCGAGCGGCGCGCGGCGAGCCGCCGACAGTCGGTCTCTAGACCGTGCTCAAAGGCGCTTCAGTGTGCGTGCCTCGCGTAATTTGGACGTGTATCCGAGCGTGCTGCAGGCGGAACGACAAGTTCTAACTTGTCTGTGGGCGAGGCTCGTACAAATTTGATAAAGTTGCTGAGCAGTTTCACCACCGAGGCGATTTCTTCTTTTTTTTAATAATTCAGTGAATTATGATAAACGCAGCTGCGGCTGTCATCGCGTCCGACGCCATTTTGAAATGTCGGCCTGCAGCGAGCACGCTGCCTCACCCGCGCATGTTTATGTACAACAATTTGGCTCGCGAGCATGCCTCAGGCTGAGCCGCTCCGATTCGTACCCAGCCTGAGTATAGCTCCTAGAGAGATATAGGAAAATGTAAAAAAATAACGGATGCACTTCAACAAGCACTGTGTCTTAAATGGATGTTGTGTCATTACGAAACAGCAAAGTTTTTAAACCCATTTTCCCGTTTTATTACTCAACTTTTTAAGTAATTACTTAAAGTTTGTTACTCCATTCTAGGTGTTCCCAGTGTTGGTTTTTCGCTTAGTATGGAGAAACGAACTTTTTACTTAAAAAGTTGTTCGATAAACGAAAGAGTGGACTGTATGGGTACGAGAAACGACAAAGGGGTGCGACAGAGTTGAAAGGGATTACCAGAAATATTGTGTATGTTCTATTATAAATTAGAATTAAGCTAGACTAAAGTGAGTGGTGGTCTGACCTGGCGTCTCCGGATCTGCTGGATACAGAACCGTAGGCGTCCGCAGCGATGCACCGTTGGTGGCAGCTTAGGTAGATTGGGATGGTGCAACGAGGTGGCAACAGTATGCTTTACATTAATACGCGCCTTAACAGCCCTCATCTTGGTGTCAAATATCGCCGTGACATTAAACTCTTCCCGACGCTCACTTCGCGGAATTGAAACCAAGATTTTCATCTGTGCCTCGTGAAAACTATCTGCTATTGACAAAAGATCTGCCTCGGTGCACAATGCCAATTCAGTTTCGTCCTGCATAGAAAGGTACTCTAACCTCATCATAGCGTAGTCCCTCGCGATGAGCAGAGGATCCGCTATCTCAGCCATGCTTGTATCCTCTCCGACTTTGTTCATGGCAACCAAACACAACACAACACAAACACTATCACAAACGTTACGACAACTTCGACGAGAATTTACCACAAGGCAAATTAAACAGACAAAATGATAACTAATACCTATCTACCTTCACTTGGCGGTAGAAGTTAACTTAAAATTAAAATACGATTGACACAACCGTCAGTGTTGCCAGTCTAAAATGACCGACTTAATATCGAAGAACGAATGAATTTGAATGATTCAACCTTTCCAATAACTTTTTTTTTTTTTTTTAACAACAATATTTCTGTTTACCCGAAAATATTTAGGAAATTTAGAAAATTAACGGCGAAACGAATTTTGCGCAAGTGACTATACGAAAACGATAAAACAAAAGGTCACTTATCAAAATATTCGGATCGAAGACCAAAAATGTTCGATAAACGAAAGAGTGGACTGTATGGGTACGAGAAACGACAAAGGGGTGCGACAGAGTTGAAAGGGATTACCAGAAATATTGTGTATGTTCTATTATAAATTAGAATTAAGCTAGACTAAAGTGAGTGGTGGTCTGACCTGGCGTCTCCGGATCTGCTGGATACAGAACCGTAGGCGTCCGCAGCGATGCACCGTTGGTGGCAGTTTTCAGCTTCTCCAGATCGACCGTCAACCTTACCTTCAGTACACGCACTTAGCCTTCGATTTATGTCCAGGGTTCACGCCGGGAGCCTCCAACACACTTTGTTTAGTTATACTACGAAATTAGGTGAATTAGTGAAAAGGTTGAATTTTTTTTTTTTTTTTCTTTTTTTTTTTTTTTTCGTGGCTATGCCTATTGATTAGCCAGCGTCATGTCGATTTTAATTTACTTTAGATAGTATTATAAAACGAGAACGATAGCTTTTTGAGATATTTATATACATATACGGATAGTTGCTATTCCTGGAAACAAAAACTATTTACATAAAACCCAAATTAGTTAAAGAAAAGAAACACAATTACTAGAGGTTAATGAAATGACCATAAACCCAAAAAATATAAGAATATTATAGTTTATAAATTAATTTAAGAAGAATCTAACTACCGATTATAACTTTAAATTATTAAGATCACAAAAAGCACCCAAGGCCATGAGAATATCTCTATCTTTAATTTGAATTAACTCCAAAATATGCGTTGGAAAAGCAACTTTTAATCGAATTAATTCATTGTAAAGAAAATAATTATTGAACAGAGGGCACGCAAAGAAAATATGGTTCAGGTCTCCATCGTCTAACCCACATTCACATAGAGAGGAGTCCCGGATGTGGATTTTTGCCAAATGAGAAGGGGTACAACAGTGACCCAGTCTCATTCGGATAATAGTTGAGCAAATAAGCTTGGGAATACATAGCTTAGCAAACCAAGGTCTTCTTGTAATAGTAGGCTGAAACATAGAATAAAGCCTCCCTCGCCCTTTGCTAGATGCAGACCAGACAGAAGACCATGCCTGAAACAAGGACTTGGAAGCTAAGGCAACCAAATCATGGCAGTAGTTTCTGAAGGGAATCTTGTCGCCGTGCACCACCGCATCCTTGGCAACCTGATCCGCCCTCTCATTACCAGACACTCCAGAGTGTCCCGGGACCCATATCAAGGCTACTTCAAACCCTCTAAGTTTACAAATTATAAGAATCTCTTTGATTTGATAAATAATTGGGTTATGAAATTTAACAGAAAAAGGATTAGAAAGCAAGGCTTGCAAGCAGCTACGGGAATCTGAAAATATTATAGACTTTTTTAACTTAAACAATAAAATGTATTTAACGCTCTCTAACACTCCAAGACATTCACCGGTAAATACAGAGGTTTCTGGGGGACACTTCAGTTTTTGAACTATATTGTACTGGGAGTGGAAAATTCCCACCCCCACGCATCCAGCTGGAGTCAGTTTGGAAGCGTCACTATAAATTGTGTTCCAGCCCTGCCACTCATGGGAAAGTATCTGGCGAAGATACTCGTCAGAGTGAGGATCGGCGTGGCAAATATTAAAGTTTAGAATCACGCGAGGTTTATGGATTATGGTTTCGTAGTTAAATTCGAAAAGGGGAAGTTTTGTGGAGTGAAATACGGGGTCTTTAAGAGACAGAAATTTTTCTAAGCTTTTGACAAGACTCGGGGGGCCTTTATGATTCCAACAGTTAGCTGCTTTAAGGTCAAATAAGCGATGTATTATAGGGTGATGGGAAAATTGAAGGGCACGGAAAAGATAGCTATCAGCCAAAAATTGCCTACGCAGATTAAGAGGGGGCTCCGCACATTCTATCTGCAGAGCATTGATGGGGCTAGACCTCATTGCTCCCAATATAACTCTTAAAGCTTTGGATTGGATACGGTTCAGCTTTCCCATTCCTACCTTATTACCCGGTACTAACAGGAAGGAACCATAATCTAGTACGCTTCTAATCGTAGCATTGTATAGTAACCTTAAGGAGGTTGGGTGAGCCCCCCACCAAACCCCTGAAAGGCACCTGAGGGTGTTGAGACCCCGTTCACATTTCTTAACTAGATACTCGAAATGCAGTGAACCATCTAATTTAGAATCAAGTATAACCCCAAGAAATTTATAAAAAGAACGAACAGGAATCTCAGAGTTATCAATAGATAAATTAACGATAGGAATGACTCTTTTTCTAGTGTAAACAACTGCACAACATTTTGACGGAGAAAGGCACAAGCCATTATTAGTGAGCCAAGAGTTAAGTAAGAGTAAAGACCTCTGGACTAAAATGCAGGCAGATTGAATATCCCTATTTGAGGAGTATATAAGTAGATCATCTGCGTATTGTAAAATTTTACAGCCATTCACTGAGCATTCTAAATCATGTGTATAAATATTGTAAAGTAAAGGGCTCAGGACTGATCCCTGAGGAAGGCCCCGCCATACCGATCTTGATGGATTAATTAGAGGATCTCTTCCACGAAAAGTGATTTGCCGCTCAGAAAGGAGATTGCCTACCAGGCATGCCAGCCTGACCGGAATTCCCAACTTGTGGAGTTTTTCCCTTAGAATAGGGAGCTGGACACTATCGTAGGCAGCCTCCACGTCCAGAAAAACAGCTACAGTCGACGCACCTTTTGAAAAAGAGAGCCGAATATCAGATGTAAAAATCCCCAGACTGTCCAATGTGCTCTTTCCATTTCTAAAACCAAATTGGGATTTTCCTAGTAGTTCCTGGCTTTCAAGGAACCATTCCAATCTATTTTTTATTAGGTGTTCTAGAATCTTCATCAAGACTGAAGACAGAGCTATTGGGCGATATGAGCGCGGATCATTGGGGTCTTTGGCTGGTTTCAGTATTGGCATAATCAACTGAGATTTCCAAGATTTGGGTGGATGTCCGGAAAGTAATATGTAATTAATTAAGTTAAGAAAATAATTAAGTAAGGGTTCTCCCGCTTTAACTATAAAAGAGTATGGAATTCCATCGTGCCCCGGGGTGGAGTCTTTAACCGACCCAAGGACATTTTTAAGCTCTAGGATTGTAAAAACTTGATCTAAGGGATCAGTTGAAGTATTATTAAGGAGTCCTATGGGAAACTCGAGTACACCCGGAACATGCGGCGGAGCTATATTAGAGAGAAAAGATTCCGCCCATTGTAGCGAAGAGGGGTATGAACAACTACGAGGATTATATGATCTCCTAAATCTCCGGATACTATTCCAAACTACCGTATCAGGTGTGGAAGGACTCAACGAAGAGCAGAAAGATTTCCATCCATCGGACTTCTTATTACTGAGCAACAACTTCGTTTCAGACATAGTATTTAACAATACTTGGAAATTCTCAGTCGACATGTTAGTAGCATACATAAGTTCGGCTTTCTTTCTATCTTTAACAGCCTTGGTACACTCTTTATCCCACCAAGGAGGAGAAGCCAATTTACCTACAACTGTGTTCTTAAGGGGAAAAACCTTGTCTGCAGTGGATTTTATAAGTGAGACCAAGGCATCCGAGCAAATTTGTATAGAGTCAGAGGTAATGGGAGGTAAACTTAACACCTCAAGGTTGAGAGATCTCTTGTAACTATCCCAATCAGCTCCATTAATATTGTACACTAATAAAGGTTTGATAGTAGTTGGTCTTTTTGAAGATAGGAATGGGAGATTAAGGAGAATGGGGAAATGATCACTTCCATATGAGCTATCTAATACTTCCCAAGAAATTCGGGAAGCAATAATAGGGGAAGCTAGGGATAAATCAACGGCACTAGTAGAATGATTAGGGAGAGTGCGTAGTGTTGGAGTACCAGAATTTAATAAACAAAGGTTTCCTGAATCCAACATATCCAAAAGTTGATCACCTAAAGAGTCATTCCTATCGCAGCCCCATAGAACATGGTGAACGTTAAAATCTCCCATAACAATAATTGGTTGCGGTAGGGTTCCAATTATTTTCTTTAATTCGTTTAGGATTTCAGAACACGGACTAGATATATACACGGATAGGAAAGTAATACCTTCTACACGAGCACAAACAATGTGAAGACGTGAGCTAAATTGAGGGACCGGTACATAAGAAAATGTAATATGATCTCTAATGAACAGGGCGCATCCAGCACGCCCATCCGCCCTACAGTCCATTAGAGAGACAAAACTAGGTAACTTAAAATTAGAGTCCGATTTAAGCCATATTTCCGATATAGCTAGAACAAAGGGATTATATTTATTTATTAAGAAGAGGAGATCATGTTTC
This sequence comes from Acleris holmiana, assembly GCA_949316455.1. Taxonomy (NCBI): domain Eukaryota; kingdom Metazoa; phylum Arthropoda; class Insecta; order Lepidoptera; family Tortricidae; genus Acleris; species Acleris holmiana. The sequence goes on along the minus strand of OX438789.1, from coordinate 9,486,967 downwards.
TTATTGTTAATACTGTGGCAATTCCATTGTAGAACTACTTGATCCATTATCTGAAGAAAACAAGAGAGATGAAATAAACGGGGCAACGTGGGATAGCAAATTAGGATCAGCCAAGGGGCTGGATGGAGAGAGTACTTTTACCACTGAAGAAAGGATTTTGATCAAGTCCCTTATTAAATTTTCATTCGATTGCCGAGGAGCGGTTTCAGGGAAAACAGGACTAGAATGAATGACAGGATCTTTAATAATAGATTGATGGGCTTTTCTATCATACCCCTTATCCAAAGAAGGAGGGGAGCGGGGATTGCGAAATATTGTCTTCCTGTACGACGTAGATCCTTGTACTTGAGGAGGAGACTGGGGCTGGGAAGAAGCCGCGGCAACATTTGCATAAGATCTTCGAGATATCTTCGCATGTAGATTAGACGCCTCAACATAAGAGATATTCTGGTCAGTCATAGACTTTTTAATAGCAGTCTGACGATTGTATTCCGGACATACCTTGCTGTTAGCAAAGTGTCCTAATCCCAACCCTTGAGGGCAATTACAACAATACGCTTCTTGTGTCTCAATAGTACAAGCATCTCCAGAATGCGACCCACCGCAACGAAAACAACGGGGAAGGGACCGACACTTCTCCTTTGTGTGTCCGAAACGGCAGCATCGGAAACATTGAACAGTTGGATATTGATATTGTTCTACAGGAAGAGAATTAAAGCAAATGAAAATTCTTTTAGGCAAAATCTGTCCATCAAACGTAATCACTACGGTCTCAGAAGGCATCCAGCAGAAAGAACCATCCGCACTTTTTTTTTTGAAATTAAGGCGCCTAATCTTAACGGGCCGTACCCCACCAGAATTTACTGGCACCTGGATGTTTCCGAGAACCTCCTCGGGCGACCAATCCGCCGGCACTCCCCGTACAAGGCCCATTCTGGTTACGTTGAAAGAAGGTACGAAAGCTTTGTATTTGTGTTGAACTAACGTAGGCGAATCAATAAATTGGTTTGCGTCCTCAGCTGAGTGAAAGTTAATTGACGCTCTATTACGTCCTATCCTCTTAACACTGCCATCCACCACGTTGGGAAACTCTCGTTGTCTCTTTTGAAGGAAAAGTCCAAACGAAACTGGATGCAGTACCGTTCCTGAATCTGGAGCCGCCTCCAATTTTTGTACATGTACGACAAACGGACCCTGATCGCTGCTATTATATTTTTCACGTCCGACTGGCGTGAAGGGAGAAGTCTGTGACTGAGTTTGAGAAACGTCAGGTTGGCTAGTAACTAAATGAGCCGGAGGAGAAAATTGGGTCGTTATGTGATCCATGGTTTGCTGGCCAGGATGAAGTTGGGTATCATTAGAGGCTTGAGTTACTACTTCCACATCCGAGCTCTCCGAGTGGCTCGAAGGAAGCGTGTCTCTGGAACGTGACCGCCCAATAGATCTAGTTTTATTTATTTTTTCTCTCTCGCGAGCCCTCCTTTTCTCTCTTTTTCCCATTACAGGTTTGTAAATTCCCGCCTGATGGTTTTCAAATTGCTCATGTTGAAAAAGGCTAATGCCCTTTAAAAAAGGGTGGAAATTTTTTTCACCAGGATCGTCCCGGCCAGCATCCTCGTTCATGAGGATGCTGGCATTGACTACCCTCTTAATTCAATAAAATAAATATACTACTGCTATACACACAATCACACTACAACTACCTCTTACCAATATCACCACCACCATAAAAAACGGAATAGCAACTATTTAAAATAAATTTCGAAAAGAAGAAACACGAAATATTAGTTTAAACTCAATATAAACTTTAACTTTATTAAATGACAACCGTCCGCGATCGACACTCTGCCGCCATCCCAAAGGTTGAATTATTAACGGAGCGAGAGGTGTTCGCGCGACAATATTTTAAAACGGAACCCAATTAAGTAACGGACTTTGGTGGGGGGAGGGAAATTGTTGCCAGCTACGTAAAAGGTAAATTTTAATGTTACCACAACAAAACTAAAGTAAACTACTGGACAATGACAAAAGTGAACAAAAGTTGAGTATAAAAAAACCTAAAGGATTTATAAACTTTGCTGATTTGTAATGATTCTAGTAACATAACATTAATTATGATTTTTTCAAGGCGTGGAAATAATGGAAAATTACCAAAATTCAATTTAAATTGATCAATATCTCAGAATCTAATCATTTTCGCACATGACCTCATTTGCTCCAAATAAGCTCTACTATAACCTCTCAACAGGAATGTATGCAATAACCAATAACCCTGTATATAAGCAATCAATGAACACATCTTAAGTTTATAATATAATTTTACAGATTGTGTTTGTGTACTTACTATGTATTGATGAATGTATGAGTGTGTGCCTTTATTATTATAGCATTATACTAGATAAGGATATAACAACTTGTGTCTTTTGTGCAAACAAGGAGAAATAAATAATTTAAAAATAATGGTTAAGTGCATGTCAAAGGCACCTAGTACACTTAACACATTTAATTTTAACTTTAATACCTATTATTAATGGTTCTCTGCCTTTTCCCCAACAAATCTTCAACATTGTCTAAATTGTTGTCTAGCACCCATAGTACAAGCCTAGAGTTTAGTTTGGGACTAGGTCAATTTGTGTGAGATTGTCCCTGATATTTATTTATTTGACAAATGCATCATTTCGCAACCTATTCTTTGTCCAACCCACTTTTTTTCTGTAACTACAAATATACCTGGATTTTTATAAAACTAACCTAACCTAACCTTTAGGGTCCTACATGATACTCCTAAAATAAATCATGAATTATTTCCAGTTTAGGAAAAAAACATGGTTTTTCCAATGATTTGTTCGTGAAATAATTTGTGAAAAGTATGTATGTATGTAAACACTTTAATGTATAAAATAAAACAGAAAAAGGCGAACTTATCCATTTAAGGGATCTCTTCCAGCAAGCCCTTGAGAGATTGAGAAAAGTGAAAGGTTGTGCATCAAGTAGGCAAGTTTACAAATTTCTTTAGGATCAGATCATACAAATAAGTCCTAACTATAAACATAATAACTATGTACATTCAAATACTTACATAAATACGCTAGACACAGAAATATATATTTATAAATCAATATACATACTTAAACTTACATAAACTACATTTATGTAAAGGACAGTTGATACAAATTTAGGAGCTAGGGTCGAGCCAAAACTTCATCAATTTGCCCTTTAAGGAGTCAACTGATTGTGATTGCCTGAAGCCGGCCGGTAGCCGATTCCACAACCTGACAGAGTGCACCAAAAAGGATTTAGAATAGGATTTTGATTTGTGAGAAAAGTTGGTTATGAAATGATAGAATCCCATTATTAACCTTTTCAACGCCATTCACGGATATGTCCGTCATGGATGATAGCACAAAATAGACCTGAGTATCTATGAGGCAAAGTTGACATTCGGGTGAATCAAATTTTAAGGTACTCCCCAATTTTCGACATGTCTCACTATGTCACCTTAATTTGGTAGAATGCAATTTTTTTTTTGATGTGGTCAATATATTGAATAAATCAGACAATTAAACTTACTTTCTAGCTGACAATTTTAAAAATTCTTCTAGGATTTACACAAATATATCAGGTAACGCAGGGGACGACGTTGTCCCCGGGTTTTGTATGAAAAACGTGCATTTTCCACTGCGTTACCATGTTTTTACAAAATTATAGAATTGGTTTATGATTATGAATAGTGAAATCCGAAAATCTGATTATCTAATTTTAACATGTGTAAACCATTATCAATGTCACATATTCTAGTAAGTTTTTATTAGCGTGTAGAAAAGGAGGACTTTAAAAGTTGATTCACCCATTCGCTCTGGTTTTGTATTTGACATAGCGTTGAAAAGGTTAATATATTAATCTTTCAATACAGTTCCCTCAACTTGTACAATCAGTACTTTTATGGATAAAAACCAGGGTAAAAACTAAAAATTCTGAATCTTAATTACTTTTACCATTTACTTCTTCTACTGCCGGCTCGAGTTCTTCAAATTGAAAATTAACACTGATCTCGTCATCAACATTATCCTCATATTCTAATTTGTCTCCATTCTCAAGTTTTAAATGATTTCTTGTGTTTAACACTTTATTTTTAAATTCGACTGCGCTTCGCAAGTCTATTACACATTGTTCGCAAATCTGGTTGACTGTAGATTCTTTTGGAATCTGAAATATACATAAATAGTAACGATTATTAACACAATTAAATTGTAGTATACATGAAACTAATGCTGGACTTACTATTAATTCTATAAAGTGAGTATGAATTAAAGGCAATTTAAAATATTAATTTACATAGAATAATCTATTATGTCATTATTATTACAATTATTATTAAACAGTTTTAATAAAAATGTGGTTATGTTTTATTTGATTTCATCCCAAAATTTCTAACTTTTTTGAACTAAGTGTAAGATTTTTTATTTAAGAAGTAGTAGCAAGGAACAAGTTAAAGATAAGTAATTTATACATATGTCTAATAAATGTGAAAAACTTACATAAATATCTAGAGTATTGAACAACATATCCGAGTAAACTTCCTTCTGACCATTATAATAATATTCGGTAAAAATATCTTTTGTACACCCGCAGTCGAGACAACCCACACATTTGTTTAGGACAGACATAATCCTTGAGCGAAATAGTAAGTACTACATTAAATAATAAATGAAGTTTTTCAAATTATGAACTCCAAAACAAACTTCAACTTATATTTTGATTGATTATTTTATTATTTATATTTATACTACCTACTCCGTAGTATTATTAAATACCATACGGCGCTCCGAAAACTCTATTTTCTTCACTCTACACTTTTTATATTGACATAGAGTAAAAGAGACAGCCCTATCTAATCAAGCTATTTGCGATGATGATTTTTTTCTTGTATTTTGTCCCAGAGGAAAAGGCAAAGGGACATAGACTCATACAGCCTTTTGCGATGATGATTTTTAACTGACAATTGACAACTGTATTTTCATTTAAACAAATCAATAACATAAGTTTGTTTAACAAACAGTATATTTAAAGAAAAAACTTATGTAAAAGTAAACAAATACAAAAATAAAAGTGTATAAAATTTATAAAACGTTAATAAAAAATAGTAGTTCTCGTTTTTCTCATTTCAGAGTCTTTTGAATACGACTTTTTTTTATTACTACTGATGATTTGTCTGTCTTATTGTCGCCTGGATATCTTTTCATCATCATTTCGATAGGTATAAGTTTATCTCCGTACCTGAAACAAATGAGGTACATGGATAGTGAGAATAACGTGTACACGGTTGGGAACTGTCATTTCTATGCCTCGTATATGCTCAGAAAAATTACATTAACTTGTGTAAAGAACTTTATAGAGATCCGGGTATGCAATACAGGAGCAGATCCAGGATTTCATTTAGGGGACGTCAGCTATTGACCTTTAGTCTCTAAATCCAGCCCTCCTCCAGTTAGGTCTCATTTCCTATATTTAGAGTTGGATAGACTAGTCTCCTAAGGCCCCATGTACAAAAAAATATGGTTAAATTATGGTCAAACTCGAAAAAATATCTTATTTCATTTAAAGCAGGTTCATATATCATTGTTAAATTTCGTTTTATGATAGGCCTTAGGTAGCTAGGGCTAAAAGCCAAGGCTTTGGCACATAAAACTCTCACGCAATTGTGGCTGTGTACATTGAAAACATTAAAAAAAATGGTGTCTGGATAAGTACCTAAGGTCCTCGTTCTCGTGGGAGTTTCTCTTCCACCTGTTTGTTTGAATGTTTGTTCAAGCATTACCCAACACTAGGGGACCGATTGTAATAAAACTTTTGTGTTTAAAAGCTATGGTTAGATTAAAAACGTATATTTGATACATATACGAAATCCTAACGTGTGTGTGTGTGTGTGTATGTGTGTGTGTGTGCGTGTGCGTGTGCGTGTGCATATGCGCGTGTGTGTGAGTGTGTGTTACTTTGTAGCTCTTTTATGCTGCAACGGCTGGACGGATTAGGATGAAATTTGGAATGGAGATAGCTAACCGAGCTCGATTGACCCATTTCACCCAGGAAAATGTAAAAGTTCTCGAGGAAATAGCGATAATCGAAATATAAGCGGATGAAGTTGAGGGCAGAAGCTAGTAATATATAAATACAAATTGAAGGTTACGTACTTGTCGACTCCGGGGCCCGGAGAAAGGGTGAAGTGCGCAGGGGTCCGGTTTCTGAGTGACTGGGAAGGCATGAACTTGCTGGCCTGGTTATGGAAGTGGTAATCTCTGGAAACAGTTATATTAGAGTTATTTCCTAAGAGACTTATTAATTTTAGGTCAATGACATAACCAAAGAGCGGACGATGGATGCAATATGGTGACGAAAGCATAAGATGGAGAGGACTTTAATTAAATTTCGAGAAATATCGAGCGCGTCTGGTTCCCGGGTTAGAATAGTGCCACTCCATGTCTTCCCGTGGATATCGTAAGAGGCGACTAAGCCGACGGGCTTGCAACCTGTCACTAATATACACTGGTAAAAGTCTTAGCCTGATTGTGCAAAATGTGGCTACAGAATTAAAAACAAATATTTTTAGAGTTGTTGGTATTTCTGTAGCTCTGCCTACCCCGCTCTGGGAATGAAAGCGTGATGTTTATGAATGTCAAGAAGAGACTTCCTATATTGCTTAACTTTTAGGATAATAATATATCATATCATACAGCTTGACCAAGAAAGAGGTTGGAAATATTGGAGGCGCTTTACAGTCGCGAACGTTAATTTAGGACCCATTTTAAAAAACCGGGCAAGAGCATGTCTGACCATGCTCAGTGTAGGGTTCCGAAGCCGTTAAGTACTACAAACATAAAAAACAACAAGTAATAACAAAGGGTGATGGGCAATTTTGTATGGACCCCCCCCCCCCCCTTCAGTAGCGGGTACAGTAACGGGCTGCAGGTCTATATGTTCATTAGGACCCAATAAAAGACAAAATACTTATCTTCGTAGCAAAATCAATGGGAATTTTTTAATGAAAACAAAGGGCCAGGCAAGGCAAATCATCTACATACGTGTTCATTTTCAAACAAATTCCATAGTTCCATACGATAAGATTATGATTTTTCAAGAAAAACCCATACATATGGTGATCGTCGCCATAGAAAAAATACATCATATTGCCAAGATCTATAAACTGGCACATGCTTCATCACTGTTGGTGGGTGGGGACATTTTTACCCATCGTCCTTTATATTTATAGTCATTTGGTGCCGTCTTGTATGAATTTAGTAGGTATAAACAGTTTAATCGCCTGTATCTCAAGAATCAATGATGTCTTCTAAGTCGTGATAGTTTTCCTTATAAATTCGTTATATGCGCTTTCATTTGAGTTTGTTTTCAGATATTTAGTATTTCTAGTTTTGGCTGTAGGGGGGGAGGGGACACTTTAACAAAAAATAGCGCTTTAAAGCTTAATATTTCAGAAACGGATCCCATAATCGAAAAATGGTTTCTACAACCCGCAATATTTTTGAAAGACCTATCCAATGGCACACTACGGGGTACACGAGAAAAAAAATACATCCCCACGATTCCCACGAATACGTGTAGGGTAGGTAGGTACAACAACAACTTTTTTTCAGCATTTTATATTACCACTTTGTTGGCGTAACTAATATGTCTCAGTCTCAGAGCTAGGCTGTGGACGGACGGACGGACATGGCGAAACTATAAGGGTTCCTAGTTTGACTATAGAACCCTAAAAAATAGCGTAACGTCGTCCACGTCATTACAGATTCAAAGTCATTTATAACTAAATAGAAACTCAACCTTATTGATGTAGAATGTCTGATTGACTTTGGACCTAAGATGGGTCCTAAATTAATGTTTGTTAGTCAGCAGCAGAAGTAGCTACGGAATCGAAGAGCTCAAAATGGTCTGCACTCGACTATATTGTCAAGAGAATACGTCGTGTCTAGATCAATTTGAGCATATTAGTTTGCTTAGCTAATTTTGATGCTGACTGTACGTTATAAAATTGGTATCATGATTCATTTTTAGTGTTCGGTTTCCGAATGGTGTCAAACAGGACCCTATTTACTAAGCCGCCGTCTGTCTGTCCGTCCTGAACCTTAAGAGATAGCGGTTCTTTTTCATACTGTGGGTTAGAATAGTGCCACTCCATGTCTTCCTGTGGATGTCGTAAGAGGCGACTAAGGGAATAAGGGCTTGTAGTACTGTTAGGCGATGGGCTTGCAACCTGTCACTAATACACTAGTAAACTTCTTGGCCTGATTGTGCAAAATGAGGTTACAGAATTATCATCCAGTCTTTTTAGAGTTGTCGGTATTTCTGTAGCTCTGCCTACCCCTCTGGGAATGGAGGCGTGATGTTATGTTTGTATGTAAGTACTAGGAACCCAGGACCACTCGTTTCATAGGTTTTCGATCAAGAAGCTTATATATGACACTGGAGTTTGCTAGGCTAACAACGCCTTGAAGCGAAGTGACCTTGAATGACGTTGCTTATGTTTTATGTCCCTTTCTCAAAAACTCGGAATTACGCCAAAGAAAGGCAACACACATAAGCAACGTCATTCAAGGTCTTTTTTCTTCGCTTCAAAGCTTTGTTCACCGTGCTGTCTTCAGTCTGATATATTGATAAGCTTCTTAGTCTCGATTGTCGCGAATATAAGAAGTTAACCTGATGACGTCAGGGAGCTGCCTTTGCCTCTTGGTGTTTACATCGTGTTTCATGCATATCCGGTCTATGTTCTGTCGCCACAGGCAATGCAGTTTCTCATTGTTCGCAAACGAATAACGCTCCATACGACTCTTCTCCAGTAACTTCTTCTCATAGAGAGGTGTAATTTCGGCATAGTCTAACGTGTCTGAAATAAAAATCCACACTAATATTGTCTGTTACCTCTTCAAGCTTAAACTGCTGAACCGATACGGAGTTAGCTGAAGTACTGGAGAAAGACAAAGGATAGTTTTTATCTCCGAAAATTGTATGTTCCCGAGGGAGCATCGGTAAACGACTTTTACATTTTTTTACTACGGAATACGTGGACAAAGTCGCGGGCAATAGCTAGTGATTCATAAGACTGCTGAACTTCATAGCACAAAATTTATTGTTTTGGTATCTTATCCATTTTCTTTTAATGTTGTACTTATTTGGCTATTCTTTGTCATACATTATTTCTCAAACGCTCAAAGGTTGACTGGAAGAGATCCCTTAAAGGGATAAGTTTGCCTTTTTACATCCCTGCCATAATTAGGCTATTTTGCTATTGTTATCTCTTTTGTTGTACAAAAAATGTTTACATACATATATATTGCATGATTATCATCGTCATCATCATTGCATTGTGATTTAGTTCTGATATTGACCATTTTGTAATAACTTTGGGCAAGCCACTTTTATTCTATAGATTTACTTTATTGAAATGCCAGGAAGTAGGTACCTGTATCGTTCTTAAGTTTAAACTCCCTTAAACCTGGCTTAAGTAGTTCGCAGTTCAAATCCGTAACGTAATTCGCTGAGCGCTTCATCGTATTGTTAAAAACCGATTATAAAATATGTAAATTCATGTAAAAAATCAAAAAACCTTAGAAACCAAAATGTAAAATCATAAAATAAGTAAATTTAAAATTGACAACTGTTTTTTTTCTGTTTGTAGCATATCATGATTAAATTCCAGCTCGTAAATTACGTTCTATATACGTAAAGTTTGACAAAAAACCTTTTTGCAAGTATTATGACACCCGTCCACATTTTATGCGTTTCTGCGCCATCATAGTATATCATCACATCACTTAGACATCATCATCACCATGTTACAGCATTTATGCGTTGCGTTATGTACAAGTACCGTGCTGTTATCTCTCAGTCTTAAAATTGGACTTCATCCTACTCCATCCACGATTGACGTTAATACACAAGGTTTATTCACACCTATTATTCTGCTGTATAATTAGATTTCTAACTGGGACGACTCGTTTTATAAATTGAAAAACACATCCATTGTATATAGCTGTTGGCATGGCTGTTTGAAGTATAGACAGACGAGCCCTTACGCTATTAAAAAAAACACGGCTGACAGTTCAGTTCAGTCAAATTCTGTCAAATTGACAAAAATTAGTGGTCTTTACATGGTCTATACTGCCAATAATTATTAGCTAAAACAATTCAATATGTAATATTTTTTATATTTAATAAAAGTAGTATATTAACGAGGTAACAAAATGGAAATAACAGTGGAAAGCTTGCCGCTTATCGGTGTCTGTAATCTGTGTTTGAACGAAGGAGTTGTGAAAAGTATGTTGGCAGAGAATAACTCTGTTAATTTTCCGTCTTACGCCTTACTATTACTGAAATGCTTCAGTGTTGATGTAAGTATTTGATATATCCTAATTTAAACTATAACCAAATAAATAAATTGAAAGAAATAATTATAAATTTCAACTTCTAAAAAGACCTCAAAAGTGCACAAGTTCTAAAAATGTTTAGGTTTAGAATTAATATGGTGATTGTAAGGCTGAAGTTCTTTTCGTATTGCCTAACTAATGACGTTTGTTGATTTATAAAATGAAGAAACATATTGTTGAGCAAAATACCTGTGCTAAAATACATACATAACATCACGCCTTCATACCCAGAGTGGGGTAGGCAGAGCTACAGAAATACCAACAAGTCTAAAAATATTTTTATAATTCTATTGCCACTTTTTGCACAATCAGGCCTAGAATTTTACTAGTGTATTAGTGACAGGTTGCAAACCCATGCTATGCTTATTAAATAAATAAATAATACATTTTGGTCCAGTCTTTATTAGCAGATAACTGCGTAAAAAAAGGTACAGCAATAAATTGTCGTTCGGCATTCTGTACTGCGAATGTCCAATTGTAACCCAATGCAACATTCGCGGTACTGAATGCTGAACGACGAAATGCTGGATCATTAATAAACTTTTATACCAGGGTAAATACATACTCTAAGATAAGAAATGTCAAAAATGATAGTTTTCTATGGCATTTTGACATTACTAATCTCAAGAGTAAGTTTTACCCCCATGTTAAAGTTTGGTCAAATTGGGGCTTATATGTATTACTATTGTAGGTTACAACGTTGGAGCTCGGTGACACTAAACAGATGATCTGTAACTGCTGCATCTCCCGGCTGATGGACTGTGTCTCTTTCAAAGACCAAGTGGTGGAGTCCCTGAGGAGTCTCGAGGAATCGGCAAAGTTGTTCAGTAAGTTTTTTAAAGAACAAATATTGTGGCAAAAGAGACCAGACACAAGCATGTTGGACAATGCTCAGCAAAAGATACTGTTTCTGTTACTATAAATACAAAAACTAAAGTTAAAACTTTTGAGTATTCGTTATTTGGCATATTCGGCAAGTTTTCCAATGTTCGTGTTCTACCAAATATTTCAGTTACATTGCCGGATTAACTGAATAAACAAAGTAAATAATGAGTGTAGGTTGTTTCGTAATATGTCAGATTGTCATGCTATTTCAGCATTCCAAGCAACTACCAAAAAGAGATAAATATGTGTCAAAATAGAAATACAATTATTTGACAAAAAACCGTAGCTACATACATACATAACATCACACCTTCATTCCCAGAGTGGGGTATGCGGAGCTACAGAAATACCAACAACTCTAAACAGACTTGTTGATGATTCTGTAACCACATTTTGCACAATCAGGCCAAGAAGTTTACTAGTGTATTAGTGACATGTTGCAAGCCCATCGCCTAACAGCACTACAAGCCTTACTGTAGCTTAAGTAAGAAAAACCAGTTGTTTTAATTAACATAAATAAATAAAAAATAAATATCAGGGGACAATTCCACACAAATTGACCTAGTCCCAAACTAAGCTCTATCGTTGTCTTGTACTCATAGTACAAGACTATGGGTACAAGACAACGATAAACATACTTAAATATATATAGAAAACATCCAAGACTCAGGAAAAATTATTCGCGATCCTCACACAAATATCTGCCCTTACCGGGGTTTGAACAGGACTGCTGGCTTCGGAAGCAGGGTCACTCCCCACTAGGCCAACGTGTAGTCATACATACCTGTTTCTAGCGATTTGATGTAACTGGTAAGAGCTGAACTGAGTGTTCGGCTTAATATTCATATTGGGCAAAGACCATATTCAGCCAGGGCACTATCAAATTGTGAATTAATAGTGTCCTCTACGTACACATAGGGGGAGTAGGGGCAGGGGCAGTTGGCGTCCTTTAGTATAATATAACTACATTTATGTAGAGGACAGTTGATATAAGCTGGGTACGAATCTGAGCGGCTCAGCCTGAGGCATGCTCGCCCCGTGCGCCGAGCTGCTCGCGAGCCAAATTGAGGCACGATTTCAAAATGGCGTTAATCATAACTCACCGAATTATTAACGAAAAGATAAAGAAATTCCTTGGAAATTTGTACACGCCTCGCCCGCAGACAAGTTAGAAGTTGTCATTCTTTTTTTTGTGTTAAGGAGAAGGCACCCGAGCACTCAGGCCACCTGATGGCGTTGCCAACCCTGGGGACTAAGATGGAATGCCTCTATGCTAGTAATTTCACCAGTTGTCTTATCCCCACACCGGAACACAACAATGCGAACACTGTTGCTTGGCGGGTGGTTAATGGATAAGATGGTGGTAGCGTTCCGGACGGACCCTGCACAGGGTCCTACCACCACGTTCTGCCCGCGGCACGCTCGAATACATACACACTGAGGCGCCTTTGAGCACGGTCAAGAGACCGACTCTCGGCGGCTCGCCGCGCGCCGCTCGTGCGCTGCTCGCGCACAGCGCGTGAGTTTGTATCCACCTCAATATTTAGTAGCTAGAGACAAGCCTATCTACTAATTCTGATCTTATGAGGTTACGATAGCTTTCATTTAATTGACTGTAATGGCGGCCGAGTTAAACAATGCAAGATCATGAACATGTCAAAAGAAATATGATTTTATCTAGTCGATTATAACGCCAGTTGTCACCGATATAATAATATACGTTTATTGTCTGATTACAGATGTGAAGAAAGAGAAACAAGATGACGACATGATCGACGACGCGGGCGGTGACTTCGACGACGACATCGACGACGACGAGGACGACAAAGGTAACAATAGGTTTACTGATGTTTTTATATCCAAGCATTATATACTCGAGCTTTAGAGGTAAATTTACTTGAGTGTTGTTAGTTGCACTTTATTATCGATGAGAATGCCTGAATCCTCAGTAACACCATATACCTAGTAGTGAAAAAAGTGAACTTCCGTGTGGTTGCCGGGTTAGGATAGTGCCTGACTAAGGGAATTAGGGCTCGTAGTACTGTTAGGCGATGTGCTTGCAACCTGTCACTAACACACTAGTAAACTTCTTGGCCTGATTGCGCTAAATGTGGTTACAGAATTATAAACAAGTCTAAAAGAGTTGTGGGTATTTCTGTAGCTCTGCCTACCCCACGGGAATGAAGACGTGATGTTATGTATGTATGTAAAAATGAATGTCGTATTTTTTAGTCTTCGTTTACGCCCTAAATCTTTAAAGCGTATGTCTAATTTCAAGGTGATAGGACCATATTTAAAGGTTGCACAAATCGACCGCTGATAGCAGATTTCAATGTTTATTATGTATCCAAAAACCACAAATATGCACTAACTTTAATGTCAATTTATTTCAAACACTTATGATCAACCATCATAGGTGTTTTTTTCCGTCTGTTGCTGCTTCGGTGAATTGTGCAACCTAAATACCGACTAATTCTATTACAATTTTGATTACTGGTCTTTTAGACAAGTAGAACCAAGCATTCGATCAAATTCATATTAATTGGGCACAGGTTTGTAAACCAGTCAGTTTAAATCAGTCTGCAAATTAACACAATCTTCTTGGTTTTTGATGAGAGTAAAAATGTTAGTGTCGTCCGCATGTAATAAAACATCAGAATTAAGAAAAAAGTTAATAATGTCGTTGATAAACATACTGAATAAAACAGGGCCCAAATGAGATCCCTGTGAGACGCCAGACGTAATGGGAACAAAACGAGTATAATCCTTTAACAGAAATCGCTTGAGTTCTTTCGCGTATGACGTTAGCCATCTCAGCTGGTCGCCATGTATCTCAAACGTTCCCAGTTGATTAACTACCTAGTTGAAGTTATATTTTGTACTGCGTTGACGTCAATGTTGGTCTTTTATTGCGACCGGAGTATAGACTATTACCTGAGGCGAAGGCTAGACATTCAATAAATACTGTGATCTACTGATAATTATCAACGATCGTAGTATTTACTGATCGTGTAATCAAACGCTATTTTCTGCTGAAACCATAATGTTCTCGGGGTATCTTAAGGTGGGTACGAATTAGAGCACGGCTCAACTATTTTGCTCAAATTCCTACGGGCTCACGCGCTGTGCGCGAGCGGCGAGCGGCGAGCCGTCGAGAGTCGGTCTCTTGACGGTGGTCAAAGGCGCGTCGGTGTGCGTGCCTCGCGTAATTTGGACGTGTATCCGTGGGCGAGGTGCGTACAAATTTGATAAAGTTCCTGAGCCGTTCCACCACCGAGGCGATTCTTCTTCTTTTTGATAATAATTCCGTGAATTATGATAAACGCAGCCGCGGCTGTCATCGTGTCCGATGCCATTTTGAAATGGCGGCTCGCGTCAAGCACGCTGCCTCACCCGCGCATGTTTATGTGCAACAATTTGGTTCGCGAGCAGCTCGCCGCGCATGGCGAGCATGCCTCAAGCTGAGCCGTTCAGATTCGTACCCAGCGTTTAATATCTACCCTAACCTACGTAATTAATGTTTAAGATACCGTTAAAACGTAATGGTTTCAGCAGAAAATGGCATTTGATGAAATTAAATTCAATGAAATGATACATTTGATGAAGTGAGTTACCATATTGGACACTTGAAACGTAAAGGTTAAAATTAAACAGTTTCAAATTTTTCAGCATTGTCAGTGATAGTAAAGAAAGAACCTCCGCCCGAGATATTCAAACCGCGCAGGGCTAGAAAGAAAAAAATCATAACAATCACATTGAAGAAACCAAAAGACTTCTCAGAAACCGAAGCCATGCTGGCCAGTGGCCTCTTCCCATTTAGAATACGCAAAAATAAAACGTTCGCTTGCTCCATATGCCCCGAAAGCTCTAATAGCCTAGAAGATATAAGGAAACACGTGTCCCAACATAATAAAAATAACATACACATTGCGTTCAAGAAAATGATGTTTTCCAACTCGCAAAGGTTTTACAAGAGCTCCACCCAACTTCGGTGCAAGATTTGTACAACCGACCTAAATAACTTCGAAGAATTGAACACTCACGTAGAAAACTGTACTAGATTGAAATTTACCAACGGAAAATGGAGCAATTTACCCTTTAAGCTTGAAAAAGATCAAGTGGACTGCCCAGTGTGTAAGAAAACCTTCCTGAACTTTGTAAGTTTGAACACGCACATGAATCTGCACTATCCTAACTATATCTGTGAAAGCTGTGGGAAAGCTTTCGCTTCGAAAGCTAGACTGAGAGGGCATATGAGAACGCATGAAGTTGGCGAGTTTTCCTGTAAATATTGCGACGCCGTATTTGATAGAGTAACGAAAAGAGAGAACCACGTCTCGAAAGAACATAAGGCTGGTGTCAGATATGCGTGTAAGCGGTGTAATATTTCTTTGAGCTCGTTCTACGCTAGGCAAAAACATTTAGCTGAAATTCACAATGAGGAGTTGAAACGTTATAAATGTAAGGCGTGCCCACAAAGCTATATTACACCGGGGCATTTGTCAAGTCATGTGCGGAGGGATCATTTGAACGAACGAAATCATAAATGTGACAAGTGCGATTTGGCTTTTTACACGAAGAACGCTTTGAAAATGCATATGATAAAGCATGACGGGGAAAGGATACACGTGTGTCATATATGTCAGAAGTCGTACCAGAGGAAGAAAACGTTGAGGGAACACATGCGAATTCACACGAATGACAAGAGGTTCATTTGTCCGGTGTGTGGCAGGGCGTTTACCCAGAAATGTACGTTGAAAGGCCATCTGAAAGTGCACGAGAGGAAAGTTGAGCTGGATGAGAAGATTGTCCAGCCGTTGCATTCCATTTAGCGAGTCTGGCGTTGGAAGTGAGTGAATATTATTTGTATTTAGGATAAGTTTGTAAAGCTTTTATTTGTCGTGTGACCCAAGATGATTTACCTGGGACTGTTTTCTACTGGGCTTCAACGGTATTGCCTTTGACATGTTAATCAATCAATCAATGAAAGGTTTTCGTATTGAAAACGTTTCGGTAACTCTTATTTCAGTTACAGTAATGGCGGCCATGATCAAGAGTCACGTGATCTAGCAGTGACGAGATTGGTTTAAAAACCAAACGAATCGAATCGCTAGGTACAATGTAGCTTAACAACTTATTTATTTAATTCCCATTTCTCAAAAAAAACACTAAAGAATTTAAGCCAATCAAGGTGATAAAGTTGCATTTACAATGGCATTTTGAATCGTGATTATCATGAAATATTAATTAAAATCAAAAGAAATCCAAGTAATTTATTTTAATCACAATTTTATAAGTTTACTGGGTTAATGACTCGTTTAATAATTTATTTCTCATCACTTTACCCTGGTATTGTAAAGGTGGATTCACAATGAAAATTTCCACACGATAATAGCTAGACTCTGTCAAATGAAAAGAGGCCACATATCGTCCCTTAACCAACCTCAACCTCAACCTCTTATCTGATCGAATAGTTTGATAGAAAAGTAGTCTTTATTCTTTTTGGAACATGAGTGCTTTTCCTACTAACCAATTGGATACCATACGAGGTTGGGATAGTAAAGGAATGACATGCTAAAGCCGCTAGTGTTCCGAGATCTGGATCTCAATTACCATAGAGCATGTTAGTTCTTTGGGTATATTGCGGCGCTACGTTAAAAGATATGTCCTTGCAAAAGGTCCTACCGCCACTAAAATGCCGACACATTGAGAGAATTTACTAAATCACAAATATTTTATTGTCGCTTCTGATTGGTCGAGACTACTAACGCGAATTGTCAGAGCTTTTATCGCGGGAAATTATTGTGGATAGCTTAAACAGTGATCTATGGTCATTATATTGTGTATATAACTAAGAAAAGATTGTATTGGATATATGATACATTTAAATTGTATATAAATAAGTAGGGTTAGGATTTTGGTGGCAAATCGTGGTTCAAGAAACCATGGAGTCGCTATTTCCTAATTATTATACTGAGTGTGCCAGCATGAGCATAAGATATCAGCATATCTCATGCTTTAAGTACACTTATTACCCAACAAGCAAACTTCTCCTACGACTATAGATCTATAAGACTAAACGTCTTATAGGAATCTTATTAAAGTTTTGACTTTGACCACTGATCTTACAACAGCATCTTACAAGTCGATTTGAGCTACAAGACCTTTAAATCCTATAATTTAGTCTAATTTTTAAGTAGTCTGTAGGACTAAAAAATACATAGAGATAATTACAAGACCGCCGTTGGCCAATAATAGGCGATTTACCCTATCCTCCATATTAAAACTTATTTAAAGTGGTTTAGCGGTATAATTAATTAATTAGTTTTGAATTATGACAATACTGCAGGTCAAAATCAAAGTATGTGTATAATAATTAGGAAATAGCGGCTCCGTGGATTCTTGAACCACGATTTACCACAAAAGTTCCTAACCCTAAAAATAAGATATATTATGTGATGGTAAGCTTGGCAAATACAGTTTGAGGTGGTGACAGGTGTTATTAAATATATAAAGGGAAGAGATCAGTGTAGGGGTTCAGAGGCCATTACTACAAACACAAAAACTTATCTCAACAAACAAGTATTAACTGATTTTCTAATTTATTTGGTGCTGTCTAAGAGGATTGTTGGCATGAACACTGTAGACGCCTGTATTTAAGGAACCAATCAAGTCTACTTGGTCTAGAAGTAGATGAATTGCGTATTAATTTGTACAACAAAAAACCACACTTCGATTTCAGGACAAATGCTTTTTAGGGTTCCGTAGTCAAACTAGGAACCCTTATAGTTTCGCCATGTTCGTCCGTCCGTCCGTCCGCAGCCTAGCGCAGAGACTCTTAGTAGTAGAAAGCTGTAATTTGGCATGAATATGCATATTAGTCACTCCAAAATATTAAGCTATAAAGCGCTATTTTTTGTTAGACTCTAGTGTGTGTGTGTGTCCCCTACAGGCAAAACTACAAATACTAAAAATCAAACAAAAATCCGCCCGTGTGGGTGCCGGTTTAGATTAGTGCCACTCCATGTCTTCCCGTGGATGTCGTAAGAGGCGACTAAGGGAATAAGGGCTTGTAGTATTGTTAGGCGATGGGTTTGCAACCTGTCACTAATACACTAGTAAACATCTTGGCCTGATTGTGCAAAATGTGGTTACAGAATTATCAACAAGTCTGTTTAGAGTTATTGGTATTTCTGTAGCTCTGCCTACCCCACTCTGGGAATGAAGGCGTGACGTTATGTATGTTATGTATGTATGTAAAAAAAATCTTAAATGAAAGAGCATATAACGAATTTTAAAGGAAAACTATCGCGAGTCACGACTAAGTAGACATCATTGGTTCTTGAGATACAGGTTGATTGTTGATTTTTATGTTTGTAGTACTTAACGGCGTCGGAACCCTGCACTGAGCATGGTCCGACATGCTCTTGCCCGGTTTTTTAGTGTATTACAAAAACGATAAGATTAATGAGGGCGCACTGGACGCTCGGCGCCCTCTAAGAGGATTCTGAAGCGATGCATGAACCGCGTAGCTGTCAAAAAAAAACCATACAAATTTGGCTCCGGGCGATTACGTTTCTCATCCCCAAAGAGCGAGCACACATTAGGCGCTCGGCATTGCGTTTGGAGCGGGTTGGACGAGTACATACAGAGCTTAGCGCCGATTTCATTACTGTCTCGGTTAGGAAATGGACCAATACCATCTCCCAATTACGTTTCTTTATTACCCTGTTAATAATCAGGACTTTCCACTAAATTAATTTGTATCAAAGTGATAAGTCTCCATTTTGGTGAAATATGCGTCGACTCTACACGAAAGCGCGCGATCGCATGTACGGCAAAGTGGCTGCGCATGTATCTTGAAGCGCGCGGCGGGCGCCTGCGCAACGCAATCAATTCAATACAAACCTTGTCGTGTTACGCTTAAGGTAGAATATGAAATGACGATTAGCGCTCGTGCGTCTCAGCTTGTGCACGAATGACAACTGACGCGACGCTAAATAAAATGGCGGTCGACGGCGTCGCTGCAATGGCTGCCGAATATTTGACCAATAGCCGTCGTAGTTTTACTCGCGCAAACGTACTGCCTTATAAATGGCCAAAACGTTTTGGCGCCGTGTAATAAAATGCTTTCTGCGCAGGTACATCGTTGTAATTTATATTTGTGGTACGCTTACATGTGTACACATCAGCGGAACTCCTGGTTCTCAATGTTCTGTAGTAATTTGCCGCTTCTTCTAAAGTTAATCCGTCTAATCTTAGAAGGTGTTCTTGAAGTGATTTTTCATTGACACCTTGTACAATTTTGTCTTTCAAAAGCTGATCTTCTATTGATTGCTCTTTGCAAGATTTATAATTGCAGCTAATAATAAGTGGTTTGCAATCCGTTAAAAAGTTTTCAAAGCTTTCATGAGGTTGTAATTTTCTCTCATTAAATTCGTTAACTCTTGGGCTAACATAATTTCCGATAGCCGACATGACACTTTCAAATTTTACAGCGTCGCTATCCGAAATAGGCAGCGTCATGATTATTCGAGCCGACTCCAACCCCAACATGTTTCTTAGCAAAGCTAATTTTAAAGAGACATTTATTCGCAACAATAAGTACAAAATTACATTTCATACACACAAAAGAACAGAGAAACTGTTGCGAAACGGTCCCAACTCAACATTAGCTAGCCGTAAAGCCAGCGCTGATCTTCCGTTGGAAGGTGGAATTATGAAGAGACGGAAAGAGACACTTAATACAAAACAACGTAAAAAGAAAAGCAACATGGTTTATCATAAAATTTAAACAACTATTTAAACAAAAAATAATAATATGTAAGTGAACAAAATAAAAATAAAAATTACGATTGTCTACGGGCGGTCAAGTCAAAGTATAAGGGTTGACTTGACCGTATAATCTGTGGTCAAAGCGAAGTAAAACCACAGATTAAAAGGTGTACAAACAAAGCAATACCTAGCCAATAGGTTACCGCACTTACTTACTTTTACTTTATCTTCGGCGGATTGCTTTTCTATACTTATTAAATAATCCTGGAAACACGTTTTCCAGTGCCGCCTGCCAAAATTTGGCGGAAGCTTTACTGCGTTCTGCATTATCGTTTAAACTTACGATTGATTTTTCTATAATTCACTGAGATCGTTTCTACGACTGCGCCATGTTTTATGAATAAAACAATATTTAATTAACAAATGATGTTTTAATGAGCACACTCAATAAGCTAAAAGACAGTCAACACCACAGATTACATAAATCTTAGACTACAGAACACTCAAAACGCACGTTTGACAGCGCCCAATGTGTATCCGCTTTAAATGTAATCAGAATTCCAAGATTTTTGTAGATATTATGAAAAACTAGGTCTGTACGTTTCCGCTTTTGTTCCAATACATATTTTCTTGGAAAGGCAAACGTACAACATATTCAAAAATCTAAAAAGTCGGACAACGTTAGGGAGAAAAACGTTATCGCATTTTGTATGGATTTTTTTGCTTCACAGGGCTGGGATTCCACACGGTAATAACGATATCGTATTTGACGTGTTTCCGTATTGTCAATGTTTTGATAACTCTTATCTCATTTACAATAATGGCGACTGTGGCATAAACGATTCTTAAACGTGTCAAACACGATATCGTTTTAACACACCTGAATAATAATAATAATAATATCACGGGACAATGTCACACAAATTGACCTAGTCCCAAATTAAGCCCTAAATAGGCTTGTGCTATGGGTACTAGACAACGATAAACTTACTTATATAGAGAAATATATACTTAAATACATAGAAAACATCCAAGACTCAGGAACAAATACTCGTGCTCATCACACAAATATTTGCCCTTACCGGGATTTGAACCCAGGACCCCTAGCTTCGAAGGCAGGGTCACTCCCAACTAGGCTAGCGTGTCGTCAAATAGAATAGAGGCCCAGTCCTCTTAAATCAATATTGACGATGTTGTAGCTCCAGACACCGCGTCAAACTATTCCGCCGAGCTATATCTAGAATATATTAGCAATTTTAGATGTAAATAAGTTCGTATAAGTTTGCAATATTTAAGTTTTAGATGAATTCTAGTTTTAAATACTTAATGTATTTATGTTTATATAATAGGTGTTATACATGTTAATTAAGCGATTTAAAAGTTATTATACAATTATTATTTCATTGTTGTTTGATTGGTTGGAGCGTTGTGGGTAGAATTTGGTTCAGAATATTTCCCAAATAATTTATATACTGGAGGACCTTGGTACAATGCTCGATGGCCTCAGTAGAGTCTCTCAACAAGTGGGTCTTAAAATGAACATGGACAAGACGAAAATCATGACAAATATCCATGTCGTACCCACTCCTGTCAAAGTTGGTGACTCTACTCTCGAAGTTGTTGACGACTATGTATACCTAGGACAAAAAATCCAGTTAGGTAAGTCCAACTTCGAAAAAGAGGTCCATCGTCGAATCCAACTCGGACGGGCAGCGTTCGGTAAGCTACGCACTATCTTCTCGTCCCAAATACCACAGTGCCTCAAGACAAAAGTCTTTGATCAGTGTGTGTTGCCAGTGATGTCGTATGGATCCGAGACATGGTCGCTTACAATGGGCCTCATAAGAAGGCTGAAGGTCACTCAAAGGGCGATGGAAAGAGCTATGCTGGGTGTCTCCTTGCGAGATCGAATCAGGAATGAGGAGATTCGCAGGAGAACTAAAGTAACTGATATATCTCACCGGATTGCAAACCTTAAGTGGCAGTGGGCGGGGCACATTGCTCGTAGAACTGATGGCCGTTGGAGCGGAAAGGTTCTAGAGTGGCGACCGCGAACCGGGAGACGACGTGTTGGCAGACCTTCCACAAGGTGGACTGACGATCTGATAAAGGTCGCGGGAAACCGCTGGATGACAGCAGCAGAGGACCGATCGTTGTGGAAAACCCTGGGGAAGGCCTTTGTCCAGCAGTGGACGTCTTGCGGCTGATAATGATGAATTTATATACTCCATGTAGTGTACTGGTATTACATTTTATCCTTTATATACATGTAAACTATACACGTGTATATCTGTGGCATCTGTCATCTGTCGTCTTGGGGCTAGGCACTGCGCGGGTGGCGCGGGGCGGGGGAGACTTGACAGCCGGGCGCGGAGGGAAGACGCAGTGCATAGTGAGCGAGCCGATATTATTATAATTATACAAACAAGTATCATAAACCCGTTATACGCGGACACTACACTCCAAAACTGGCATAACAGTGTGATAACCGCCTTAAAGTGGGATTGAGGCGGTCCCATAAAAAATGTATGTAAAGTTCCTTTTGTGTTACCAAAAACGTCTGAATTTCGGTAACACAAAGGGAACTTCCATACAAATATTTCGGGACACATTAGAATATTATTTAATTACTGCATAGCTTGATGTTCTCTATCTACCTGCATTTTTTTTAATCTGTCGATGTCACTCAAAGTGACAAAAAAAGGAACGCTCATTAATAAACTCGTCTCGGCTTAAATGTCCATCTCAAGAAATGTCAAAGTAAACGTTAAACCATAGAAAACTGTCATTTTTGATTTTTGTATCTTGAGACGGGCATTTAAACTGAAAGGAGTTTATTAATACGGGCCATACTATCTGAGTGGGTGACGTATAACGGTTACCGGCGCTGTGGTAGACCAAGGCGTCCAAGGCGTATGCATTAGCAGATGCTGGGATGCAAGACTTTCTTAAGAACACTAAATTAGCTGTTGAAGGTGAAAAGACCTATTTTTCCTAGCTCAATTTAAATAAATAGGAAATGGAGTGGTTTGACATTTTATACATTTTCATTAAAACTCCAATAAATGAATGACAAAACTTTATTGTAAGAAAAAATAAACAAATTAAACAGCCGTAAAAACAATGATGTTGAGCTCTATGCCTAACCTAAAAAAAATACTTTTAAACTTGGCATGGCGCCAAATTTTGACAACTAGAACTTCCTACATGATTTTACAATAAAATTGACTGCTATACGTATCTATAGTGGAGTAATAACTTACAACTACGATATTTAAAATTTGTACAATACGGAACAATTAAACACAAAAAACGCATGAATTCGATTTGAAGGTTAACATTTTTAAGTTGGTATAAATCAAATATGGCCGATTTTAAGCGGGAATTGTACTGATTCTATAGACTATTTTTTTTCTAATGCTACATGAAAGGCTTAGATGTCCATTCCAAGGAGTTTCTTGTCGAACAAGAACTCCCCAAGGGCAGAGTGGCGTTCCAGCATCTTCTTGAGGGTGGTAGCTTTGCCGGCCAGGTCGCGCTGGCCCTTGTATTGCTCTTCCAGGAATTCACCAGTAAGGTAGTCAGCAAGCTGAGGAAAAACGAAACCAATGTGTTTTGTGGGGCAATGTATGTAATTTTATTTTTAATATTGTACTTACTAAATAAATAAATAAATAATAATAATAATAATGACCTGGCTACAGTATGGGTTAAAGATAAACTTAGCACATAATGATATTTTTTTACAGCGTTATTAAGGCCATCTACCCCCTATTTCAGCATCTTGACAATGATGCCGTGACAGGTGACAATTCGGTATAAATTATTTATTTTTTTATGATAAGGAGAAGGCACACGAACACTCAGGCCACCTGATGTTAAGTGGAATTTGAAACCCATACACATTTGATTTCCCGACTATAATCCTAAGATCTCAAATGCGTTGCCAACCCTGAGGATTAAGATGGAATGCCTCTATGCTTGTCAACACAAACATACATACATAGTTGATACATCACTAGGTTTCATATA
The DNA here is from genome assembly GCA_949316455.1 of Acleris holmiana. Classification (NCBI taxonomy): domain Eukaryota; kingdom Metazoa; phylum Arthropoda; class Insecta; order Lepidoptera; family Tortricidae; genus Acleris; species Acleris holmiana. The sequence continues at coordinate 9,462,839 of OX438789.1, read as the reverse complement.
AGCTTCGAAATGTGCACAAAAACAACACCTGTCATTGTCAGGATGGTAAAATGGGAGCAGGTGTTAACTTCTGAGTGCTCCTCGGCTAGCTGTCGCTGTCTGACTCGCGCTCGCATCAGACAGTATATCTTGTCTCTCGTGTTTCATAGAAAAACGAAGCTTCCCGAGGGGCATTAAATAGAAGCACTTGTACAGTCCTTAAACTGTAAATGCGTTGCCAGCCCTAACGGGTTTTATTCCCACACCGGAACCACAACGCGAACTGCTGCTTGAATAGGTTCAAGTTCTATGAAGAAAGGCAACTTACATGGTAGTCGTTGAACTCTGGGTCGTCCTCGCACGCGGCGATCACCGTCCTGATGCTCTTGGTGACCTCGTTCTCCATCATCAACGCCTGCTCCAGGGCCTCCACCCCATTGTCCCAAGCCTTGTTTTCCGGGGCCTGAAGAAGACAGGATTTTATAAAAAAAAGACCATGAACACACGCGAAATATGACAAGCGACACCCATGACTGGCTGCATGGCGAAGCATGCTTAGAGATCATGTTGTGGCCCGTATCTGTGTGTGCGATCCTTAGGGTAGACCAATATTCTGTAATTAGACTTCCACAGGTTGATGATGAGAGTTCCCATGTTTTTGCTTACCCTGAGTTGAATAAGCGAGGTGACGTCATGAGTGAGCTCTCCCCTCATCAGTAGGTAGTCGATCAGCTTCATGGCGTGTTCCCTCTCCTCTGACGCAGCGTCGAAGAACAGCTTAGCGAAACCTGGTCGGTTGATCTGAGGGAAGAAAGGATGAAATTAGTGCCATTCGGTGGCCCGCGGCAGGGCCCCTATTTGTGGCCGATTTGCCCTTCAGGCATCTAAAGATACCTAACAAACCTAACCTGTCTACTTTAGCGGAATAAAATGATTTCTATCGAATTTCCGACGAAAGCGACAAAAAGTGGTGTGACAACCGCCCCCAATTGCACCATCCTGATAATGAGAGGTGACAGGTGACATTTCAGTGTACATGGCGCAGCTTACATGAAACCCAGTGATCAGTGAATTAATTTTGCAATGTATTTCGAATTGTCACCTGTCACCTGTCATTGTCAAGATGGTGAAATAGGGGGCTGGTGTGACCACGAGTGTGACAAACGAGCAGACAGGCCTTTCTGATGGTAAGCAGTCACCGTCGCATATAAACATCAGCAATGTTAACTACCCATCTGTAAGATGACATAAGATAGATAGATAGATAGATAAAACGTTTATTTGATGCTTCAATCACACACATACAATTGTCATATTAAGAGGAAAAGAACAATATCAAACTTACAAACTAGTAACAAACACAATCGCATGTGTGCGTCGCAGCAGTACAAAAAGGTCATGGCTCAGCGTATAGCATTACTCTAGTGAGCAAAACACTGGTATTCAGCCACAACCCACAAGATAAGAGTCCTAACTGAGATAGGGCCCTAATAATTGTGTAGTCAAATCGCTGCTTACGACCACCGAACCACCAGTCATTGCTAATGGTATAATTTTATACATCAGGAGCAAATCCTTATTGGAAACTCTTAGACCGCCTGCCACCTTGCATGCCTCATCTTATTTTCATGATCAGCCCTTACCCCGTCCCGAGAGAAGTGCGCCCCCATGGCGAGGTACTGCAGCGCGGCGCGCACCTCCATCTGGATCTGGCGGCGCATGGACAAGCGGCACGGCCCGTGGATGCTGATCCAGTCGCGGGGTACGTTCACGGGGTTCACGGAACCTGGAAGCGTTGAGTACATTAATTAACATACAACAACTAAGTATTCACTACTATACAAGACAAGAACCTTACTTAGGAAGACAATAATCACTGAATTAGGCAATTGTAGTTTAAAAAGTTAAAATCATGACTAGTTGTCAATGACAAAACGAAACGCGGCCCACCAAACCACCACGGCTTTTCCGTGTGGTTGCCGGGTTAGAATAGTGCCACTCCATGTCTTCCCGTGGATGTCCTACGAGGCGACTAAGGGAATAAGGGCTTGTAGTACTGTTAGGCGATGGACTTGCAACCTGTCACTAATACACTGGTTAACATCTTAGCCAGATTGTGCAAAATGTGGTTACAGAATTATCAACAAGTTTTTTAGAGTTGTTGGTAATTCTGTAGCTCTGCCTACCCCACTCTGGGAATAAAGGCGTGACTTTATGTATGTATGTATGTAAAGTTAAAATATTAAAATTACATCGACGTTTAAAACATTTCGTAATCGTCACATTCCCATCACTACGACCCCACCTCACCCGAGTTTTATGGCCTCGGTCGTCAATTTGGTTGGGGGCTAGTATAGCAGTGGTCCGAGCACGCTGCCACGGGACTTAGTGTCAAATGACGTCAAACGGGAACTAGTGTCAAATATAATATATTATTATGAAATTATTAAAACGACAGCCACCCGGGGATTAAGTTGCTTAAAGTTGTAATAGAAGGACTCAAAACACACAAAACACACTTTTATTTTCAACCTGAAATATGGAATAGACGAATTAAAGTCCCGACCCTATGTCAAAAATTGACCTGTGGCAGCGTGCTGGGCAACATGACACATGCTTTGCTTTAATTGAAATACAAATGACAGAATGCTATCTCGCAAGTATTTAAAATACAAAATACAAGTAATGTATTTGAAATATAAAACACAAAGTACAGTATTTTAGATATTTTTAACTTGAAATACAAAATACAAATTACTATTAAGAATAAATAAATAAATATCAGGGGACAACGTCACACTAATTGACCTAGTCCCGAACTAAGGTCTAGGCTTGTACTATGGGTACTAGACAACGATAAACTTACTTATATAGAGAAATACATACTTAAATACATAAAAAACATCCAAGACTCGGGAACAAATAGTCGTGCTCATCACACGAATATCTGCCCTTATCGGGATTTGAACTCGGAACCGCTAGCTTCGTAGGCAGGGTCACTACCAACTAGGCTAGCGTGTGGTCAGAGTAAAAAGTAATCCATTCCAGCATGGGCTAAGAGTAAATGATTAATCAGTAAAACCAGAGTTTCTTTTAATGAAAACTAGATTTTTAAATGAACTGTCAGACAAAGAGCCTCTTGTTGGAGAATATACGATATACGAGTAAAACCGACTGAACCCGATTTGCATTACACGGCTAAAATATGAACAGTGGCAAGTGGCTGATCAATCAAAGTCCGTGACTGTACAATATCATACAATTTACCTAAATAGGCCATTGTTGCAAGGCACTCTGTGTTTCAGTTTACTTTGTATGGAAATCAATTGAATTGCATTCAAAGAAGTTTTCGTGTAAGAGACATGTAAATAAAAAAAAAAGATATGTATTAAAATTGACCTTAATTTGAAATTTAAAATCCTTAAAAAGTATGCCCTTGAAATACTTTAAGACTACCTATCATTAAAATAACATTGATGGGTTTGGTGAACTTAATAACGATTGCAGCATTACCGCTGCAAAGTTAAACCTTTTTTGCACCGTCGTATTGTTACCTCCTTGTTCCGGTACGTGATGTTATTCTTTGGTCGCTTGTCATATATGTTTTTAAATTTTTAAGTTCAAAAACTTTCGAATTTTTCCTGACGTTCTCCGCTCGCTTGTTCTCGGTCATTATGAATTCGGAGCTGACATGTTGATAGTCACATAAAGATTATTTTTTTTTTGAAGAAGTCATGTTTTGATCAGTGAAGGCTCTCTAGTGTATCGCCCGCAAGATTCTTCAGTCTTCAACCTTTTTTGGCCACTTTTGAGTCTTGTACTGCCTCACAAAGGCACCGCAGTACCGGTTTATTCCCCGGGTAAGTTACGCTTCGTCTGTGTTCGTTTTCCCAAGATTCCGTTCCCCTCGTTTGGTTCTCGTAGATTTATTAGTCCATTCTTTCCAGTTCCTACCGCCTACCTCATTTGGCACCAGTGCTATTACGCACCAACCAGGCTCCAGTCCTTCCACCTACCCTAACCGGCACCACGGCGTGGAGAGGTTGACTCCGCACCACCACCGCTCAGCCCGCACCAGACTACACCCGGCGCGCGTATCGAGTTTACACTCCAGCTACGGACTAACACCGCGGTCGGATGGAGACCGACTAGTGCGCGCGTGCATTTTTTCCTTTTTAATTTTTTTTTTTTGTATAAGTTGTTTTAACCGGTAGTCTCTGTACACAAACGTCACCCCAGAAACCGTGAGTATACCATTGTCACATTTCGTAGTGTTGCTTTAGCGACGTCTCTAGAGTAGCATTCCAGTATTTGTTGACTGGTATTTTTAGTCACCATCTCACACCCTTCATTCAACCCAGTAACCCCTATCACCTTTTTACCCCCCTAAATTCAAAAAAGGCCCGCGCGCCTGATCGAACAGCATTTATAATGTTCTTTTTCGGTTTTTAATTTGGTCAACGATAATTGTATTTGTGAACACATAACCGGCTCGCTTTCCTCTTTTACGGTGTCAAGAACCTATCTGTTTAGGTACCTTTGAATTGTGTACATCAACGTTATATTTAGGGTTTTGTCAAAATCAATTTGTATGGCTTACTATTTTAATGTGTGTATTTCTCATTTGTGTATTTCGACTTAGGATTTAATTAAAATAAATCTTTGTCTTTAAAACGTTGTTCGGCATTTTTAATTCCACAAATTCTACGTATTGAGCACCGGTATACTCCGTGTGTTCGGTAGTACGATCATTTAAAAGCTTTTTTTAAATAGTCGTGCTACACTATCTACTATGAAATTACACTTTGAAATAAATCTTTGAAACAGTTATTGATAAGTTTAATATCAGAAGGAAGTCCCTAGTGAATTGATTTTTGACACTATGTCTGGTCATTAGTATTTGAAATACTAACTACAGACTATCAATTTACAACACTAAGTTAGTACCTACATAATGCTAGTATCAAATGCTAATTATAATAGTCATAGCGACAATTTTTTGATGTAACTACGGTCGACGACAAAGATTTTTCACTCTATTTGGTATAATAAACATACGAACAGAATGCCAGAGTGGCAGCAATATTATAGGCAGTACTATTTTAAGTATGCTCTAGGTTTTTCCAATAACCTGTTCCTATCACACATTGTAACTTGTAATGGATGGACACGAGTATGTATAACTCACTCATTTGGAGATGAGCCATAAATGATGGTTATTTTGAGTTGCTTTGTGTGCAGAAAGAATGCAGTATACTTAGTATATACCAACAAATGTTATCTGACGTTATTTTTAACCTCGACGCAAAAAGAGGGGTGTTATAAGTTTGACGTGTGTGTGTGTGTGTGTGTGTGTGTGTGTGTGTGGCACCGTAGCTCTTAAATGGATGCACTAATTTTCATGAAATCTTGCTAAGAACCATCCTGATTAATGTAGCTTTATTTAAAAAAAACTTGCGTCCAAATCCGTTCATCCGTTTGGGAGTTACGATGCCACAAACAGACACTCAGATGGATAAGTTTAAAAAGCGTGAAATAAAAATTCAATTACATACATACATACATACTATCACGCCTTCATTCCCAGAGTGGGGTAGGCAGAGCTACAGAAATACCAACAACTACAAAAAGAGTTGTTGGTAATTCTGTAACCACACTTTGCACAAACAGGCCAAGATGTTTACCAGTGTATTAGTGACAGGTTGCAAGCCCATCGCCTAACAGTACTAGAAGCCCTCATTCCCTCAGTAGCCTTTTAAAAATTAAATTAGAAATTTCAAAAACCCCCGTTTAAATAGTCTGTAGAAAAGAAGTAAAAAATAATAGGTAGTGGCCCTAAGGGCTGATTCTTTCATAAGTAGATAGTTAACTAAAAAGACACTGACTAAACTGACACGGCGGGGAACCAGTAAATGAAATAACATAAAATACTTTAGTTAATGTCACTGTTTAGTTAACTATCTACTTATAAAACAATCAGCCCTTAGGGCCACTAGTGCCACTACCTATTATTTTTAACTTTTTAGAGATTTTTCTACAGACTGTCTATACCTACGTATTAACCCTTAGATATATGATTTAATATGTCCTTTTGAAAAACAGATAATACGTAAGGCCTGACAATATTCTATTTGGCCCTATTTCAATACAAATTAAAATCTTGTCAGGCTTTAATATAGAAATACATTTTGAAGACGGCAAAAGTTATTTTAAAAACATTATCAGTTTTAGGTATTTGCTTTTCTTTCTTTTACACATAAATGGTATCATTTTTGATACCCCATGTAAAATAAGTAAAAAATATCTTCTCACAAAACGGAAAATCAAACACGTAGTCTAAGAATACACGGAATTAATGTATCTGAATTTGGTTAAAAAGACGAAATGGCCTTGGATTATTTTTGATACCGTATGCATCTAAGGGTCAAAAAGTCTTTATTGATAATACAACTTTATTGGCATATCTTATTTGACCTATGTTGCGCAGTCTCTTACTTTGCATATAAGTATTAGCATCATTTTCTTTTGTGACGTAGCGATCGCTATATTCGTAATAGCTCGTCTAGAACAATCTTCCGCCGCTTTACAAGTTTCCTACCAAATGACTAGTAGTCAGGGTTGGACAGTATTTGAATTACTTGTAATTGAAATACAAATACGTATTTGATATTTGAAATACAAATTAAAAAGTACATTTTAAGCAAGTATTTGAAATACTGCCCGACACTGACTATTAGTCATTTGGTAGGAAACTTGTAAAGCGGCGAAGATTGTTCTAGACCAGCAAGACAGATCTTTGTCGTCGACCGTACAAACAAAAAATTGTCGCTATGGCTATCGTAATTGTCATTTGATACTAAGTACGTTATATACTAACTTAGTGTTGTAAATTGATAGACACAAACGTTAAGAAAAACAATGTACAATACTAGTAGGGCTACGAAATTTTAAACGCGATTTTTTCCGGCTATGACTGCGTGAAATGACCTCGAATTTATTTTAGGATAGAAGTATTTCTCATGTTTCTAAGGTCACAACTGTAAAAATGTACCAAATTTAGGTATAAGTAAAAAAAAAAAATTAAAAGCATCCGGTCATTATTTTCTAATTCCTAGCAAAGACGAGTCATTATAACCTTAAAACGCGGAAGGAAGCGCCAGTTCAAACAAAGAACTGAAAGACGTGTTTTTGTTTGAGTTTTTATTCAAGAACTCAAGACAGACAAAGGTCAACGTATTCAACCCAAGATGGCGGATGTGACGGAGGACGGAGTCGCTCCAATTGAATTAGCAAATACTTAGGTGACAATATTGTGCTGAAATTTACAGACATCATTTTACGAGGAAACAAAATCCAAGTAATGTTATTAAGTAGCAATTATTAGTCTTCGCTTTGCTCCGGTTTAAACGAAATAAAAGTCAAATGCCTAGGTATAATAATAATCAGAGTCAGAGATAATGTAGGTTAGGTTAGGTTAGTTACAGATTTTTTTAAATCGGTCCAGCAGGCATCTATAGACAAGATACATTCTGTGGGTGCTATCGTTATGGAAAATGTACTTATACTTATACGCAGGGCTCGGAACCAGTTTCATAATACCGGTTAATACCGGTTTATTTCGGTTTTGCCCCGATTCGAACTTTTCTAAGAAACGCGAACGTTTTGACTACTTTATTTTAACCTTTATTAACCGGTGTTTTTAGAGTTGTTGGTATTTCTGTAGCTCTGCCTACCCCTGGGAATACAGGCGTTAAGTATGTATGTATGTAACCAGTTAAATCCACGAGCGTCTACTGCCCAAAAGGTTTGTATTGAATAGAAATACTAACACCCGTATTTATAGAAACGATTTTAGTATGACTTTTGACATTAGTATAACTCAAGTAATTACTTTTTTTGTCTATAAATACGGGTATCGTGTGTGACGTGCGTCTGGATTAACCGGTTTTTTAGGTAGGAACCGGTTAGTTCAAAAATAACATTATACAAAGGTTCCTCAAAAAACCGGTTTATGCGAACGGGACCGATTTTTTTGCCGTCAAATACATAATAACGGTTTGCAAATTTAACTGGTATCCGAGCCCTACTTATACGATTGACGTAAGGTGTCCGATCGCCGCGTCTTACGTAAATTGCGTTCTGAATTAAAATGCAACAATGACTCATTTTGATTTGTGGCACTATTGCATATAAGCAGCGTATATGTTATGATCAATCAATCAATCAAAATGTTTATTCAGTAAATAGGCCCCCATGGCGCTCTTTTACACGTCGGTAATATGAAGTGAATTTACTAGCGCTTCAGATAAGACCATCATTGCGGAGAAGAAGCGCCAAGAAACTCCAGCAGAAGGTCATTTTTTCAAACAAAAGTACAGAAATACTTAAAAGTAAGTTACATGAAAGAGAAAGTATGACTAAGAGTAAGTATGACTTGGTTATGCTGAAAAAGGGCCTGAATAGCTTCGAGAAAAGGATAGTACGGCCGAGCTTCATTGTTGACTTGGCGGGGCCACTACAGCGCCCCTAGATGTTATGATCGTCCGTGTCAGAAGACCCAGAGATTACCTCCAACATACGAACACACATTACCTCTTTATAATATTAGTTTTAATGTACATAGATAGTAGATCTTTTAAAGGCATTTTGCTTTTCTGCATATCTTCAGTCCGTGGTGTCCAACTGTGGAATGAACTTCCGTTGTCCTTAAGGCAGTCCCCTTCTGTAGTCTCTCTAAAGAGGAATTTAAAACTTTGTGGCTGAATGAGTCGTGAAGTCAGGTTCCTATAATGATTAGAGTTGTTATTTATATATTTATGTAGGTATATATGTATATATGTGTGTATTATACATGTACGTAGATCCCATTTAGAGATAAGTTCGCCTTTGTACATTAATTTTGTATTATAATTGTAATATTTATATTTTTGTGCAATAAAGAGTTTACATACATACATCTTTCGTGTTTCTGTTTATTTTGTTGTTTGTTATATTCCTGTTTGTACAATGTGTCATCTTTGTTCGGAAAGTAAGGGTTTGCATATCTCATTAGCGGGCTGAAAATAGCATTTTCATCCCTGGGCGGAAAGTGATTATGAACCATCAATTGGTCAATCACCGAGCCTTTTTTGACCATGGAAAACACAAAATAAATCGTACTTTTTATAAGCTGTTTTGAAAGTGGGTCACATCACTCACCACACTTGTAGTTTTTTTATGACAATACCTAAAGACAAAGTCCGTGACAACAACATAGAACAGTTTTGTTTTTTTTTGTTTTACTCGGGTGAAAGTATCAATTGTACCCTCGAACTATAGAACTAATGGGATGCAATAACTCGGGATGCAATAGATTACTTTCATCCCTAGGTTAATCTACTATTACTTACACGAATACATAAGTTTAAGACAAGCTTTTTGACCGTCTTCACTTAGTTTTGTACAATGTTGGGCTACTTATCGAGACCAATCTGCCGATCGACCACACTAACGACTCGAGTCCAACAGTTCAAAGTTCCTAATTAGATTGACGTCACGGTGGCCTAGTTGGGAGTAACCCTGCCTCCGAAGCCAGCGGTCCTGGGTTCAAATCCCGGTAAGGGCAGATATTTGTGTGATGAGCGCGAATATTTGTTCCCGAGTCTTGGATGTTTTCTATGTATTTAAGTATATATTTCTCTGTAAAAGTATGTTTATCGTTGTCTAGTACACCCATAGTACAAGCCTAGAGCTTAGTTTGGGACTAGATCAATTTGTGTGAGATTGTCCACGGATATTTATTTTATTTATATTTATATTTAGATCCCTCTACGTAGGTAGTACAGTCCAGGTCATAAATATGTATACACTTTAGTACCTTGTCACTTTAATCGCTGTGACAATTTCATATGGCAGTTGAAACATGACGTTAAATAGACAAGGTACTAAAGTGTATACATATTTATAACCTTGACTGTACATTGCTAATCATGTTGCTACATTTGGACTCCATTATCAGATAGATCAGCACTTAGACACAACAAAAAAATACCATCAACACAATACATTAGGCACCTAATACAAATACCTACAAGGAAAAGATAAAATTAACAATATTGCATTTTATCGGGGTTACAATTTGTGTATGACTAATTTTACATGAACATTGAAGAGATTTGGATGATTCATATACACATAGTTCATGCCCTGGATTGAGCAAAATCAAGAGAAACCTGGGCTGGTGTCCCGGCTTTATCTATAACCCATATTTCGAACTTTCGTTACATTATATTCACATCTTTTCTTAAAACTGATCCCACTCGTTACCAGTGGGGTCTATTGGGAACAAAATTCCCAGTGGTAGTTACTACCCGTCACCCATATATTTGTGGTAAAATCTGGTAACAAAGGGGGAAAAAAATCCCAGGGCCTCTATTCAGCTGCGTTATAACGATATCGTTTTTGACCTGTTTCCGTATTGTCAACGTTTTGATAACTCTTATGTCATTTACAATAATGGCGACTGTGACATAAACGATTCTTAAACGTGTCAAACACGATATCGTTTTAACGCACCTGAATAGAGGCCCTGCAGTATTCGTGACAACGAGTATTCATAACATTATGTTAATATTAGTTAATAAGCCAATGAATAGTTTGAATTTTTCATTAGCTATCAAGGAAACGAACGAATGAAAGCAGGATCAATGCAGTTGAAATGAGAGCTCTAAGAAGTATGTGTGGGGTTAGGATGATAGATAGAGTAAGAAATAGCCAGATCCGGGGAAAATGTGGATTGAAAGAAGATGTAGTGACTAAAATCGAAAAGGGTATGCTAAGATGGTTTCATCATCATCATCATATCAGCCGAAAGACGTCCACTGCTGGACATAGGCCTCCCCCAAGGCTCTCCACTTAGACCGGTCTTGTGCCTTCCGCATCCATCGCGATCCCGCCATCCTTACGATGTCGTCGCTCCATCTTGTTGGAGGCCTACCAACAGCTCGTCTCCCGGTCCGTGGACGCCATTCGAGAACTTTCTGGCCCCATCGGCCATCAGTCCTGCGAGCAATGTGCCCCGCCCACTGCCACTTAAGTTTCGCTATTCTTCGGGCTATGTCGGTAACCTTAGTTCTACTGCGGATATCATCATTTCTGATTCTATCCCGCAGAGAAACCCCGAGCATAGCTCTCTCCATAGCCCTCTGAGTGACTCTGAGCTTTCTTATGAGGCCCATCGTTAGCGCCCACGTCTCAGATCCGTAAGTCATCACCGGCAACACACACTGGTCAAAGACTTTTGACTTCAAACACTGCGGTAATTTGGACGAAAAGACACTGCGAAGCTTCCCGAACGCTGCCCAGCCGAGTCGGATTCGACGAGTGACCTCTTTCTCGAAGTTGGACCTACCTAACTGGACCGTTTGTCCCAGGTATACATAGTCGTCAACAACTTCGAGTGCAGAGCCTCCGACAATCACGGGAGTTGGCACAACATGGACATTAGACATGACTTTCGTCTTGTCCATGTTCATTTTCAGGCCAACTTGGTCGGAAACTCTGCTGAGGTCAGCGAGCATAGCACTGAGGTCCTCCATGGTTTCAGCCATGACTACGATATCGTCGGCAAATCGAAGGTGAGTGATGTACTCGCCATTAATGTTGATGCCTCGTCCTTTCCAGTCCAGAACCTTAAAAGCATCCTCCAATGCAGCGGTGAACAGCTTCGGAGATATCACATCCCCTTGTCTGACTCCTCGCTGCAGAGGAATAGGCTTTGTGCTCTGGTCCTGTAGTCGGACGGACATAGTGGCGTTTTCGTACAGACACTTCAACACTTCGATATATCGGTAGTCAACTTGGCACCGCTGGAGAGACTGCAGCACAGCCCAGGTCTCGATCGAATCGAAGGCTTTCTCGTAGTCCACAAATGCAAGGCAAAGAGGGAGGTTATACTCTTCAGTCTTCTGTATAACCTGCCGCAACGCATGTATGTGGTCTACGGTACTATAGCCTTTTCGGAAGCCGGCTTGTTCGGGAGGCTGGAAGTCGTCAAACCTGCGCGCGAGACGATTCGTGATGACTCTCGAAAACAGCTGGTGATGATGGTTTGGTCATTTAGAAAGGATGGATGAAAGAAGAGTTACGAAAGAGATATGGCGAGCGAGAGTGAGTGGAGATGTCAGTAGGGGACGTCCTAGACGGACGTACAGTGATCAGATTCGCGAGGTACTGAATAAGGGCCGAATCAAAAGCACCCGAAACCGACGTACGTGCATGAAGAGATTGATGAATGTGGAGGAAGCGAAGGTTGTATGTTTGGATCGGTGCACCTGGCGTTCCATAGTCTCTGCCTACCCCATTGGGAGACAGGCGTGAAGATATGTATGTATGTATGCTATCAAGTAAACGATGATAAATTCATCCTTTATCTAGCAATAATATAAAAAGACTCCTGACTATTGTCCGAAGTTCCAAACACCGCCAAAACAGCTAGACACGAAAAATTTAAATTTTTAAGGAAGTTTTCATTATCCATCTTAGAAGTGCATCAACAAGTTATAAATCAAATTTAAACCCCGGGTAAAACGTGGGAATAACTAAAAGTGGAGTTAGATACGTTAGATAAGTTATAACTGTATTGTTGGTATTTTCCTACACTTTACAACTAAATCATCAAAACAATGAGTCAATTAAAAGTAACGAAATGATGAACACGCATTAGCATTATTAGCTGAGAATGACGTATAACCATTGTATCTATGTCATGAGTTGTATTTGATAACACTTGGTACATTTGTTATGATTTTGACACGTGTAACAATTAATTGGCTAATAAATACAAGAGACATCGACAACATATTTTAGACGGTACCTAATTACAATGTAAGTGATGTAGGTTTTCCTAATAGGTACATTTTTGAACGAATTTAAATCAATATGGCGGCGACAGCTGTTTAGATGGTTAGTAATTAGTAAAGATAAACACCATAATCTAATGACTCGGCAGTGCAATTACTGTCTACTTACTGTTCACGTTCGGTGTTTAATAGAGAAATATCCCCCAATATAATGGCGATGCTTCTTCCCGTTAATATCTCTTTAAACGGCCCAAACGATTTTTTTAATACTTGTATTGTAGTTTTGGCCTTAGGTTTGGGGACACGCGCAAATTGCCTAATAATAATTTTAAAGAGCTATCTATACCTCATTAGATGTTGGATGTAAAAACAATACCCAGCTCTGTAGTAAGTAATAAGAGTCTCCGAGTTAAATAGCGGACAGACGGATATATAAACATTACAGAACCTAAGCTTTTTACAGTAAAAGTCCTACGAAACCTATCAAGATTTGTAATGTTGCCATCGATACAAATTACAACTACACTTACGCCATTATACCTACAGCTTACAATTTGAAACTGGAATGAGAACAAGAATGCAACTTGATTAGGCCCAGAGTTTTCCTCAACAGCTATATCACTGGGTTAATCCCTTGTTGCGTTCTCTATAGATATTTATGATACTGTTACAATAAACCAGGATACTATTGTTATAAAATCCATGCACGGTTCCAGTAGAGAAGTTAATTCCTTCCCAACAGGACGATCTAATAAGTATATTATATTAAATGCAGCTGAAGGGACATCGCGTCGTGCATCGGTGAAGCACTTGTCTTAGGTAAATCTCTATTAAATAGTAGTCAAAGTTATTTAAAAAGGTATATTTTACTTTTTATGGATTCCGTGTGGTTGCCGGGTTAGAATAGTGCCACTCCATGTTTCCATGTCTTCCCGCGGATGTCGTAAGAGGCGACTAAGGGAATAAGGGCTTGTAGTACTGTTAGGCGATGGGCTTGCAACCTGTCACTAATACACTGGTAAACATCTTAGCCAGATTGTGCAAAATGTGGTTACAGAATTATCAACAAGTTTTTTAGAGTTGTTGGTAATTCTGTAGCTCTGCCTACCCCACTCTGGGAATGAAGGCGTGACTTTATGTATGTGTGTATGCACAAAATTTTACTTTATGATATTAAAGTAGGTAAGTAAGTTTACATGTAGGCAGCAAGTAAGATATTGTGTTATTTACAAAGAAAGCATCAGCAACATTTTCAAAAATTCACAGGCCAGCGTTAATCTAAAGATCAATACCGTTCCAGTCACGTATTTTAATTTATCGTGTCACGTAGAGATAAACGGAGCGTGATGATAGACCAACACATCTCGATACATCTAGCCATATCTCAGTAATCAAGGGCATATATTTGTGCTATTATTTATTATATGCCATAGTTTCTAGAACACCCTACAGAAAACGTTGCTTATAGTAATAATTCATAACATACAATACATAACATCACGCCTTCATTCCCAGAATGGGGTAGGCAGAGCTACAGAAATACTAACAACTCTAAAAAACCTTTTAAAAAACTGTGACCACTTTTTGCACAATCAGGCCAAGAAGTTTACTAGTGTATTTTTTTTTTTCATGTTAAGGAGAAGGCACACGAGCACTCAGGCCACCTGATGGTAAATGGAATCTGAGACTCATAGACATTTGAATTCTCAAGACTATAATCCCAAGATCTCAAATGCGTTGCCAACCCTCAGGACTAAGATGGAATGCCTCTATGCTAGTAATTTCACCGGTTGTCTTATCCCCACACCGGAACACAACAATGCGAACACTGTTGCTTGGCGGGTGGTTAATGGATAAGATGGTGGTAGCGATCCGGACGGACCCTGCACAGGGTCCTACCACCACTAAACACCCAGTAAACAACTAGTGACAGGTTGCAATGCAAGCCCATCGCCTAACAAGCTACAAGCCCTTATTCCCTTAGCCGCTTCTAACAAACACGGGAAGACAATTCTTGCCCGGCAACCACATGGAGTCAATTTTTGTTGGGTATAATATACCGGTGGGAAATCCCAGTATTTCTTCTAACAAAAGGTTGGTAACAAACGGGAAAAGCCCACAGTGACTTTCTTTGTCTCGTAATGTACTTAGCTACTTGCCCATAGATTCAATGAAGGTTATCGACATCAGATGTCAGATCTTTATCTTGTCGAAATCTACTAGATTGATATATCAATATCACAGTTCAGTGTTCACAAGAGCAGATAAAATGATGTTGATCATAGCCTAGCTTTGAATTGTAACAATATCGATTGTATTTGACCGATAGTAAATGATTTATTATATATCCCTGACTTTGTTTTATCTTTGATACCTATATTATAGGTAAAAAACTTTAGTAAATTTACGTTGTAATTAATTACTGAATCGCTATATTTTTATAAGAAGCAAGCGGCAAAATGACAATTAATAAATTGTTATTTTGGCAAAATAAACGATATATTTAATCAAAACTTGTTACGTTGCAATTTCTAAGATTACCCCGTGATTTTTACACCGTGTGATTGCCGGTTTAGAACAGTGCCACTCCATGACTTCCCGTGGATGTCGTAAGAGGCGACTAAGGGAATAAGGGCTTGTAGTATTGTTGAGATGGGCTTGCAACCTGTCGCTAATACACTAGTAAACTTCTTGGCCTGATTAAACAAGTATTTTAAGGTTGTTAGTATTTCTGTAGCTCTGCCTACCGCCTACCCCACTCTGGGAATGAAGGCGTGATGTTATGTATGTTCAAGGATTATTATTAACAGCACCTATGAGTTCGAGCATCGTTCGGGAACTGAGTGTTCCCAAAGATGTCAAAAATTACAAAATTCCGGACACGGGGAACTTTATCCTGTCGTCTGGTTCCCCAAACCCTGCATGACCGTGACTAGTGCCCGTCTGCCCCTATTTCACCATCTTGACAGTGACACGTGCCAGGTGACAATTTGGTATACATTGCAAAGTTAGCACGCTGATACATCACTGCGTTACATAATATATAAGTTGCGCCATGTACGCTGAATTGTCACCTGTCACTTGTTGTCAGGTTGGTGAAATACGGGGATGGTATGACCTTTTTAGGGTTCCGTAGCCAAAAGGCAAAAAACGGAACCCTTATAGATTCGTCATGTCTGTCTGTCTGTCCGTCCGTATGTCACAGTCACTTTTTTCCGAAACTATAAGAACTACACTGTTGAAACTTGGTAAGTAGATGTATTCTGTGAACCGCATTAAGATTTTCACACAAAAAAAGAGAAAAAACCATAAATTTTGGGAGTTCCCCATACTTAGAACTGAAACTCAATTTTTTTTTTTCATCAAACCCATACGTGTGGATAGGTCTTCAAAAATGATATTGAGGTTACTAACATCATTTTTTCTAAACTGAACAGTTTGCGTGAGAGACACTTCCAAAGTGTTGAAATGTGTGTCCCCCCCCTGTAACTTCTAAAATAAGAGAATGATAGAACTAAAAAAAATATATGATGTAGGTACATTACCATGCAAACTTCCACCAAAAATTGGTTTGAACGAGATCTAGTAAGTAGTTTTTTTTTAATACGTCATAAAAACATTGATCAAAGCTACAACGAACTTTTATATTATGTTACTTGCTGCTACGGAACCCTTCATGGGCGAGTCCGACTCGCACTTGGCCGCTTTTTTATATGTAAGTATACTATGTAGTATTATTATTATTGAAGTTGTCCGGCGAAATTTGCAATCCATTTTTCAGTCATTTGCCGTTATCCGATTGAGCTGAAATTTGGCATACTTATGTACACCCGATGACAATGCAATATGGCACCATCGAGCTGGTCTGATGTAGACGGAAGGTGGCCATAGGAACTCCTAAGTAAAACATGATAAACCCGTCGTGTTGGGGCTCGTTAGAATCGTCTTGATAAGCAGATGATGACTATGCCAAAAAAAGTACAGTCGGCAATAAAAGCTTGTCTTAAGAATGAATTATTTTGGTTAGGTTTTTTAAGCATAACTTTGAGACGGTTCATCTGATAAGATAACCTTTTTTAATGCCTGTCTTATAAACAAAACCCAATCTTATCGAGTTTTACTTGTCTGAGAAACAAGCGATGCACAAACTTACTAGTCGTTTTATTTTGTACACACGAAGACACTTTTAACTGACGACCCGTAGACTTTAATACGTTGCGATAAGGTTTATGTTCGTTTGTAAATGTACAGTTAACAGTGTCTTCGACTGTACATACATGTCTTGTTTATGATTCTTTTCGCTTTAATACAGTTCTGTACCAAAGGTTACAACGGGCCTCTTTTCCTTTACTAAGCTTTCTTTTAAGCAGTATTTATCTCATAAACCGATACAGCTAGAGATTTGGAATTTTTACAGTGTTTTTTAGATCAATAAAATAACATGGTTAAAAATTAAACGGGACCCCATACAAGAGCTAAATTAAATCTCTTGAACCGTAATAAATAAATAAATAAAAATATTACGGGACAATGTCACACAAAATGACGTAGTCCCAAACTAAGCTCTAGGCTTGTACTATGGGTACTAGACAACGATAAACATACTTTTACAGAGAAATATATACTTAAATACATAGAAAACATCCAAGACTCGGGAACAAAATATTTGTTGTCATCACACAAATATCTGCCCTTACCGGTATATGAACCTGAGACCGCTTGCTTCGAAGGCACGGTCACTACCAACTAAGGACAACGAGTCGTCAACGTAATAGGTAGATACTTTATTTTTTTACAGAGCGTATTTAAAAAATAAAGGGGGTAAATACCCCATAGAAAAACGTGTTTTTTTTCTCGATAATAATATTTTAAGGCGGGACGGAACCCTTCGTGTGCAAGTCCGAGGTTTTTTACTTAATATTCCAAAACTGAGATGCAGACGGTGTTGATTTACTGACGACGTACCTATGTAGGTAAAGGTATATGAGGGAATACATCCTTGGTCCTTATTTTTACCCGACTGCCCAAGGAGGAGGGTAATGTTTTTGACCTGTATGTATGTATGTAGGTATGTTCTTTGTTCCCTTGTAAAGGCTGTAGGATTTCGACAAGCGAGGTATCGTCAAATTCGTCGTAAGCGTCGCGGGTGTCACTGGGTACATTTGGGATAAAAAGTACTCCATGTCCTTCCCCGGAACTCAAACTATCTCCACACCAAATTTCATTTAAATCAGTTCAATAGATCCTTTATCTCTTTATAAAGATTTATATATATTAGATAAATCTAATATATAAAATTCTCGTGTCACGGTGTACGTTATTGAACTCCTCTGAAACGGCTCGACCGATTTTCGTGAATCTTAGCGTGAAAATCGGCTAAGGTAGAGAATCAAACTAAATCTATTTTTCATACCCCTAAGTGATCTGAAAAAAAAAAATTGCAGCGGGGGAAGCCGCTGGCGGGTCGCTAGTCTTCTAATCTAATATAGAAAATTCTGGTGTCACGGTGTACGTTATTGAACTCCTCTGAAACGGCTGGACCGATTTTAAGAAAATTTTGTGTGTATATCGGGTAGGTCTGAGAATCGGACAACATCTAATTTTCATACCCCTAAGCGCAAAAAATAAAATGCAGCGGGCGAAGCCGCTGGCAGGTCGCTAGTCTAATATATAAAATTGACGTGTCACAGTGTTAGTTACCATACTCCTCTGAAACGGCTCGACCGATTCTTATGAAATTAAGTGGGAATATCGGGTAGGTCTGAGAATCGGCCAACATCTATTTTTCATACCCAAAGTGACATAAAAAAAAATTGCAGCGGGCGAAGCCGCTGGCGGGTCGCTAGTTAGTATACAGGGTATTTTTATAATAGGTTGCACAAATTTTAATAATTGCTTCGCTATTGTTAATCAATAACACATGTCTACTTAGGCGTGATAGTTTTCTTTTTAAATTCGTTATATGCGCTTTCATTCAAGTTTTTATTCAGATTTTTAGTATTTGTAGTTTTGGCTGTGGGGGGGGGGGGCACACTTGAGTCACAGTGTAAGTAAAGAGTAACTAACAGTGGGCCGACGCCTTTGATGTTTGCGTAAATGCCGACACCGCACAAGGCCACAGTACTAACCTAGGGTTGTCACAAACTTTACACAACTGCCCAAAAAAGGAGGGTAATGTTTTTAGGTTTCATATATGTATGTATGTACGTTTCTTTGTTCCGCTATAACTTCTAAATGCCTCAACAGTATAGACATTATGGGCTATAGTTAACTAAATCAGGTCTGCTACAAGCTTGCACCCACAATTTGCATCTGAAATGTAAATACAGCACTAATAAATATTTGCTTCCCCTATTCCATGGTTTTCATTTCATGGGTTAGAATCTAACGAATCTAAAATCATAAATAATTAATCATAGTATAATACCCATACAATTTTGTTTGAAGAAATTATATCCGCCATCTTGGATTCCTAAAATAATGTCATTTCCGTAATCAGCACCCCGAGGAACCTCGAAAATGACACCCATATCAATACCCATATTAAAAAAATACGTCCGCCATCTTGGATTTCAAAAATAATGTCATTTTCATAATCAGCACCCCGAGGAACCTCGAAAATGACACCCATATCATTATATTACAAAAATACGTCCGCCATCTTGGATTCCAAATATAATGTCATTTTCGTAACCAGCACCCCAAGGAACTCGAAGATGACACCCATAGTTATCAATTTTTCAGAAAAAGTAATGTCCGTCATCTTGGATTTCAACATGGATATCTTTTTCGTAATCAGCACCCCCAAAAACCCAGATAATGACAACCATTATCATTATTTATAAAAATCATGTCCGCCATTTTAAATTTGTTTAGAATCAAAAAAATTGAGAAAAGTTTCAATTTTGCTCGCAGGCTTTTACATCCGCCATTTTGTTTACGTTGGCATGGCATGACAAAAATGTTATAAATTAAGCACCATAAAATAATATAGGTATTTACCTTTCTTTTGAGTGTGGAAATTGAAAATATCGTAGCTCTTTATTTGCGCGAGAGGACGACTTGCATTCTCGCACTGCACATGTCGTATGCACCATTTTTTTCACACATCAAAACTATTCAAAGCTCGACACGCGTCAGCCCTGAAAAATATGTCCCGAGCTACTAACAATGGCGACGTATGCAGCTCGGGCTCGCCCTACCCGCCCCTCGCCCCTCACACCCCGCACGATTGCCCTGTCTAGACGGCTTCGTCGGACGACTGTATTGGTTTCTAGGCTGTGCTTGAGTCTAACAAAAATTAGCGCTTTAACGCAAAATTTTTACTAAACAGATTCTTTAATCGAAAAATTGTTGTAACAAACCCGTAATATTTTTGGAAAACCTATCCAACGATACCCCACACTATGGGGAAGACGAGAAAAAAAAAACATCCCCAAGTTACGTGTAGATAGTACACAATTTTTTTTTTTTAATTTTTTTTTCTATAACTTTGCGTGACTAATATGTATATTCATGCCAAATTACAGGTTTGTAGTAGGTACTAAGAATCTCTGCGCTAGGCTGCAGACGGACGGACGGACATGGCGAAACTATGAAGGTTCCTAGTTTATCTACGGAACCCAAAAATCCTGAATAAGTCACAGCTTCTTAAAAAAAAAACTATAAATAACTATGGCAGACAATATAGACCCATTATGTATTGATATTATTTAGCGGTTGCTGTGAACAGGCGAGACCTATTTCGGCTCCGGTATCTACGAGCTGTCAGTGGGTAGAATGACGTGCGATAGTGAGCCCATACCTACGAGTGTAGTGTTGTGGATATTGATGATATCAAATGAAGTGATGAAATATTGTGAAGGACTTTACAAGTACTGTACTAGGCCTCTATTTTGCTGCGTTATAACGATATCGCTTTTTACCTGTTTTAGAATCGTTCATGTAACAGTCGCCATTATTGCAAAAGACATAAGAGTTATCAAAACGTTGACGGGTTAATTGCAAAATATTGTACATAGTTAAGGACCTGATTGATGTCAAAGTTTAATTGAAACAAAATATTTTTCCTTTGTGTAACGAAAAGTAGTCATACAATAATAAAAATAAATTTTGTTTCAATTAAACATCGACATCAATCAGGGCCTTAACTATATACAATATTTTTGGCATTCACCCTGACAATACTTAAACACGTCAAATACGATATCGTTATTATCGTGTAGAATCCCAGCCCTAGGCCTCTATTCAGGTGCGTTAAAACGATATCGTGTTTGACTCGTTTAAGAATCGTTTATGTCACAGTCGCCATTATTATAAATGACATAAGAGTTATCAAAACGATGACAATACGGAAACAGGTCAAAAACGATATCGTTATAACGCAGTTGAATAGAGGCCCTGTTCTAGATTTAAAACAAAACTTAATCTCAGAAATAGATAGGGATTATTACTAATAGCCTTAGTTTCCCGCAACTTCCTCTGATTCAACCCCTTAGGGGAAGAATTAAGATAGAATGGGGGTAAGAGGCGACTCAGGGAATAAGGGCTTGTAGTACTGTTAGGCGATGGGCTTGCAACCTGTCACTAATACACTAGTAAACTTCTTGGCCTGATTGTGCAAAATGTGGTTACAGAATTATAAACAAGTTTCGTAGAGTTGTTGGTATTTCTGTAGCTATGCCTACCCCACTCTGGGAATGAAGGCGTGATGTTATGTATGTATAGGGTCGAGAGTGTGGACTGTATTTTTATGTTCTTAAATTAAAGTCACTTTGCAAATCACCAAAATTTATTAAAACAGCACACAAATGACATCACGACAAGATGGGAGAGAGGCGAGAGAGATACAGCGCCGGAACCAGTCTTACCCCGGAAGAGGTTCCAAATTAAAAATACCAACCTACTGATTTAAAACCTGTGTTGCCAGCAACATTGGGGATGACATACATACATAAATCACGCCTGTTTCCCAGAGGGGTAGGCAGAGACCACTTCTTTCCACCTGCTACGATCCTGACAAAGCTCTTTCGCTTCTTCCACATTCATACATCGAGTCATGCATGCACGTCGGTTTCGGGTACTTAAGATTCGGCCCTTTTCCAGTATTTCCCCGATTTGATTCAAAAAAGTATGCCTAGGGCGCCCCCTTCCGACCCTTCCACTCACTTTAGCACTGTAAATTTCTTTCGTCAATCTTTTTTCATCCATCCTTTCCAAATGACCGAACCATCGAAGCATGCCCTTTTCAATTTTAGTCACTACATCTTCTTTCAGACCACACTTCTCTCTGATGTTTTCATTCCTTACTCTATCACACAGTTTCACACCACACATACTACGCAAAGAGCGCATTTCTACTGCATTTATGCGACTTTCATGCTTATCCTGCCACACCCAACATTCACGGGGATGAATTTCCGAAAATCCTTTCTATGATCATTGATCACCCCTAGGATATCAATAAGTTACTCAATTGTTTATTGCTTCCATAATTTGTACAGAATACAGGAGTTAGGTAACATAAGTACTTAAGGAATGAGATCTTTATGACCCTGTTGCACAGCAACTCACGCGGGATCCTATCATTTCACAAACATATCATTTAACAACCCGCGTTTTTCTCCGTAACTGTAAATACTTCTGGATTTATTTTTGGACCATCGTTTGTCCTTATAGGTTAGGTTGGTTTTTAAATCCTGAAATATTTCTAGTTACAGAAAAAAAAGCGGGTTGGCAAATGAATAGGTTGCGAAACGATGCATTTGTCAAAGATTTGTCGGCGAAAAGGCAGAGAACCAACTCACACACTAGTGAGGGGTTTGTTTACCAACAATTTTATAAGTTAATACATAAATATATAAACTCTCTTAAGGGCTGTTCCTCTTCATCGTACACTCCAGCTTGTCGATGAAGACAAGCGTTAGGTGAGGAACAGGACCTTCCCTCAAGACCACTCAGCACTCAGTTCCCTCGTGTCGCTACACAACAGCTGCTCTACAGCCGTAAATAGGTATATTTAATGTAATATATAAAATTCTCGTGTCACAATGTTCGTTCCCATACTCCTCTGAAACGGCTTGACTGATTCTTATGAAACTTTGTGTGCATATCGGGTAGGTCTGAGAATCGGCCAACATCTATTTTTCATACCCCTAAGTGACATGAAAGAAAAAAAAATGCAGCGGGCGAAGCCGCTAGCGGGTCTCTATTTATAATAATAAATGAATGACAAAGGATACAACGCAGTAAGCTCCTCCTTTGTTTGTATTATTAATACAAATAATACAATGACGGAACATGAACAATAACATGTCATGCATACAAGTAGGTACTTAAGATAAACAGAGAGTAGAAGAGAAAAAAGCGGCCAAGTGCGAGTCGGACTCGCCCATAAAGGGTTCCGTAGCAGCAAGACAATTTATGACGTATTGAAAAAAAAACTACTTACTAGATATCGTTCAAACGATCGCTCGATCTCGGTAATGTACATCATAATAAGTATTTTTTTAGTTTTATCATTCTCTTATTACACACATTTTACCACTTTGGAAGTGTCTCTCGCGCAAATTATTCAGTTTAGATTTTTTTTTTATTAGAAACCTCAATATCATTTTTGATGACCTATCCATACCCGGTACACACGTATGGGTTTGATGAAAAAAAAATTTGAGTTTCAGTTAATGTGGTTCACAGAATACATCTACTTACCAAGCTTCAACAGTATAGTTCTTATAGTTTCGGCAAAGCTGTGACATACGAACGGACAGACAGACAGACAGACATGACGAATCCATAAGGGTTCCGTTTTTTGCCATTTGGCTACGGAACCCTAAAAAAACAAACGGACTCATTGGGCTGGTGCTGCAATCTGCCAATATTAGACGTTACTATAACAAAAGTGAAAGTAACCCTGTCTGTGTTACTCTTACACAACTAAACTGCTGAACAGACTGAATAAATTTGGTATGGAGATAACATGAACCCCAAAGAAGGACATAGGTTACTTTTTACTTGTGGGGGACACTGAGGTTAAAAAGTGGACTAGCACTAGTCGTTTATCTTGCATGTTTTTCAACATCTGTGGGAAATGTTCGTTTGCTATCAATGTTTAGAGAAATTTGATCAGCCAGTGTAATGTTTTCATAGTCTACAAGATACACAATTGGTATTGTTATACATCCTTTTAACCCCCAACACAAAAAGAGGGGTTTTATATCTTTAACATGTGTGTGTGTCCATCTCTGGCATCTGAACTCCCAATCGTAGCCGATTCCTTTCTGCTGACCCTCGAAGTAATGGTAAAAGAAGTATCATTGCATTATTGTGTTCCGGCGTGGGGATAAGACAACCGGTGAAATTACTAGCATAGAGGCATTCCATCTTAGTCCTCAGGGTTGGCAACGCATTTGAGGTCTTAGGATTATAGTCTTGAGAATTCAAATGTGTATGGGTCTCAGATTCCACTTACCATCAGGTGGCCAGAGTGCTCGTGTGCCTTCTCCTTAACAAAAAAAAAAAAAAAAAAAAAATATCATAATTACAAAGGAACAGTCAGGAATAAAATAAATCCAAAAATTGTAACTATAACAACAACAATAAATAGATCACAATACACAAAAGCTAAAACATGCTTTGTCCCTATCTGTGCATCTGACAGACAGTGGCAAAGCATACTTTATCTAAAATAGGTTTAGAGTTTATGAATAAGAGGATAAATAAATATATAAAAAATATATTGTCTTCCTAATTACACTTTTGGAGGGCCCAAGATGGAAAGCTATGGAAGACTCTGGAAGAGGCCTTTACCTTATAGAGGGTTCTGGTGTGGATTTTGTTTAAAAATATACATTACATCTAATTATTAACTGTTAATTACTACCTATAGTTAACTATAGTTACGATTAGTCTGTATGTTTCTCTACTTGTTTACCCAGAAATTAAGGCTTTTTAGGGTACCGGAGCTGAATGGCTAAAACGGAACCCTTATAATTTTGTCATGTCCGTCTGTCCGTCCGTCCGTCTGTCCGTCTATATGTCACAGCCATTTTACTCAGAGCCTATTGGCACTATATAAATGAAATTTGGAGGATAGATGTATTCTATGAACTGCTATACAATGATGTGTTAGGGGTGGCACTTCATACATGTAACTAGGGGACGAAAAAATTTTTTTTGAGTTACATCAGCGTGTGGGCTTCCAAAATGATACAACAGTTGGCGAGATATCTTCTAAAGTCGTAAAAATTCTGTCCGAGTGGGTAGATTTTGAACTGTTAAATAGAACATTCTAATAAAAATTACAGTAGTAGAACATACGAAATACTTCCAACTAAAATTGTTTTGAACACGATACGCTATGTATTTTTTGAGATGTTTACTAAAAAAAAAAAGAATTTCAACCATGAATGTTTATCCCAGCTACGACCCTTCACTGTGCGTGGTCCGACATGCACGTGGCCGGTTTTATTTATTTATTTTTAATTACGCTTCTAAGTTCTGACAATTACATATAATATTATGTAACATATACAGTGAGTCACTGGATAAGGTGCACAAACAAATAGGGATGAAACTAGATGCAATTTCACCATCACCGTCAGCTTGCTCGTCTTTATTCTTTTGGAGTTGCTTGAGGACATAAAGCCTGATATAAAACTATAATGGAACGTTACGAATATAGGTGATAGGTCTTACAAGGATATATCTATATCTGGACTATCTATCACTGCATCAAACTTCAGATTGTTCCCTTAAGTCTTAAAACCATGAGGACCAAACAAGTAGATAAACAAACAAATTTCGAATTTATAGATTTTTAGGCTTTAACCAGCATCTGGACTTTGATAGCAGCCCCATCTAAACTATTGTAAAGAGAGAGAGTACGAATTTTGTAAGTTTGTATCTATTTGACTGATAGTCTCTGGAAGAACCTAACCTATTAATAAAATCTTACACGCAAACGTAAGTACATTATTTTATGGATCTACACATGTTATATATTGTTTTATTAAACCTGAACAGAACGAGGGCAAATCGCTAGTATGTAATAAACTAGTAACATTATCAACAGCAATACTGTTATCAAGGCAATAATGATTATTTATATCAGTAAGTTACATGAATACTTAATTCACATCAACAAATACATTTAATTGCTTGCAGTGATTATCAGTTTGAATAAGGTACTTTTTGTTTAGCTTCTAAGCTTTATATAGCAAAAGTCTGTATGACAATGTTAAATATGTAATTAATTGACTTTTTTACTCTCTGCATTCCTAGTAGTACCTAATACATAATTATTGAGATAAATAAGTTACAATTCAGTTATATTTTTTATAAAGGTAGTCTGTTTCTGTTGTTTTATCAACGGTTTAGCTACATCTATAGTAGCAAAACGTACTTTGCCAATAAAAACTTTATATTCCACATGTATCAGAAAGGGGACTCAAATGAAAACAAAAGAAAAAGGAATGAATAAGATCCATAAACAATTAAATTGACATTTTATCAGTTAATAACCTGAGTAGGTATATATAAATCAATGCGACAATAAGGGCAACGTCAAGAAAAGAAAAATTACCAAAGTAAAACGGTTCACGATAGTTTAACGAACGGCCTGTGTAGTGATTACGCATTCATTTAGTCGCCTGTGTCTACCCCCTGCAAATTAAAAACAAACGAAGTAAAATACTAAATTTACTCACATTGTGTGGCGATGGCTGGAGCGCAGATAGCCAGGAACGAAACGACGGCAAGGAATACAGCCTTCATGTTTAATTCTACTTTAGATCACAGATACTTTGACGAAATTAATTAATTAAATCAAGAGCGTAGTTTATTACGTGTTCGCGACAGTCAAGCCTTTACACTCACTGGTGCAGAAGGCGACTTATCAAAACGAAAACGAATGGAAAAGACAAGAATTCACTTCAATGGCTGTGATTGTACAAAAATAATGAAGTGCGCAGCGATAACAAAACCATCTCCCGTTGACAGGAGGTTTCCACTGAATGACTATGCGATGCGAGACAGAGACAAAGAATGGCGACCGGACTTGGAACACAAAACCTCTCGAGGTTTTGTGTTCCAAGTGACTTCATGGAATTGTTTATTGACCGAATACTAACAATATTGTTGATAATTTGGTATGAAAAAGGTATTTAGTATGGTTTATTTGCCTCGTGTGATAGTTCAAAAGACTTAATTAGGAAATATTAGGTGTAAATACATAGGAATGATGTAATGAGAAGAAAAATCTTGGAACACAAAACCTCAAGTTCCGAGTTATATGACAGATGATGCGTCAGAGGGGTAGGAATATGTAGAGAGAGGCAGGGTAATAATAATACCAGCTCAAAACTATTCCTGGGTTGTTGGCAAATTAAATCAACATTAAAATACAACATAGTGATATAAGTTAGCAATTCAACGCTGAAAACTAACTTTATTAGCATATTTAATTTTGTTCCCATCAATTTTGAGCGTATTAATACTATATTTCAACATTAGTTCGGCTCGATAGGGAGATTTCATTGTATGTCACTTGCCATACCAAGAACCTACTCGAGCCAACTTCACTAAATAGTTGACTCAGAAGTTTCATCGAACACTGTACGTTATTGCGCTTTATCTCATCATTTTGTTGTCCCATTTGCGGACGGGCTATCAGTTATCCACTCTTTGTTGTTGGAAGTCGCCTTCTGCGCCAGTGTGTGTAAAGGCTGCACTTTCGACGGATCTATTTCATTTTGTTCCTCAATCGTTTTAATTTAATCGCGGCACTCTTATTTGGTGAGTGGTTTTAATTATTTATAACGACATTGGCTTTATAATTGTTTTCCTTGCGCTTCTGGTTTTTTAATGCGTTGATTCCAAATTTAAATAAGTGTGATCCTGCATACAAATTGTGCTGATTGTACATAATTTATTAATCTGTAGTATTTTTTCAAGTTTCTTTTTGTAAGCTAATGTGTGATTTGATTTATGAAGAAATCTTTCTATTTTAAGCATTGTTTTATATCTTAAATACCTAATGTGATTGTCATGTGATTGTGTTACATAGTAAGGACTCTTAGCACTTTTGTTTGAAGTGTCTTTTATATCCTTTTTTATTAAGACTTTCTTGGAGGGTACTTATCCAATACATACTTATTTGTTATCTATTTATATACTGATATATTTTAATTATGTAGATACTATCTTAGCAGTCATAATATTTGACAGATAATAAAATACAAGCTTATCTTACTTTGATGCATTCATATTCCGTATCTATATTTATATCTATATTTTGTTTGATAATTATGATTAATTATTTGCTAACTAAAACTTGCATGGAAGTAAGTGACATATATGGGTGTATATATTTATTATTATTATTATTTTATGGAACCGGTTTCTGGAATGAAATTATTTCATTTCATTACCTTTAACTTCTTTTCTAATATTTTTTTAAAGCATCATATTGGAATTATAAGTAAGTCTGAGCAATGTTATTTGTATTTTCTCCTCACAAAACACCCTGTATGTATAATTAGGTATAATAAATTCTAATTTGGAACAGTGTTGATTGATAAAAGATTTTAAATTCAAATTTTTATGATTCAATATTAACCTAACCTTAGGACTTCTGATCCAGTATGGTCTAGTAAAAAAAAAATGTGACCGGAGGACATCAACATTATTTGGTGGTGCCACAGCATTAAGTTGTGTTTTTGGTATAACATTTTTCAGTTGCCGATTTCACTCCAAACAACACCCCCAATATTTACTCACTAACTTACGCATAGGCTTACTCAGCAATAACTACCTAACTTACTTTTAAAAATTGCAAGAACACCAATAACACACACAGACATGCGAAAACACACACATGCACTCACACGCATCACCGAAATGACGTGACACTGGTGACACACAAGCAACAAATTACAAATTATAACATACTTATTATGGAAAAACTAATCCAAGCAATTGCCAAGCCATATGTTTATTGAAAATCAGGCATTTTTTTCCAAACTCTACAGACAAAAGAATAGAATAATTGATCCTATATTTATAATTAACCATAAAACAAAAAGTACTAGTGTATAAAACCTTTAATTTCTATGTTTTACAGAAGTACCATTAGGAAATGCCTAAAAAACAATTCAATAATAGAAGGTATTTTTTTTTGTACAGGGTCCATAAAGATCTCATACCTTGTCAGTAGTTATGTTACCTAGCATCTGTATTCTGTACAAATTAGGGAAGCAATCAATGATTGAGTACTTATTGATATCATAGAAGGAATTTTTGGAAATTCATCCCCTACGCATACATAACATCACGCCTTCATTCCCAGAGTGGGGTAGGCTGAGCTACAGAAATACCAACAACTCCAAAAAGACTTATTGGTAATTCTGTAACCACATTTTGCACAATCAATGCAATGTTAACCAGTGTATTAGTGACAGGTTGCAAGCCCATCGCCAAATTGTACTAGAAGCCCTCATTCCTTTAGTTTGTGAAAACTCTAAATTCCAAAATGAATAAAAGAAGGAGATGAATGCTGAGAGGAACAATAAACAAAACAATTAAATTAATAAATATCAGGGGACAATCTCACACAAATTGACCTAGTCCCAAACTAAGCTCTAGGCTTGTACTATGGGTACTAGACAGCGATAAACATACTTATATAGAGAAATAAATACTTAAATACATTGAAAACATCCAAGACTCAGGAACAAATCTCATCACACAAATATCTGCCCTTACCGGGATTTGAACCCAGGACCGCTGGCTTCGGAGGCAGGGTCACTCCCAACTAGGCCACCGTGTCGTCGAAATTAAATAGTAATTAATGAATTTTGTGTTGCAGCACCATGAACTCCCTCACCATTGCCGTGTCGTGCCTGCTGGCCCTCTCTGGAACCCTGGCCAGTGACAACTGCTACTCCGATGTGACCACCGACTGCTCACAGGTCTCTAACACCATGGGTGAGTTGCTCAATATTTCTGTCTTTGTTCTGTTTCATAATAATAGGTTATTTCCATAACTATTTTAAACATGTGCTAGGTAATCAAATATTTATAATCACATCTAAAGCTGGGTACGAATCTGAGCGGGTTAGCCTGAGGCATGCTCGCCCCGCGCGGGTGAGGCAGCGTGCTCGCCGCGAGCCAACATTTCAAAATGGCGTCGGACACAATGATAGCCATGGCTGCGTTTTTCATATTTCACCGAATTATTAACAAAAAGAGGCTCAGCAACTTTATCAAATTTGTACGCGCCTCGCCCACAGACAAGTTGGATTAGAACTGGTCGTTCTGCCCGCGGCACTCTCGGACACACGTCCAAATTACGCGAGGCACGTACACTGAGGCGCCTTTGAGCACCGGCAAAGACCGACTCGGCGGCTCGCTGCGATTGCAACTTTGGGATTATAGTCTTGATAATTCAACTGTTAGTGGGTCTCAGATTCCACTAACTATCAGGTAGACTGAGTGCTCATGTGCCTTTTCCTTGCCATTTTTAGGGTTCCGTACCCAAAGGGTAAAAATGGGACCCTATTATTTAGACTTTGCTGTCTGTGCGTCCGTCTGTCTGTCACCAGGCTGTATCTCATGAACCGCGATAGCTAGACAGTTGAAATTTTCACAAATTATGTATTTCTGTTGCCGCTTTAACAACAAATACTAAAAAAAAATATATAAATATTTAAGGGGGCTCCCAAATAACAAACTTGTTTTTTTTGTCGTTTTTGCTCGATATTAATAACGGCAACAGGTAGACACTTGAAATATTCACAGAATATGTAGTTGTATATTCAATTTAAGAAAAAAAAAATGTTTAAGGGGGCAACCATAAAACAAACGTGTTTTTTTGCTGTTTTTTTGCTCGATCTCAATACAGACACCGTAGTTGTATAGATAATGGTACGGAACCCTTCGTGCGCGAGTCCGACTCGCACTTGACCTTTTTTTTTGTAATTAAATTTCAAAGTTGTTTAACCTTGTACTGTCAAGTACATAATATGAGCTATTAATCTATGGACAATACGATAACATATCAGTGGCAATATGGTGTAATATTAAAACTAAACGTGTATACATTAAGAACTAAAGGCATAGAAGGAGCGATAAAATACAAGGCAACATACAGATAGCTGATATGCAGTCTTATTGGGATTCAGTGTGTCAAAGAGAGACAGTTCTATAAACTAAAATATCATGGTCGTTCACTGTTGCTGTCGTACATTGTTGCAAATATATTCTAAGACCATGGAGTCCATTTGTCGTTGGATTGGTTTACGCGAGTTGACAACACCTTGGTGTGTACCGCTAGTTTTAGCAAAATCTGTACTCTATCTTTCCTTTTTTAGGGTTCCGTAGTCAAACTAGGAACCCTTATAGTTTCGCCATGTCCGTCCGCAGCCTAGCGCAGAGACTCTTAGTACTAGAAAGCTGTAATTTGGTATGAATATGCATATTAGTCACGCCAACAAAGTGGTACAAAAAAATGATATTTTTTTTTGGGGTAACTCCCCTACGCGTAACGTGGTATGTATATTTTTTTCTCGTCTACCCTATAGTGTGTGGTGTCGTTGGATAGGTCTTTAAAAATATTATGGGTTTGTGAAAACAGTTTTTTGATTGAGTAATCCGTTTATGAAATTTAATTTAATTAAGCTTTAAAGCTACAAATACTAAAAATCAGAAAAAAAAACTGAAATGAAAGAGCATATAACAATTTTTTAAGGAAAACTGTGATAGACAGTAGACATCATTGGTTCTTGAGATACAGGCGATTAAAGTACCTACCTACTAAAATCACCTAAGATGGCACCAATTGACTTTTAAGTAGAAAATTAGTTATTACTTGTTAATTTTTATGTTTGTGGTACTTAACGGCTTCGGAACCCTATACTGAGCATGGTCCGACATGCTCTTGCCCGGGTTTTTAACACAATGAACATTCACATCAAAGTTTTCGAGACAGGTATAGATTTATTAGGCTCCTTCTGTGCCTTTAGTTCTTAGTCTATGGGATTCACCCAGTATTATAGAGTAGAGGCCCTGGTTCAATGAATTATGGGGTTGCCAATTTGTTAGCTATGCCATGCTTGAATGTATAAAAAATTTTTTTTTTTCGTTTAATGAAAATAGACAATCACTACATACTCGTAGTATAAAACAAAGTCGCTTTTTCTGTCCCTATATCCCTATATATGATAAATCTTTAAAACTACGCTATGGATTTAGATGCGGTTTTTTTTAATAGATAGAGATTGAAGAGGAAGGTTTATATGTGTAATACTTTAATCCGGAGCGAAGCGAGGGCGGGTCGGTAGTAATATTACAAATTACAAGTAAAAACAAAGGTAAATCACAATTATATTAAAGCAAAAATTTACTAAACTGAAACTATTAATTAAATTAAATAAGAACTTAAAAAAACGATGATTTTGTGGCTAAGTACTACAGATGGTGGTAGCGTTTCGTTATTGAGTTTAAAGTTAAAGATGTTTTTAGATTTCATTATGTTATCGATTTAACAATACACACAATAAAATTTGTAAAATTTTCACTGTACAATTCCAAAATAATGCATTTTTTAACTATATATTTTTTACCTCATGCTTACCTTCTTAGAATTTGGTAAGTGGATCTTCTATACACAATTCAACTATAAATAGATCTCACCCAACCATCAATACGCATTTAAAAAAATAATTTACATACGAGTAGCTTTGTTAGTGACAAAGTAGCTATATTTTAAGTTCTTGCGTCAGAATCAGCACGGTATTATGTACACAGTTAACTTTTTTTTACTTTGCAACACCAAACCTCAATACAATAAACCTTTATTCTCATTATCTATATATGTATAGCACAAGAATTCGTTAAAGTGGTAATACAATCTATAACAAATCACAAGCAATAGTATACTGCTGCTTCTGATTCGTTAAGTCACGCCAATGATTTACTTATTTACTCATAGTAAGTAGTTATATGTTATCGCGTTCGCTGGGATTATGTGAATCCACCTTTATGTCAACACGAGAAAAACGTTGCCAGTAAAATAAAACCAAAAACTACCATTCATTTTTAGTCCTGGCAAGATGTAACGCGATCTACGGCGGTTATGGACATCACAGCAGCCTCGCCACGGAAATGCAGGCGTACGCTAACCTGCATCTCGCTCGCTCCTTCGAGTACCTGCTATCGGCATCCTTCTTCAACAACTACCAGACGAATCGGGCTGGATTCAGCAAGGTGTTCAGGAAGCTGTCCGATGACGCTTGGGAGAAGAGCATTGAGTTGATCAAACACATCACTCTCAGAGGTAAGTTTATTGCATAGTTCATCCTTCATTAGGGCCGTATGAAGACATTACTGCTGCGCCAAAAAACTAACAAAAGGTGTTGGAAAAATATGTAACAAACCATGTTTAGGTACAACTGCACGTCCATTGCGCCTTTGGAGTGAACAATGTATTGTTTGTCATAACACGTCACTTTTATTTTGACAGCTGTCACCCCAGTACAATTTGTCATCTTTGACGTTTGTTCACTGTCCGTTTGATTTGTTGGATTGAAGTCGCCATTCTGCGAATCGTGCAGGATAAACCTGTGAATTCATCCTTAATATTAACGCGTAAGTTTGTCCGTCAAGCTTTTACTTGCTTTCTTCCGGTAACCTTCGGGGAGGGAAGATGGCCGATTGAAAAATGTCCGGCTTTTGATTTTGATTTATTCTGTTTACTGTTTTACTCTACTCACTTGACATTGGCGAAATCACTGCGTACATCGCGGTGGACCGCCATTAATAAAAAAGAAGAAGAAGAAGCTTTTACTTCCCATCCACAGATTGTCAAAGTTTTGTATGGAAAAACCTGGCACCCGTAATAAAGACTATAATAAATAACTTTCATCACAAAAATCTAGGATAACGATAAACCAAGATAAAAGTTGTCAAGGTCGTATTTATTTTTAACTAGTCTTGATATTACCAAATAAATAAATCACAAGACAATGTCACACAAATTGACCTAGTCCCAAACTAAGCTCTAGGCTTGTACTATGGGTCCTAGGCAACGATAAACTTACTTACATAGAGAAATATATGTTTAAATACATAGAAAACATCCAAGACTCAGGAACAAATACTCGTGCTCATCACACAAATATCTGCCTTTACAGCCTTTATGCCTTTATATCTCAGTGCCCTGTGCTCATATGCAATCTCCATGCCATTCAATGTATATCTTCTTGCCAGGCGGAGTGATGGACTTCGCTCGCCGCTCCACCCAGGACACCGCCACCAACAAGAACTACACCGTGGAACTGCATGAGCTGGAGGCCTTGGCGAAAGCCCTCGACACCCAGAAGGAGATCGCCGAGCGTGCGTTCCACATCCATCATGAGGCAACAAGGAAGACACAGCATGACCCCGAGGTGGGTGTCGACTGCTTTTTGATACAAACATACTCTTTATTACATAACGTCACGCCTTCATTCCCGGAGTGGGGTAGGCAGTAGACATGTGCGCCGACGGTCAAAAGACCGGCGGCGGCGTCTGGTTAAAAAAAAATCGGCGGCGGCGGCGTCATCGGCGTGAAATCGGCGTGAGGTATCAAGTAAAAAAAAAGGCAGGAATAAGGGAAATATACGAGGGGTTATTGGAAAATTCGCGGCCTAAGTATGAAATCAAATCAAAAGGATTTTTTTATATTACGTAGACCCCGTCTAGGTCTTTGCACTTGTTCCATCTGGATTCCAAAGCCAATACACCACTTTTAAAGAAACTTTCCTCTAGGTCTTCAACATAGGTGTCCACTT